>OX438627.1:1227500-1827500 GCA_949316285.1 Eupithecia subumbrata | reverse complement strand
ATTTTCCTTCCTTAGTTCGATAAATAATTTTCAGACGGAAAAGCTAATTTTCAGACGGAAAAGCGCAAAAATAGTATCATTTGTCAAACTCATTGTAGGTACCTATAACGTCGCAAATGTCGCAATCTTGGAGCAATTAGAGATAATGGCTGCAATAAAATTGCAGATCGCGAATCAGAGATTCAATTTTAATTGTTGTCACAGCACAGCACCTAGTAGGCACCTTAGCTTCTAATAGTAGTAGGTAATAGGTACCTTTCTGGCACTTGGGCTAGGCGAATAGTCACCTCTTCCGCGCAGAAATTACGCGACCGGCGCGCGGTGAGAAACGAAGTGTAAAATACTGGCAGCTTTTGTGGCTTGCGCAAAATAAATGCAACGTGCATTTACTTTGCGCAAGCCGCAAGACACTGAAATAAAGTGAAATTTTTGATTTCTGTGCTTCGGTATGTAGACTAAAGAAGCGACGAAAAAACATTTAGTCTGTAAGATGATTTTTTGACTGCATATGCTGCAGAACGTTACATTTCGTAGTTTCGGGAGCACTCACGCCACCAATCTCTCGCCGCTCGTGTTAGGACTATTAGTAAGATAGGTAGGTAATGTTCCACTGAACCATGTTATAGCGGTCAACGTTTCAAATCTGCGATGCGACATTCTTTGTCGCGTGCCAACCGTTCATCAACCCTGGCCAAGCTTAAAGCTGAAGGGTTATCATGAACTGGGCTATGGACCCCTGACAATGCACTTAACACGATCAGCCTCTTAGCGCATCGCTCACGTAAGCTTAGTGGTTCTGCTGACAACGAAGTTGGTGACCTAAAATCTTAGATCTAGTATGAAGTTGATTATGATATAAATGCTGTGAGCATCGCCTTGATTGGAATAAAATGGCTCAAGTAACAAGTCTAAGAGGACACAATAAGCGCCATTTGGTGAAAAGGTTAAGTATAGGCACAGATATTATAATACTAGGTATAAAGGATTTCGCGTACATAGGGCCAGGACAAAGCATACGTTTTTGGAACTGTGTAAGTGCATACATCAAGTTGTTTTTTTACAAGATAACTACGCGACTTATGAAGAAACTAGTTCAAAGAACCAAATAATTAGTAATAACCTATGAATCAAAACATTTGTCATCCGCAAGGTTCCTGAGATCTCGAATGATGTGCGAAACATAGCACTTTCATGTTTTTTTATGGGAATCATGTTTCACATTCAAGGAAACAAAGAAAATATGTTGAATGTTATGTTATTAGAGTTTTTTCCATGGGGCATCCGTGAGTTCTGGGATCTAGGCCAAGTATGACAACCCAACCTGTTAAGTTTACCCCTTAAGATTGAAGGGTTAAAGATAGTTTTGATTATTGAGTACATTTTAACTAAGCACTCAATAATTAAAAGTTAATAATAAGTAATAAGCTAGTTATAAGAGTAGTAAGCAACTCAGATTTAAGCTTGTCTCAAGGATGAACTTTTGACAGACTTTCATTGAAACTGACAAACAATCATGTCTTGAGACATGCTTATCTTAATATGGCTATCTTATATTGATTAAGTTGCATTTCAGTATTCTGGGGTAAGTTGCCTAACTCAGCTGCTAAGTATCAATAAAATCATAGTCTAGTAAATAAGTAGCCACATGGTTACTGCCTGTGCCTAGGGACCAAAATAGTGCATCTCAATTTGCACAAAATGCAACAGGTCATTTGGTAAAAGTACAAGAAACCAATTTCAAAGATGCAACCAAAAACTAGGTCAGTCTCAATGTTTTTCATTTTCTCCACAAAAAGATGCTCGGTTTTCAGCTAAGAAAAGGCACAAGGTAAAAGGGAAGGTAGAATGAGGGTGCTTTAGTGTGCCTCTTGATGAACCAACCAAGATGAGTTTGCATAGAGGCATGTTATGAATGTGGCTGCAGGTGCTTTGAGCAGCGGCTTTTGTTTGGAATATAAACCTGGGGCTATGTTAAGTGGCTATCTGCTAATACAGTATACATGGTTAGAAGTGTGAGCGCTGTGACTAATTAAAGTAGGATATCATTGTTATCCTGGGCAATCACCAATGGAGCAGCTGCTTTAGTTATTACTGATGAACAGGGTTCACCAATATATGTCAGTGGATATATAATCATGATATATCACAATATATATCAATTGATTTTTATCTTGATATATATTAATTGATTTTTTCTTGTCTGAACTAAAAATTTTAGAGTGGTTTAATGTTTACCCTGGCAACACAGCGAAAAACTACAATTCATAATAATTTGGATTGTTTCACCAAATGGCAACCTCATTTAAAGTTGGGAAAATCACCTTTACTTACCAGTATGGCTAGCTTTTTATTGAAATTCAAACATTAACTTCATATCTTAAAAGATTTATTTTTCGAGGTATTATTTAAAAAAAATCTCAAATAAACACTAATTCTTGTTACTTTTCTTAAGTTTTTTAAAATAAAAAATGTGGTAATTTGACATTCATATTATTTTACAAATTGCTTTCACATTTTTAGGTGTTTTAATCCCCTTACTTAATGAAATTAGCTTCTTTTTCTTAGCCTGGATAATATATTTATATCAGAAAATCGGATTTTTTTGAACCCTGCTGCTGAATAATACCTATAAGTTTTCTTTGTCTGTCTTCTGTGTGTGTTTGCATAGTAAGGTACCTTTTAAGCAACATTAGGTAGGTATTTGTTCAATCTAGAGACTATTTAGGATATTTATATTACACTATAATATTTATTTTTGATAATATCCAAAAAGATATACCTACTTAAACTATGTACCTACACCTACCTAGATGCAAGGAATTGTGCAAGTGATTGTTATTTTATTGATTGTGTAGTGACAAAATCAATAAATTGAGAACACAGTTCTGTTATAAAATGCTAGAACAGCTAAATAAACATTAAATATTTAGTAGAAACAGAGAATATCAAGAGAAAAATATTAAAAACAAGCAATTAAATTTATTTCATTTCTCGAGCCTAAACTTATTAGAATCATCTATTATTGAGTTTCAAAACGTATAGTTTTGCAAAATTTCAATAATGTAGTCTGTAGAGTTCATAAGTTTTCTATTTCAGCGTTCTGGCTTCATGAAAGAGCTGACATTGGCCTTTCTTTCAGATACCTACCTACTACATACAGCCCAACACAATCAATACAACTGTAATTTGTAGTAGTAAGGAATATACGAGCAGTACTCACGTGATATAACAGGGAAGACGAAGAGAAACACTAACACTAGTTAAAACGACGGAGAATTAAGTAAAGAAGGGCTATTTACAGAAAAATACTAACAAAAGCAACTGAAATTAACTGGCCCGAACAAAATCGGCCGCCCATTTTGTTTTTTTTTTAAATCGCTTGCCGATGTTGATGTTGCCATTACTATAAAACTTGACATTGACATGCGCACTATTGAATTTTACTCGTCCGCGATTACGAGACACGTACTACGTAGAGAACGCCATCTCATTGTGAACAAATGAACTAAAAAGCGTTGTAGTTCTAAAATTTAGAACCACATAGAACCATGCATTCATGTTTTCAACACGGTTTAGCTGAGCGAAAATAGATGTCGCTATCTCGAAATAAATGAAATCGTCTTTAGTTCAATAAAATAAGCAGAGATGTCACTAAAATAAAAGTAAAACATTAAAATATTCCTTTATTTTTGTTTGATTGGCTTCGTGCCTGCTCCATCGGCCTTCAAGTTAGGTATATTTATGTTAAACTTTGGTGGCACATGCGAGAAGATGTAAAGCTTGGCTACATCGAAGCGTCGGCCAGCGCACAGTGCGTCGTATTGCTCATAGGCGAGTTTGGTTCCTATGAATGAGATTGCGAAGATACTGACGAGTAGAAGTGCGCAGATGGTAGGGCATAGGATTGCAGAGAGCTTGCTGACTCGGTTGGAACGGATGGAGCCTATTTCGGAGTCAGTGAGACTGTTTGCGTTTGAGATTTTTGTCATAGCTGGAAACAAATAAAAATTGTCTTTTAATAGGTGGGTGGTTAGGGGTAGGTAGGTAACCTACCTAGGTATTTTATGCGACATTTGCTACAAACCTACCTACTTATGGCAAATACACTCGACTAAATACAGAAAACACCAAAAACCCAGAACAAAACGTTACCAAAAACCCAGATCATCTAAAATGTGGAATTTTTGGACGGGGCAGTTAGGGCAGGTACCTACCTTATCCGGTAAAGCTACATGAAAATGGTCTTAGGCAACTACCCATCCATTTTAAAAACAATATCATCCTCATTCACAGATTTTCAAAAAAAGCTACAGATTTCAAGAAAATGGGCGTTTTTCACAAAACTTTTTTGATTCCATTCGATCCTGTTTCTTATACTGATCAAAAAGTTCTTTGGGACCAACTAAGGTTTGAGTAGGTTAGGTAGGTACCTACAAGAAAAGTCAGAAAACGCAAAAAACTTTTCCCATCCATTTTGTATGTAGTTAAAATCAATTATTATTTTTTTCTTATCTTTTTGTAACCGTGGGTTGGATTGCAAAATTACTTGGTTTAATAGAAAATTTGGAGTTTAAAACGATTTTTTTGGAATGGTGTAACTAACACGACTTTATATTATTTAAGTAGGTATATAGATTTAATCAAAACGGTTTAAGTAAGTTTTACGAATAATCAAAATGGTGGACATTTCGAGTACCTCATACTGTAGATTGAGATGCCTCTCACTGCCTCGTCAAAAAATTCTAAAAAGGAAGGCGTTTAAGTGGCGTACTTATACATATACCATTCTTATTTAGATCGATGTTATACATAATAGTCCGGTCAAATTAGATCAAGAATAGGGGTGAGGTTACACAAATTCGAAGCCAGCTTAAAACTGATAAGATTGTTCAAAACACCATTAAATATGAAATGTGAAAAGTCCTTTTCGATCCGACACCTGGAAAAAAATTACTCGGGGTCAAAGGTCACAAAAACGGTTTTTTTCGCGATTTTCAGCAAAACGGTAAGTTTTATCATAAAATTAGCTCAGACAAAAATTGTAGTTCTGATAATTATCTATAAAAAAATTCTGAATACATTTTAGGGTTTTGATGATCGAAGATCGGTTTCAAAACCCTTATGGTCATAATAATAATCATAATCATAATCATAATCACTTTATTGCATGAAAAATGGTAATATAAAGGTCTTAGGCTTAAAATTAGTTCACATAATTCACCGGTTAATTCGGCATGCAAAATAGACACATAAATAAAAAATACATGGAAATTAAATTTAAATTAAAGAAATATTTTGAAAATTTGTTAATCTTAAAATGTCAGTAAATTTATATAATGTCAATCTCGATAGTTAAGGAATTCAGATACAGTATAAAATGATTTGTCAATAAGCCACTTTTTTAACTTAAATGCAAAAGTTTTGGAAGGTAATTCTTTGATATCTTTAGGTATCTTGTTGAGAATGGTCTCGCTTTGTCTGTCCTTTTTTCCCTCCAAAACTACTTACTGCAGCTATCAAGTTGAAATTTAAAACAATAATACATTTCGTGCGCCTGTACAGATTTAGAGAAAAATAAATGAAAATAAATGAAAAATGAAGATGAATATTTTCCATACAAATTGTGATGCCGAAATTTCAAAAGATACCTACAGAGTCATATGGGGTATCAAATGAAAGGTATCATTTTGTACATTTCAAAATATTTTTTGAAATGTTTGTAGGTTTCATACTTTTTAAAATATTTCGAAAAAAGTCGAAAAAATACCCATTCCCCCCCCCCTATCTCCGAAGATTGCAGAGCGATCCATGTAAAATGTATGGAGCGTTTATAGACATGGATCTATATTTTACAGGAAAAATATAGAGAAGTTTGAAAAAAGAACACTTTTTGAAAAATGGTCACAATGGGGGGGAATAATTTTCAAAAGGGGGGGCTACCTCACCGAGTGGGGTATCAAATGAAAGGTATGCGTTTGTACGTTTTAAAACAGTTTTTAAAATTTCTGTAGGTTTCATACTTTTTGAAATATTTTGAAAATAGTCAAAAAATACCCATTCCCCCCCCCTATCTCCGAAGTTTGCAGAGCGATCCGTTTAAAATGTATGGAGCGTTTGTAGATATGAATCTATATTTTGCACGAAAAATATAGAGAAGTTTGAAAAAAGAACACATTTTGAAAAATGGTCAAAAAAGGGGGGAATAATTTTCAAAAGGGGGAGCTACTTCACCGTGTGGGGTATCAAATAAAAGGTATTGGTTTGGACATTTCAAAACAGTTTTTCAAATTTCTGTAGGTTTCATAGTTTTTGAAATATTTTGAAAAAAGTCGAAAAAATACCCATTCCCCCCCCCCTATCTCCGAAGTTTGCAGAGCGATCCGTTTAAAATGTATGGAGCGTTTGTAGATATGAATCTATATTTTACAGGAAAAATATAAAGAAGTCTGTAAAAAGAACACTTTTTGAAAAATGGGTAAAAAGGAATAATTTTCAAAAAGGAGGCTACCCCACCGAGTGGGGTATCAAATGAAAGGTATCGGTTTGGACATTTCAAATCAGTTTTTCAAATTTCTGTAACTTTCACACTTTTTGAAATATTTCGAAAAAAGTCGAAAAATTTACCAATACCGAACCACCTATTTAACCGAAGCATGCAGAGAGATCCATCTGAAATGTAGGTTGGTACCTACTATTCTTAGGTATTCGTTAAATTGCGAAGTCTCTAACCGGTACTTTTGGTACATATTTGTTGACAAACGTTCAAAACCCTCGGCGCGCGAGTTACACTCGCACTTGACGGATCTTGTTTCCTAAGAGCCACCGCTTTTACTAAGTTTGGTTCTAATGTAGGTGTAGTGTCAATCAACTTCCAACCCCAGTCTTTAGGGTCTTGCTAGCTAGCTGTTAACCAAGCCACACTTGAACTTGGTAATATAACTGAGGTTGGTACTGAGCCGCTGAAGTTGGAGGAAGACAAGCTAACTGCACTTGTTTTTTATTTCGAGTATTTTTGATTCAACATGCATATCGAAACTTGAGTTTTTTTTAGGAGCTCCATATATTATTATATTATTAAGAGCCCGTATGATCCCACATAGCTCCATACTTAAAGAGAAGAAATGTTTATGAATAAAATGTTTTTATAGTATAAATGAATTCTTGGAATATAAACTGGAACTATTATAATTTGTTGATTTTGTATGATTATGACATGTGTGACTTGGTTTTTTTTATTGTAAATTTCATTTAATTTGTATTTTTACATGCAATCTATGATAATTTAAATTTTATTATTATGTATACTCATACGCCTGAACAGACAGGTTTTAGTAGTTACTATTAGAATAATTGTAAGATCTATTTATAAACCTGAAACTTTATGAATAAATTAAATCTGAATCTGAATCTGAATCTGAAAGCGAATTCCGTTGGTGATAAATACAACTACTGTTGTATTGTAGGTTAACATGTACACTTACTCGTATTACTCACTGCTCGAACTCCAATCGAAAAAACAATTTTTTAAAGCTGGAAAAACTCAACATCAGTCGGTAATAAATAAAATAAATAAATAATAAATAATGCTGGACAATCCACACAGCATCATCTAGCCCCAAAGTAAGCTACCTACTCAAAGCTTGTGTTATGGGTTAACTGATATATTTAATACATTATATAGGTACATTACATAGATAGATATTTTTTTATTATACCTACATAGAAAACACCCAGACTAACGGAACAAATTTCTGTAGAGCGTACACAAATTTGTTCCGAGGCGGGAATCGAATCCGCAACCTGTTGCGTCGCAGGCGGACCTTCGCCCGCCGCGCCACGGAGGTCGTCAAGTTCATAGTAAAAATATGTTCATCTACGTTTAACTAAGTTTAACTACTTTTGCAAAGTGTCAAAATCATGTACTATTTTTACACGCAATAACTGGCTGTGGTAGGTACGACATCTGCATTTTTCAGGAGGGGTAAATCAACTGTTTTTAATATGTTTGAAAAACAAGATTTAGTATAATGTGCTGAAGTTTTTAAAACGAGTAATTCAACTCCACAAGAAGTTGTTAAATTGAATTTTTCCAGGTGTTGGATCGATGAGGACTTTTCACATTTCATTTTATAATGGTGTTTTGAACAATCGTACCAATTTTCAGCTGACCGCGAATTTATGTAGGTAACCTCGGATGTGTAAATTGACCGGACTAATAGTTAGGTATAGGTACTTATTAAGCAGGAACGATTCTTACCGTTTAGGAAACAAGCAGCACTAGGTTTCTATGTAAATTACCTTTCTATAAAAAATACCCGTGTTATGATAATTTTTTTATATTTTATTCGAAAATGACAAATGGATGGATGACAGTTTGCTGATGCTGATGTTTGTAGTGTTTCCGTGAGTAGGAAAAAGTATACTTCATGATCTAAGAAAACAGTCTAACAGTCCGAGATCTTCCCAAGTCTACGTCACTGTCCAGTTGCCACAAAAAAGGGAGGTTTCGTTAATTTGCCGGTGACTACCAAGCTTTTATTGTCGCGTCACTTGTGCGTGTGCACTTTCGGCGTGGCGGCGGCGGCGCGGCGCGGCGGCGGCGGCGGCGGCGTCACTCGCGTTGTTGATCGGATAAATCTTTAAGATAAAACAGGTGGTTGCTCTATCCGTAACTGTAATAGTGTAAGTGTGGAAGATGGTAAAATAAGGTTCGTTTTTTTGATAAAAGAATCTGTGGCTGAAGAATGTTCCTGCGATTGGATAAATTTCATTTCAAGGAGAAAGTTGATTTATCTCTGTGCAGAGCTCATTTGCGTTGCTCAAATTATGGAAACTAAGTTTGAAGAATATCACAGAAATGCCTTATCCAAACATCAGGTCAGATGGAGTTCTACCTCTTGGCTCCTAGGGAATTTCAAACCGTCATAGTTCCAGTGCCAGATTTTGAACCTCAAAACCCTGCGTGGCAATATTACTAGATCTTGAATTTCCCCTAAACTAAAAAGTTTGGGAACCACCGTTTTAACCTAATACCTATGTATGATAAAATAATAATAACCATTATCTTAATTTAAGACTAATTTAAATAAATCTACTTATTTATTATGTATTCGCTTGACTTGTAGACAGTTAACGACTTCTCGTGTTTTCTTCTATTTTGACCGTCTTGTCTGTGGTTTGTCGACGTTATATTGAGCAGAAGCTGTTTTTTTTGGTGGGAAAAACACGAGAGGTCGGTCATTCGGTCGTCAGAGTTGGTAGGTAGCGAAAATACCTCTATATATACTGAGTGATAGGTAGTATTAAATAATTTTTTAATAAAACTGTAAAACTCTGTAGAGCTTTCTTTGATTTCATAAAACTAGGGTTCTCTAAAAATAGCAATAAGTAGGTACCTACTAGTATAGATAAGTTGTAAACACTGTTATGCTCACACACACAAATAAAGCTGTGTCACACAGACATAATACTAGCTGCATCCCATGTCTGTGATGATGTGTCATCGTGAAAACCTTAGAAAACACAATGGTAAAACCGACGAAAATAGTAGGTACCTAAAATTTTGTACTAACAATGTTGTTACTGATTGTACATAGGCGTCGGACGAGTAGGGAAAGAGACGAAATAAAGCATGAGACGATTTTCTTTATATCCATAGGTTTGCTGTTAGAAAACTCTTTTAGGGTTAAGCTCGCCTTTGTACATGTCCATTATGTATAAACTTTTATGTATGAATTAACTTGTGTGTGCAATAAAACATTTAAGAATAAGCATTTAAGAATTTAAGAGACGAGTTATAGGTACCTAGACACATAACTGGCGGATCGCTGTAGAACCATGTCACAGTAACAAACGCCGAAAGTGGGTGTTTGGCGTTTGTTTTCTTAATGTGACAAGGTTCTGCAGAGCTCCGCCCGTTGTACTTGTGTGATCTACCTATAGGGAAACTGACTATAAAAATACAGAAAGCGATATAGTAATAGGAAAGTGACGTGTAGAGAGGGAGACGAAATGGCGAAAGTGACAAGTGATCAACGCAACCAATTCACAAGTTCATTGTATAACCTCATCCATATTCATAGATATTTTCGTAACAAACCATCCTCATCGGGACCCATGACAGGCTGTCAACCTTATGCCACCCACATACATAAGAAACCTAAAAGCATTTTTATTCTCCTTGAATAGGTCCCTAACCTAATCAAACCCCAGCTTGAAAAACAAAGACTCAAGCTGTTACGATGAAAGTTTTCTTGTACTTTATAGTGTACACGGTAATGATCATGGGTGTTTTTATCACTATGATGTATCTGATGGCCCTGGTCGACCCGAACCTGTCTGAGCTGCCGGCCAAGGCTGCGAAGATGATGAAGGCGAATATGAACGGAGCTGCAGGCACGGGGCCAGCTTCCTCCGGCGATCCCGCTGTTCCCCGCGACGGCTCTGTTATGGTAAATATTCATCACATCACATAATTGCGAAAGTTTGGATGTGTGGATGTATGGATGTTTACTACCTCTTCACGCCAAAACGCACGGTTCGGACTGAAATTTTGTGTAGATGTATTTCTAGGCTTGGAATAAATCATAGGTTTTCATCCCATAAATCAGTTCCCATAGGAATTTAGTCGTCAAAAGCTTCTCCAAAAACTAAACAATATAGAGACAGAGCCTTTACATATTCAAACCTCACCTATCAAATCGGAGGCAAGTGGTAAAAATTGATAACTTTACCAGTTGTATTTGTAATGTCACTCATGGTATTCCAACAGGATCAATTTATCGGTCCACTAATGTTTCTAATCTACCTAAATAATATAAACTCAATAGGACTAACAGGCCAACTAATACTTTATGCAGACGACACCTGTCTGTTTTATTTTGACCAAAATATCCATAACATTATCGATGATGCTCAAAAAGACCTTAACACCCTCAATGAATGGTTCAAATACAATTTTTTAACAATTAATACGTCAAAAAAATCGTTCATTTAATTTTTCATGCAAAAAACAAGCCGCTACCGGACTTTACGCCACTATCGATAAACAATGACCTAATTAAACAATCGCAGCTAGAAAAATACTTAGATTCGATAGTCGACGATTAACTGTCGTGGAAGTCACACATTGAAGAAGTAAAAAAAAAACTTACGTCATTACTAGGAGCATTGCGCAAAGTTGCAAAATGCATTCCTGCTAAAGTCAGAAATACAATATACAATTCTTTAGCAATATCTCACAGAGTACCTTATTGAAATAAGGGGATCGGCCGCTGAAACACATATAAAACCCCTTCAAAGAGTCCAGAACAAATCTATTAAGGTTTTATATCACTATTCATATATTTAAAGTTAGTTTTAGTACACAGTTTCTGTTTAAATTTATCTCATTTTAAGTGAACCGTAATGTTTTTATGAGAAATAAAGTTCTTTAAACCTATTTAGATAACCATTGAACGTTTCCATAGAAACAACGCGTGCGAAGCCGCGGGCAAAAGCTAGTATGTTGATATATTATTGAGTTCATTATCATCATTGGTTTGATACCAATCGCTAGCCGCTTCAATTGACTTTGGATGCAATTTATTATCTCTCTTTTGCAGGCTCCGGAGAATTATGTGGACTTCGAAGAGTATATGAAGAAGAGAAAGCCATGATTTGTAGCTAATTTTAGTACGTGTAAGTTATTGGTAGTAACTAATTACAACTAAAATATTACTAAAATGCACTGAAATAATGAAAAAAATGTTTATTGTTTATTTTCACTTATTATTATTATTATTATTATCAGCCAAGTTCATCCCACTGCTTATTTATTTATTATTTATTTATTTTATTTTCACTTAAATTCAAATAATTCGTTTTTGTGCCTAAGTTATTACAGCAAATATTACGCGATAGTGAAAGGGTAAACGTGTCTTTTAGTGAAGGCCGCGACTTGGCAAACGTAGAACGTCCTCCGACCAGGTGGGATGAAGACCTGCGAAAGACTGCAGGTAGATGCTAAATGCGGCAGCTGGGAGGCCTATGTCCAGCTGTGGACTGGTATAGGCCGATGTGTGCTCACAGGCTGAATGGAAAGATACCCAACAGGAGCCCCGGATATGAGTTCAATCGCCGTGATAGAGAAGTCAACCTAACTAGGTACCTAGGTAGGTTGTTAGGTAGGCTTGCGGCGTTTTAACCTCTCTTTATACAATAGAGTTCCTTCTCCAATGTGTAAATAGGTATAATTCGAGTAGAGATAAATATTGAGATTGAAAATGCCATTCTGCCACGTTTGTCAAATTTGATCTTAGCGGGACAGCATGACGTTTTCAATCACAATCTTTATCTACACGAGTTTAATGTGAATTATGCCTAGTCGCATACTACGCCCGTAGACATCTACGCGTGCAGCAATGCTACGAAACCGCATAGATTGCTAAGAGCGATACTACGCCCGTAGACATCTACGCGTGTAGCAATGCTACGAAACCGCATAGATTGCTAAGAGCGATACTACACCCGTAGACATCTACGCGTGTAGCAATGCTACGAAACCGCATAGATTGCTAAGAGCGATACTACGCCCGTAGACATCTACGTGCGTAGCAATGCTACGAAACCGTATAGATTGCTATTGCGATACTACGCCCGTAGAAAGCTACGCGTGTAGCAATGCTACGAAACTGCATAGATTGTTTGGAGCGATACCACGCCCGTAGACAGCTACGCGTGTAGCAATGCTACGAAACCGAATAGATTGCTACGAGCGATGCTACGCGCGTAGACAGCAGCTACAAGAAGACAGCGCGTAGCAGTGCTACAATCTATACTTATAATAAAACTGTAACAGGTCCAATTCTGTACATTGAAGATATTTTGAAATTTTTTTTTGGAGGGCACTCTATTATCGATACTGAAGCCAAAACTGCAATTTTTATCATTTATGTCTGTCTGTCTGTCTGTCTGTCTGTCTGTCTGTCTGTTTGTTAAACGCGCATCACGCTGAAACTACTGAAGGTATTGAAATGAAACTCGGCACGATTTTAGGTCATACTACGAGGAAGGACATAGGATACTTTTTATCCCGGAATTCAGTCAGGTTTCCCTGGGAGAGGGGATGAAAGTAAAATTCTTTAACTGCGCATCACGACGGAACTACTAAAGGTATTGAAATAAAACTCGGTACGATTTTAGGTCATACCACGAGGAAGGACATAAGATACTTTTTATCCCGGAATTCAGTCAGGTTCCCCTGGGAGAGGGGATAAAAGTAAAATTTCTTCACCGTGCATGTCGCCGAAAGTGCTAAATGAGTTGGAATGAAACCTAGCACGATTTGATTTCATACTACAAGGAAGGACATGGGATACATTTCATCCCGGAATTCAGTAATTTTCCCCTGGGAGAGAGGATGGAAGTAAAATTCTTTAACCGCCCATCACGACGGAATAACTTAATGAATTCGAATGGAACTCGGCATAATTTGAGTTCATACTACGAGAAAAGATACATTTTATCCCAGAATTTAGTAAGGTTCCCCTGGGAGAAGGGATGAAAGTAAAATTCCTTCACTGCGCATCACGCCGAAACTACTGAATGAGTTGGACTGAATTGGTACGATTTGAGTTCAAGGAAGGACATGGGATACATTTTATCCTGGAATTCAGTAAGATTCCCCAGGGAGAGAGGATGAAAGTAAAATTCTTTAACCGCGCATCACGACGGAACTACTTAATGAATTCGAATGCAACTCGGCGTGATTTTAGTTCGTACTATGAGGAAAGATACATTTTATCCCGGAATTCAGTAAGGTTGCCCTGGCAGAGGGGATGAAAGTTAAATTCCTTCACCGCTCATCACGCCGTCAAATGGATCAGGAGCCCAATTCTGCAAAACAATTGCTTCAGTATGACAATGGAATCGTCGCAGAATCATCACGTAGAATCCTTAAATTAATAAAACTCCAGATAGTGCGCGCGAGATAAATTAATATGTAGTTTCAAACTTGACGCGCATCTCTCCATCTGTATTCATCATAATTTCTTTCATCCAAGGTGGAATACCAAAACGACTCATTCTGTGACGATAGCCCTGTCATAGTGATGCGATTAGTATAGCAGAATAGGGCCACAGCTGTGAGTAAGTCAAACGAGTAGGACACTTCTTCTTAACACTGACGCTGGCCGAGTCGTAGCTAAAAGTCGTGTGGATAAAGAATGGAATTGAAGATGACAATTTGCTATCCCCCGTAGATCCTACACGATTTTTTGCACGGCGGCGTTTCATAATATGAGAGACTATGGTTAAATGTGAACTTAATTTAACCATAGTCTCTCATATTATGAAACGCCGCAGTCGGCAGGTAAGGCAATCGCGAACGAAGTCGCGGGTACAGCTAGTAAATAAATAATGCTGGACAATTCACACAACATTATCTAGTCCCAATATAAGCAGAGCTAAATGAGCTTATGATAGAGACAATGATAATTGGCTACTATGGGAAAAAGACAGAATTGTACTCACCTACTTTATCGTCATCCTATTGTCATCTACTAATAAACCATAATTATCTATACTTATAATAAAACTGTAACAGGTCCAATTCTGTACATTGAAGATATTTAGAAAATTTTTTTTGGAGGACACTTTACTATCGATTCTGAAGCCAAAACTGTATTTTTTTTCATTCATGTCTGTCTGTCTGTCTGTCTGTCTGTCTGTCTGTCTGTTTCTTAAACGCGCATCACGTCGAAACTACTGAAGGTATCGAAATGAAACTCAGCACGATTTTAGGTCATACTACGAGGAAGGACATAGGATACTTTTTATCCCGGATTTCAGTCAGGTTCCCCTGGGAGAGGGGGTGAAAGTAAAAATCTTTAACTGCGCATCACGACGGAACTACTAAAGGTATTGAAATAAAATTCGGTACGATTTTAGGTCATACCACGAGGAAGGACATAGGATACTTTTTATCCCGGAATTCAGTCAGGTTCCCCTGGGAGAGGGGATAAAAGTAAAATTTCTTCACCGCGCATGACGCCGAAAGTGCTAAATGAGTTGGAATGAAACCTAGCACGATTTGATTTCATACTACAAGGAAGGACATGGGATACATTTCATCCCGGAATTCAGTAATTTTCCCCTGGGAGAGAGGATGGAAGTAAAATGCTTTAACCGCGCATCACGACGGAACAACTGAATGAATTCGAATGGAACTCGGCATAATTTGAGTTCATACTACGAGGAAAGATACATTTTATCCCAGAATTTAGTAAGGTTCCCCTGGGAGAAGGGATGAATGTAAAATTCCTTCACTGCGCATCACGCCGAAACTACTGAATGAGTTCGACTGAATTGGTACGATTTGAGTTCAAGGAAGGACATGGGATACATTTTATCCTGGAATTCAGTAAGGTTCCCCTGGGAGAGAGGATGAAAGTAAAATTCTTTAACCGCGCATCACGACGGAACTACTTAATGAATTCGAATGCAACTCGGCGTGATTTCAGTTCGTACTATGAGGAAAGATACATTTTATCCCGGAATTCAGTAAGGCTGCCCTGGCAGAGGGGATGAAAGTTAAATTCCTTCACCGCTCATCACGCCGAAACTACATAGGTAATGAGTTGGAATGTAACTTGGCACGTTTTGAGTTCATACTACAAGAAAGGACATGAAAGGAAACATTTTATCCTGAAATTCAGTAAGGTTCCCCTGGGAGAGAGGAAAGAGTAGAATTCTTTAACCGCGCATCACGACGGGTCTACGCGTCGTCCGATTTCATGCATTCTTTTTGTTAGAAACAGTGTTGCAAGATCGAATATGACTAAATCAGTATAAAGTCGAGTAGAAAATCAGTAGATTGATGAAATAATCTGTAGATTGAAGAAAAAAATTAGTAGATATAGGGTAGGTAAGTTCCTATCTATTTATTTTTCCAAGACGCACCCATTAGTTAGGTTCCTACCTACTAAGGTGGTGGGTCCTGGAAAAATAAGTTAGGTTCCTGCCTTACATGATATATGGTGGTTTAGCTGGTCCAGTTAACAGTACTACCGAAGTTTGGTTGGAGTCTTACTCCAAACAAATAAATTAATTAATTATTGTGGTCCATTTAAAGTAACTGGACCGCAGAAAAATATTTTTTATTGTGGTACACAGCCAACTGTACCTACCTACTAACGAAAAAAAATTACGGTGGTCCAGTCAAATGGATCAGGAGCCCAATTCTGCAAAACAATTGCTTCAGTATGACAATGGAATCGTCGCAGAATCATCACGTAGAATCCTTAGATTAATAAAACTCCAGATAGTGCGCGCGAGATAAATTAATATGTAGTTTCAAACTTGACGCGCGTCTCTCCATCTGCATTCATCATAATTTCTTTCATCCAAGGTGGAATACCAAAACGTGTCATTCTGTGACGATAGCCCTGTCATAGTGAAGCGATTACTATAGCAGAATAGGGCCCCAGCTGTGAGTAAGTCAAACGAGTAGGACACTTCTTAACACTGACGCTGGCCGAGTCGTACCTAAAAGTCGTGTGGATAAAGAATGGGATTGAAGATGACAATATGCTATCCCCCGTAGACCCTACACGATTTTTTGCACGGCGGCGTTTCATAATATGAGAGACTATGGTTAAATGTGAACTTAATTAGTCGGCAGGTAAGGCAATCGCGAACGAAGTCGCGGGTACAGCTAGTCATATAATAAAAGCTAAAGTAATCCTACCTCTCTGTCTGCGTGTCTGTCTGTCAATTACCTTTATTAAAATTAAAGCACGTAGCTTATATATTTTCAAGCCTAAGTGGCTGAACGGATTAAATAAAATAAAATTTGTCAGACGTATCCCAGGGACATATTAATAATATGTTGTCCGTCCCTGGGATACCGTATAAAAGATAAACAATATACCGGAATGAAAGCAGCATATTATGCTATTTTTATTCCGGTATATTGCGTGTGATAGAATCTTGGGCTTTAACTACATATAAAATGGTCTTATTTCGATAGAATCACGGAATTCACATTTTGGGAATTGGAATTAATGAAATCAGAAGTCAGAAGTCAATACCTTTATTTCTTTAGGCTCATAAGATAAACATAGAAAAGTCTACCCGTCAATTACTATCAAATAAGAAATAAAGTGTTATTGAAATTTTCTTCACTTCAATCTTTTGTCCACTAGTGGAAGAAGTGAAAAAGAAACCACCAGCACATTTATATAATCACTTATGTGTCTAATACTTATAATGTTCCTTATAAAATAAAAGCAATATACCATACAAATAGAAACATTCTAAAAGAATAGATAACCTTATAATTTAATCTTGACCTTCAATAATTTCAGTGCTAAAACAAACTATGACACGTCTAGAAAAAGGTTCTACAATGTAAAACATCTTACCGTAATAAAGAGATGCTTCCAGCTTACAGGGTCATCAAAGAGTGGCAGAGCCAGCTCACCGTCTTTAAATATAATTAGTTCAACGGACCGTTGGCTGTCGTTATACATTCCGCAAAACATCGGCAAGAACGTTTGTCATAACATTTCATAACCAAATACATTGAAATATGTTCTAATATGACAATATAGCCATGAAATGTCTTAAATATTAAGTTAACAACTAAGATACTTTATACATCCAACTAAATGCAGAAATAGCTTATTAATTAAATAAAACTAATTTGTCTCGTATTTGAATTTGAGAGACAACAGATAGGAAATCAAGCCTGTTACATTTTAATATTGAATATCATTTGGAACCTTACTGTTTAACACAATACATACTTGTTATATTTTAATATTTATTATTCAACAAATATTTTTATTATTATACACTCATTTATTCTTTAATCTCGTTTATAAAATACATTTTTTACTACCTATAGAAAATAAAATGTTATTAAACTATTCTAAAGTAAAAAATATATCAAAACGGTAATTTATTATTATTATTATTATGTACATTAATTATTAAATAAATTACAATATCTTGCACGAGCGAAGCCTCGGGCAGAAGCTAATGGTCTATAAATATTTTATTATACCATGATGATAATAAATTGATTTCGTTCGTTTAATTTAGCGCTTTGCCCACATAGAGAAAAATAAATTCTCTTCCGGGGATCTCCTTGAACATAGATGTAGAGAATCAAACGTCAAGAACATGTCAAGAAGAAGATGAAAAAAAAAGATGCTTACTTTTATTTATGACACCAAATGCAACTCTAGTCGGGTGTTTATTTTGAAATATTTTTATCTTAGCTTTCTCTAGCTTTTTATGGTTTATTTTTACAGTATATTTTATAAAAGATATTTTGATATGTCTATGAAAGTTTTCGTCGTAGTTTGCTCAGGACTTATAATAGTGGGGTTTTTTACCTCATGCTATCTGATGACCACTGTGAATCCTGCACCAATCGTCACCACCGACAAACTAATAGCAAGGGATAGGGAATTCGTAAGTCTGGAATATTGTATAAGAATTATAAGGAAAAGCTTAAACTAACCTTTGCCCGTGGCCACGCTAACCATGCCTGAATACAACATAGCATAGAGCACCCAGGGATAATGTTTTTCATACGGCGGGAATCATACCCGCTCCCTATGCGACTCCGAATATTTACCACAGCGCCATAGATGCCTATGTCTGTAGCTAGTTGTTCTTTAAAGTTGTTTGAATGTTGAAGTTAGATTCTTTAAAGATTAATTAACAAAAATTTCTTTTTTAGGTATTTGACTTTGAAAACATTCATGACAAAGATATTTTCCGAGAAGCCCATTACGGGTTGGAAAAGGCCCCTTCAAGTCCAGAAACCCCGGCCCCTCTTCCATATCTCTTCCGGAAAAATAACCCCGATTTGCTGAGCATACGGAAAGTTTCTAATCAAAGAACAGCCTATCCTCCCAATCAACTTTCACTGTATGCGCATCTCCACCCCACTCGCACAAATCCTATGATGGTTCCACTGCCTAATACGACTCTACCTTACACTTGCCAACATACTTCTAAACAATCCCAAGTGACAGAATCTTCAATCAATAAAACAGGCAACAACACGGACCACGTGAAGATAAGTCAGCCAGTCAAGGGACGTCGGCGATCGATCGATAGCTTACAGAAAAGGTTCGACGAAATATCAGGATCCGTATTACTCAAAATTGTAGATGAACACGGAAAGTCTAGAATCGAAATCAAAGTCAACACAGAGGACACAAAGACATTTAGAAATAAGAACAGCTCAATAGGTAATAATTCTGCATTAGTTACTGATGATACGCCCCAAGATTTGTTGATAAGTCTCGATGAGTTGCCAGATAGAACAGAAATTAGAATTCTACCTAACGCCACTTTAGTAGTAAGTGATGTGAGTGAGGAATTTGAATCTCAATTAGACATTAGCACTGAAAACAGTTTTCCAAAAGCTCAAACAAATCAACATAACGCTAAACATACTTCAAAATATGACGTTGTAAAAGGACGTAATGATACGTTAGCTGTTATATCTCAACCCGGTTCGAATGGACCAACGGCCGCTATGACGGTTGCACTAAGCAACACCAACCATAACATTAAAAAAAAATATGACGTTGTAAAAGGACGTAATCATACATTAGCTGTTATATCTCAACTCGGATCGAATGGACCAACGGCCGCTATGACGGTTGCTCTAAGCAACGCCAACCACGACATTCAGCGCACAACACAGACCGTCAAACAACTGTTCAAGGCTACATCAACAGAGGACTTCGCACTTAAAGTCCGTTTCGATAATGTGACGAGATCGTTTAATAGGGAAACATAGTGTCAATAGGTACACAAATAATAATAAACATGCTGATTATTCTTACACAGCGGCATCTAGCCCTGATTAAGTAGAGCTCATAATGTTTTAACCTCCAGATAACAGAATATAGATATTTTTAATTGACATAAATAAATTTATTAATTGAAATAAATCTTTCATTTCGTTACCTGATTTATCCCGTTTACTATCGTCGAATTATTTTTATAGTTAGAATAAAAATGTCCTTATTTTTGGCGAACTGAGATTCCCAACCCGCATGCCCAGCGTGGGGATTATGGGAATTACCCGCCATGAGATAAAAGTCGCTTATCAGGGGGAGGCCGGCCGTCCAGCCGTGGACCAATAGGCCCCGCAACTCCTGCCCTAATACTTCAATAAAACTCGAATATGGACACTAACTTATTTTTAGTGTTCCGAACATCAAAAGGAAAAAAGGAATCCTTATAGGATCACTTTGTTCTCCGTCTGTCTGTCTGTCCGTCTGTCAACCCCCCTTTTCTCGGGAACGCATCGAGTTGAAATTAACGTCAAATACTCAAGTCCGTAACGTAACCTCTTGGAGCCGCGATATAAATAAAACTTCTAAGTCAACGCACTCAAAAGTTAAAGCCTAAAATATATATTATGTATCTTTTAAAGGGCAATGTATACGCTTCTTTAACAAAACTCCAAGTGAGTTGCAAAAATTATCTATACTTATAATAAAACTGTAACAGGTCCAATTCTGTACATTGAAGATATTTTGAAAATTTTTTTTGGAGGGCACTCTATTATCGATACTGAAGCCAAAACTGCAATTTTTTTCATTCATGTCTGTCTGTCTGTCTGTCTGTCTGTCTGTCTGTCTGTCTGTCTGTCTGTCTGTCTGTCTGTCTGTCTGTCTGTCTGTCTGTTTGTTAAACGCGCATCACGCCGAAACTACTGAAGGTATTGAAATAAAACTCGGTACGATTTTAGGTCATACAACGAGGAAGGACATAGAATACTTTTTATCCCGGAATTCAGTCAGGTTCCCCTGGGAGAGGGGATAAAAGTAAAATTTCTTCACCGCGCATCACGTTCACGCCGAAACTACTGAATGCGTTGGACTGAATTGGTACGATTTGAGTTCAAGGAAGGACATGGGATACATTTTATCCTGGAATTCAGTAAGGTTCCCCTGGGAGAGAGGATGAAAGTAAAATTCTTTAACCGCGCATCACGACGGAACTACTTAATGAATTCGAATGCAACTCGGCGTGATTTTAGTTCGTACTATCAGGAAAGATACATTTTATCCCGGAATTCAGTAAGGTTACCCTGGCAGAGGGGATGAAAGTTAAATTCCTTCACCGCTCATCACGCCGAAACTACATAGGTAATGAGTTGGAATGTAACTTGGCACGTTTTGAGTTCATACTACAAGAAAGGACATGGAATACATTTTATCCTGGAATTCAGTAAGGTTCCCCTGGGAGAGAGGAAAAAGTAGAATTCTTTAACCGCGCATCACGACGGGTCTACGCGTCTTCCGATTTCATGCATTCTTTTTGTTAGAAACAGAGATGCAAGATCGAATATGACGAAATTAGTAGAAAGTCGAGTAGAAAATCAATAGATTGATAAAATAATCTGTAGATTGAAGAAAAAAAATTGTAGATAAAGGGTAGGTAAGTTCCTATCTATTTATTTTTCCAAGACGCACCCATTAGTTAGGTTCCTACCTACTAAGGTGGTGGGTCTTGGAAAAATAAGTTAGGTTCCTGCCTTACATGATATATGGTGATTTAGCTGGTCCAGCGAAGTTTGGTTGGAGTCTTACTCCAACCAAACTTCGTGTACAATTAAATTAATTAATTATTGTGGTCCACTTAAACTAACTGGACCGCAGAAAAATATTTTTTATTGTGGTACACAGCCAACTGTACCTACCTACTAACGAAAAAAAATTACGGTGGTCCAGTCAAATGGATCAGGAGCCCAATTCTGCAAAACAATTGCTTCAGTATGACAATGGAATCGTCGCAGAATCATCACGTCATCCTTAGATTAATAAAATTCCAGATAGTGCGCGCGAGATAAATTAATATGTAGTTTCAAACTTGACGCGCGTCTCTCCATCTGCATTCATCATAATTTCTTTCATCCAAGGTGGAATACCAAAAAGTGTCATTCTGTGACGATAGCCCTGTCATAGTGAAGCGATTAGTATAGCAGAATAGGGCCCCAGCTGTGAGTAAGTCAAACGAGTAGGACACTTCTTAACACTGACGCTGGCCGAGTCGTAGCTAAAAGTCGTGTGGATAAAGAATGGGATTGAAGATGACAATATGCTATCCCCCGTAGGCCCTATACGATTTTTTGGACGGCGGCGTTTCATAATATGAGAGACTATGGTTAAATGTGAACTTAATTCGTCGGCAGGTAAGGCAATCGCGAACGAAGTCGCGGGTACAGCTAGTCAATAAATAAATTCAAACAAATTGTCAAACATATCCTTTGTAAAAAGGCTTACAACAAAATATCAGATTATCTAGAGAATAAAAAAGCTTGGGACGAGTTTTGCTCCAGGTCGAAAAATAACAAATAACAGGTTAAAGGTTTCTTCGTCGCTTCTTTACTTTAGTCTACATACCGAAGCGACAGAAATAAAAAATATCACTATAGTTCCGTGTCAGTGTTTAGTTTAATGTTTTGACCTTTTCTAAGTGTATATTTATTTATTTATGGAAATAAAGAGTTTTTGATTTGATTTGATTTGATTTGAAACGGCTAATATTTTGTCCGTATATTTTAAATTTCCAAAGGAATCACATGCACACAAAACCTATAGGGTACTTCCCGTAGACCTAGAATCATGAAAATTTGTGCGCAACAAGGCCTTATAGCACAAGTAAAGGGAAAAATCCGAAAACAGGAAATTTGAAGATAATTCACAAAAAAAAAAGTTTTGTTTCTCGCCATGGACCAATACCTATAGGTTACTTCACGTTTACGTAGAATCATAAAATTTGGCAAGAAGCAAGGTCTTATAGCACAAGTATTAGAAAAAATCCTAAAACCGTAAATTTCTAGTTTATTCACAAAAAGAAAAAACATTTTTGATTCTCCCCATGGACCAAAACCTACAGGGTAGGTACTTACTTCCTGTTGAGCTATAATCATGATAATTTGACAAGACAAGGTCTTACGGAACCCTTAGTGCGCGAGTCTGACTCGCACTTGACGTTTTATTATTATTTGTTTTATAATTTATTGTTGTCTAAAATAAACGAATTGAATTGAGTTGGTTCAAGTCCCGACGACGCAGGCGAAAACTTCGTTTGTTCTCACTAGTTCCATTCGGAATATTATTTCTTAGAAATTACCCAGAGTGTGAGGGCATACGCACTGTAATAACAAAAACCTTAGAATTGAATTGAATTGAACACATAGACGCCCCAATAATCACCGATATACCCGATTCATTCATCCATCACTCATTTTAGAATGAACTAGTTGACCCGCCCGCGATTTCACTCGCGTAGACTTTAGCAATATCTTAAAATAATATTTGTTTCTATGCACTGTCATCGCAAGGGTTTATTCCTTCTCTGAAACTCATTTTTTTTAGTACTTTCTCACGTTGAATACGGAAATCTTGAAAAGTCTCTTATAACCTAATATATAAAAATTTCATATAGATATCTCGAAATTCATTATACATTCTTTTTTCCAGATTTATAAAAAAATACTAAAATAATAAGAATCTTACATAACCCCATAACATAAGAACATAGAAGTGAACATAAAATGCAAACTAAGTATCACAAGTATCACAAAATTTAATCCGCATTTCTACCTTTTAGGACGTAGTCAACCACTATAAACGGATTTTTATAAATTTCCTTTGTCGTTCAAAATAAATCCATAAAAATCCGTTTATAGTGGTTGACTACTTCCTAAAAGAAACATACATGCAAAATTTCAGCCTTGTAGCTGTTGTAGTTCCAGAGATTTCTTGATTATGTCAGTCAGTTTTTCTCTTTTATAAATACCTAGTTACGAGTATGTATTTATTATGAGCAGGACTTTGCTCAGAGCTATTATACAGGTCAATTTTACTATCATTCCTAACATTGCGTGTAGATAAGTCTAAATGCACGCTTTCTGTTGCAATAACCTCAACATGTGGTATTTTATTGAATAATAAGGCTTATTCCACAAATCCCCTTCGAAGGGGATTTTTGTAGTTTTTGAGGGGGTTAAGTCATTTCTGGAAACGTCCTACCAACGCCCAAAGGGAAATTGCGATTGAAAAACGCGTGGCAATATTGTTCAAAAAAGAAATAGCTATTTGCGGATAAGAATATGAAATTTAACTTTGAAATTAGTCAAACATTTTCATTTTGCAAAATCAGTATAATATATCGTGGCGCCTCAATTGGCGAAAATAATAGTAGAAAAAGTATCGTGCCCATCAATGGGCGGAAATAATGGTTGACACGACACTTCACTGGAATTCAAATACAAATAATTATGATTATTCCTCATCACTTATTTTTATAAGTACTTTATGAATTTAGATTTTATAATGATCACTCTTTTACTCGCTTAAAAGTCACTATCTAGCGCAGGGTCTTCAACAAAAAGTCGAAAATTCCCATGCGTTACATATTATCACAGGGGATTTGGGGAATAAGCCAAAATTAATCTACTGTTGGATGTACTAATCCATTCGTATAATAATTATTAATTAATTTTATGTAGGTACTCAATAATTATTGAAATAGCATTATGCTCTGTCATGGCACGTGTTTGGTTCAGTTCTATGACCTTCTCGTACAACTTTATCAATCAGTGAATGTAGGGCCATAGGCTCATTGATAAATAACCTGTTTAGATCTGAAATTACTTATTTATGTAAAGTATTAGCATCACTAGATAACCTTCATTCTTGTAGAGTCAAGTATAAAATATATTTCCATCCAAAACACAGTCTGATATATCTGTCTTTATAGTAAAAAACAATACAATTTTAAAAGTAAAAAATTACTTACTCGAAAATGTTTAGAAAACTTTGTTTCACTCGCTACGCTCGTGCGAGTGTTTGCTGCTTGCATTCTAGACTGCTTCGCTAGCTCGGGATTTAATATCGGCACGCTCAACAAAAACTCGGTTTTGCGAACTTGTTGAACAAATAACTATTATCTAGTTGCTGTTCTATGTAGGAATAATATTAACTCACTTGAAGGTTCAATAATTGCGAAATACTTTGTCCAGTTAGGGCATAAGGCCTACGAAAATATTGTGTCTATACAGGGTGCAACGAAAAGGGTATAAAGCTAATCCGGAAGGGGGTAATTCTGAACCCCGATTGGATCAACTTGTGAATAACGATTTTTTTTCAATTTCGATTTTTTGTCTACAATAAAGTTATTTTTTCTTCCTATTCCTGTTCTTTTCCTGAAGCTTAAGGATAAAGTTAGGAGCGAGCATATTAGAACCACTACTAAAGTCACTGATGCAGTGGGTATGCTTTGCAAACTGAAGTGGAAGTGGGCGGGCCACGTCTCGAGAGCCCAGGACGAGAGGTGGAGTGAACGAATCCTGCACTGGTACCCGCGAGACGCCTCACGCTCACGAGGCAGACCAAGAAAAAGATGGCACGACGACCTGGTACAGGCTGCTACAACAAAATGGACCCGTCTGGCGAAAGATCGCAACAAATGGAACAGCATGGAGGAGGCCTACACCCAATCTTGGGTGTCCAATTAAAAAGATATTATACTAGAAATTTAATATACTTATAAATAAAATGTTTAAACTTTAGTGAGTGATCATACAAACTGTAAAATTATTGGAAATAAAGGCTTTATTTATTTATTTTATTTTTTATTTATTTATTCCTGTTCTTTTACACACACTCGCATTCTAATTCTAATTCTGATTGGGGGAACTGAGATCTGCACGGACATCTCGAATGGGAGTGTATTGTGCATTATCCCCCTGCCTAAACAGGCCCTAACCAGCCCAGCTCCTTGAAGCACCGGAGCAGGACTTTTGGTGACTGACAGCTTCGTTTCAGTTTTTCTCTGGGTGTGGATGGGGTTGATTCCTCAATGTGACTCTTCAGCCCCATATTGTGTCTGGCTTCCTCTGTGGCCACGTGGTTCACAGTCTCTTCTTCTTGGAAGCAGCCACGACACAAGCTGCTGTCTGTGGCTCCAGTGTCTTGAAAAGATGGTGGTTCAGCTCACAGTGACCCGTAATGATACCCACCATCGTTCTTAGGTCCTCGCGGCTTATCTTGCTTGAGCATCGTGTTTGTGGTTTTCCTGTCTATTGAGGGGAATATTGATTTAGTATGCTTGCAGTCTGTACGACGCTTCCATAGTTTTTGGATCTTTATCTGAGTTGAGTTTTATTCTGTAAACACTTACCTACATGAAAAAAAACTTCGCTACTTTTTTCCGAAAAACAAAAAAATTTTAGAAATTAAAAAAATCGTAGAACAGACGTTGACCCCCTCGAGGTCCAGAATCACTCCCCTTTGTCTTAGTATACCCTTTCCGTGGCACCTTGTATATGCGATATTGTTTTGATTGGAAAGGTTTTTCTGCCAAGGCTGTGCTGTGCTTGCTTTGCTAGTTTATTTTAGTTTACATTGTCCCACTACAGGGAAAACGCCTTTTACTCCAATATTCTCTATCACTTGATGTAAAGGGATGGCCAGGAAGGTTTACACCCAACTTGTTCTATCATGGTAAAGAAAAAGAAGCGTCCTACCAGCTCTGTCTATCGTGGTTTTCCGGACGTAGCTTCACTTAATTTATTTATGTGAATGACAAATTTTATTTTTAACCCCCGACGCAAAAAGAGAAGGGTGTTATAAGTTTAACGTGTCTGTTTGTGTACTCGTATCTGTCTGTGGTATCGTTTTTTGTGTCATAGATAATTTTATCTCGAGTATTCTTAGCCATGTTTCAATTTTAAAAACACAGCCATAACAAATGCGTCGGGGTTATTTAAATTTTTAATTTTGTTCTTACTATATTCAGTTTTCTCATCAACTCTTCGTTTACAATTTGATTTATTAACTAAGAAAGTACATATATGTACATTTAATGCAGTGACATGGTACCCAGAAACCCAGTAGAAATACATTGTGTCATATATAAACATACACATCTATGTACCTACCATATTTACATGTATTTGATGCAATAAATTTAACTGTACCTACTTGAGTTACAAGTATACAACCCAGGACAATCTCCCGCGTTCAAAAGAAAACCTGTAAACTAAATAACAAAGCGCTTTATCTGCTCCCACTTTTGTTTGCCACGAAAACAAACCATAAAATACATAATTTTAATTTTGATTTACACCAAAATATTAAGTAGGTACACTAGAGTCTGGCTATCGATTGCTGGATCACTATATTTAAATGTTTTCGTATTTTTAATAATAATAGCTTATAATGCTAACATGATTTTTTTTTACAAAACAAATTATCGGTACCTACTAATATGGTTTCATGGTGATCTAGTTTTACCATTTTACGAGTAGAAAACGCTAAAATATGGAATGTGCATGACAAAAAAAACTGGACTTAAATAAATGCTTTTTAGGGTTCCGTACCTCAAAAGGAAAAAAGAACCCATAAAGGATGACTTTGTTGTCCGTCTGTCTGTCAGTCTGTCCTCTGTCAACCTCCTTTTCTCAGGAAGGAGTGGACGTATCCAGTTGAAATTAACGTCAAATATCTACTCAAGTCCGTAACCTCTTGCAGCCGCGATATGAATAAAACTTCTAAATCAACGCACTCAAAAGTTACAGCCGTTTATGTCCGAATATTTTAAAATTTCCAATATGCACACAGAACCTATAAGGTATTTGCCGTAGACCCAGAATCATGAAACTTGGTGAGCAGCAAGGTCTTATAGCACAAGTAAAGGAAAAATTCCGAAAAAAGTCGTGTGGATATTCACAAAAAAAAAAAAAAAAAAATATTACACTCACGAACGCATTACGAATATTTATTTTGTAATTTTACTCGTATATGATCCCAATGATCCCATCATGAAATTTGCCGAGAGTCCTATGACGTCACAACATGGCCGACAGAGTTTTCAGAGTTCAAAATTAAAAAAATCTATTTTTCAATTTAAACAGCAGTCGTCATACACCTTTAATATCAGAAATCTGTAAATATGTGATTCTTAAGTCAAATACTAAAGAAAATATTTATTTATTGCGCAAGATTTGATATGAGTAAAGTAGCCTAGTAGTATAGGCATTGGTTTCATCTCTAAAACTTAAATTCCAAATGTCTGCATTCGCAGTCGGATTAGTACAAGGATATCAGAAAGTACTAAGAGGTAAGCGGTAGGTACAATGCAATCGAGTTTGAGACTTAGGTCGGCACCTACTTTGTACCTACGTTTTTAATGTCGAATTTAATATCGATTGCTTTGAAACCCGATCGACTGCCGATGTTTAGTGATGTGATTTGTTTAATAATACAAATACAAAATACAAAATAATTTATTTGCCATTAGGATTAAAACATAATATTTTAATGTCACCTAAAAATATTACATTTGAATGTGAGAGCATTGATTACCTATGATCCCCGCACTAGGCTAGGCCTGTTTCAATACGGTAGATAAGTTTAATTATATCCAATATTTTGAATTGTCGAGCTTTAATGTGCTACTGTGAATTTTTCTTGCTATAACCAATAACAACTATTGGCCCGACCCGGTATTTGAACCCAGGACCTCATAATCAGCGGTTGAACAAGCTGTCCGCTAGACCAACGAGGCAGTCAATCAATCTGTATCTATCTATGGGTATCTGTATCTATCTGTATCTATCAGGGACCTACATATTTGCTCTGAGTGGTAAGTATAGGTAAATAACGAAACACTTCAGAAACCTATTTACTTACACCATAATAATAATTATACATTTATAAAGAAAATTTACAATCGAATAATAGAAATAAATTAGAAATAGTACAATTGAAACTATTGAGCTATCTGCAGACTGTTGCAAACAATCTACAGTAGTAAAGTTACTAAAAAATGGCAGTAACACTTATTAGATGAATTAAAATAAAAAAATTAATTAAATAATGCTGGACATTTCACAATTGTGTCATGAATATCTATACAATAGCAAAAGAATCATCAAAATCGGTTCACAATTGACAGATTATTCGACAAACATAAATACATCCGTACATAGAAACCCCCCCTTGTAGTACTGAAGTCGCTTAACGCATTCACTGCCCAGCGCCGCCACCGCTCATCAAAATCGAAGTTTCGTTTTCGTTGACGTGCAAAACCAACTTTTATGTAGCTCGCTTAAGATTATCGTTTGCACGAAAACGAATTAGAAACTTAGATTTCGTTTTTAAGAGTACAGGCCCAGATAGACATCTGCGTCTTGGGCCATGAAAATGTTAAAGAACCAAAGACACATAGACTAAGTACCTACTTATAGGAATACATATAAGGTATATATATAGGTGTTACACCCCCGTGCCTCGGAAAGCACGTTAAGCCGTTGGTCCTGCGCCTGATCTCTCCCCGGTCGTGTCGATCTGTCGTCCCATCGGATTATGAGAGTGAAGGAATAGAGAGTGCACCTGTGTTTGCGCACACACTTGTGCACTATAATATGTCCTGCGCATCTGGCTAGTCTCCGATGAGACTGGCCGCCGTGGTCGAAATTCGGCTAGGAGGACATTACATTATTACTTACAGGAATGACCTATCTGCATTCTATCGATATTATCTGACGTTTTCCCAACACTAGATCTAGAGAGTGGCGGCGGCATTTCCCACGTGCGCACGCGGCTTGCCTTGAACGGCCTTGCCGGTCACCTGGGCCCAGTAGGTACCTACTGAGTGAACGCTTTGTGCCTTCACCTACTAACGCATAACTGTCTCATAAAATGTAGTCGGTTACAATTATTGTAACCAACTACATTTTATGTTAAACCACTAAAACGCCGAACATACATCGTTTTAGGGGTTTTTAAAAAAGATTTAAATCGTTAGATACGCTCTGACAATAAAAACTGTGGCATAGTCTTGCGTGTTCCACAAAATGCCGATGCAAGCACACCATGAGTAATAAAAATAATGTTTTTGCCAACAAACATAACTGTTATTATTACCATTTATTGTGCAATCATATTGCTCGAACTTTTGTGGAAAAAAAACTACACAAAAACACACAATACACTGATTCCAAATGAGCGAGCGGACTCACTACGGGCCTATCTGATGATTTAAATCTTTGGTTTACATTGTATTCATCACAGTATCATGTTAATTATGTATGTATGCGGGATTACTGCGAAACTTGTGAAGGGGCGAACCTAGCTTAAGTTTCAATAATAATGTATATTTCTGCTTAAAAACATTATAGGCAGCTAAAGCTAAGGAGCTGCCTAAGCAGGCAGGTCCTTATTGACTAATGATTGAGCCTAACAAGAGCTCACTAACACGTTCAGTGCGGCTTAGCTTGGAGACTGGCAGTCTAATCGTACCGACAACTAAACTATCTGGAAATATGTTAATTCTTACACCAATACACCTAAGTTGGAACATTATATTTTAGACACTTCTACAGCAAAGCCATCAGGGTGGAACGGCATTAAAATATTATTCACTTCTCTCGCGGTTTCGCACACGTACCTAGGATAAAACTTAGCTAAAGGTATCAGTTCAAGCATGGAAAAACTAAGTTTAATTTGTCTATGGTTCAAGTAAGAATTTTCTGGAATCGGGTCAGTAGCTCCGGAGAATACCCAGTAATAATAATGTCCTCCTAGCCAAATTTCGACCACGGCGGCCAGTCTCATTGGATACTAGCCAGATCCACAGGATATAATTATAGTGCACAAGTGTGTGCGCAAACATTGGTGCACTCTCTATTCCCTTACTCTCATAATCCTGACGGCAGACCAACACGACCGGAGATATTTCAAGCGCAGGATCAACGTGCTTTCCGAGGCACGGAGGTGTAACACCAACTTCCTAACTCCGGGCTGCTACTGTGAATTTTTCTTGCTAAAGAAATCCCAATAACAACTATTGGCCTGACCCAGGATTTGAACCTCATAATCTGCGGTTGAACAAGCTGACCGCTAGACCAACGAGGCAGTCCAAATACCAAATCAAAAAACTTAAAACGCTAAAAACTTCTTTCGAGCCTGAGGACTTTTTCTATCCTTCCTCATCACCATATACTAACGTATCTTTTAAAGGGCAAGGTGAAAACTCTTTTTAATTAACTTTTAAACGAATCTTCCTTGAAAAATCCAGTCGGTAGCCAGTCAACTTTTATTTCTTAAACTAATTAAAACAAATCTCGAAGCTATCATCAAGAATTGAGTCCGTGAATGCCTGTTATGTTTTGTAGGTACCTATTTGGCGAAGGACGAAAAATAATTTCGTAATTTCAGTATTGTCTGAAAAGTTCCCCAATTTGTGAATGTGGGATTTCCCTAATTTATTTTAAACTTTTGTTTTCTTGGACAGATGTTCAAAACAATAAAATTAAATAATATATTTTTTAGAATCGTGTAGTTTATAGGGCACTGGTCGAATAAGTACCTACTGCTACTAGATTAAATATTAACTTCCTATCGTTCTTCCAGATGAGATCTTACTTACCATCTTAATGGAATGGGTGGGACCTTGTCAAATTAAAACTCGCCTAGTCTGTGGCGTCTGCAGCTATGTTCGTATTTTATAGCAGTTTACGAGGTTCCATGCCATTATGATAGCGCGTGGATTATTAGGTACAGTTACCGATAAAAGCGTTAAACAGATGGAAGAATCCAATCCCCATGTACTCACACACAAAGCAATAGACATCGCAAATCCGTTCCAAAAGTCGTCTAACCCGGAAGACCACAGAAGCCGCTCAGAATAAGACGTTTATGAGTAAATCCGCTCCCTTAACAAAAGAAAAACCTCTTTGATTTTCTTGTTGATAATCATAACTAAGTCTTCTAAATAAATACAACTCTGTTCTTTATTTTTTTTGCATTTTGACCGCAGTTTCTCTTTTAAAACTGGCAAAATCCCAGAGATAAATTGTAAATGAATTCAAAAGTTCACTGACTTCTGTTGTCTTGCGGTGTTTGCGTCTTTAGGAATGGTGTGGTTTAGCTGTTTCTGTTGCCTTGGGTATACCCGGGGTTTTGGAGTCTTCATCTGTTCAATGCTATTTGGAGGTGACTGTACCTACTTATTGACATTCTACGCAATAATGACCATGCATGAACTTTTAAATGCAACAACACTGCAAACGTTTACAAATCCAGTTTATCATAGAGATAACAACCACAAACACGGGCTGACGACTGAAACTTGGCCCCTGTTGGGTTATCTACATCTAGTTATTGGCCACGATTTTCCACGTGGGGTGCCGGTTCAAATAATCTAAGTGCTCATGATTTTCAAGCTGGTACCAGATGTATATAAGAAGCCACTTAGGTACAATAACATCTGTAACAAAATAGAATCTATGGTACCTTGGTCAACCCCATGCTATTCGGCTTGGTATTTTTCTTTTACATATCTCCGCTCCATGTTGTTAGAAACCGACCTTAAGGAGAATCAGGTCCTGACAGAACACATCTTTGTTAGAAGAACCAGGTCCCGACAGAACAAATCTTTGTTAGAAGAACCAGGTCCCGACAGAACACATCTTTGTTAGAAGAACCAGGTCCCGACAGAACAAATCTTTGTTAGAAGAATCGGGTACTGACAGAACACATCTTTGTTAGAAGAATCAGGTCCCGAAAGAACACATCTTTGTTAGAAGAACCAGGTCCCGACAGAACACATCTTTGTTAGAAAAACCAGGTCCTGACAGAACAAATCTTTGTTAGAAGAACCAGGTCCCGACAGAACACAGCTTTGTTAGAAGAACCAGGCCCTGACAGAATACATCTTTGTTGGTGGAAACCTGAAGGACTGGAAACGCCTCTTGAAAACAGTTTCAACCTTGATCTCAATCACACTAATATTAATATATAATAATATAACTCAAAATTATTTTTATAAAAATAATTTTGAGAAGGAGGCTAGGAGGAGGATCCAGCTAGGCTGGGCAGCGTTTGGGAAACTACGTCGAGTCTTCTCGTCATCCATACCACAATGCTTGAAAACTAAAGTTTTCAATCAGTGCGTCCTACCCGTCATGACCTACGGAGCTGAGACGTGGACACTCACGGTAGGGCTGGTCCACCAGTTCAAAGTCGCTCAGCGAGCTATGGAAAGAGCTATGCTCGGAGTCTCTCTGAAGGATAAAATTCGTAACGAATACATCCGACAGAGAACCAAAGTTATCGACATAGCTCAAAGAATAAGCAAGCTGAAGTGGCAGTGGGCCGGCCATATCTCGCGAAGAACCGACAACCGCTGGGGTAAACGTGTTCTTGAGTGGAGACCACGACTCGGTAAACGTAGTGTAGGACGCCCTCCGGCCAGGTGGGATGACGATCTGCGAAAGACTGCAGGCAGATGCTGGATGCGGCAAGCTGAAGACAGGGCGCTATGGCGCTCATTAGGGGAGGCCTATGTCCAACAGTGGACTAATATGGGCTGATGATGATGATGATGAATAATATAACTAATATATAACTGCAAGTTTGGATTTAGGATAGATGGATGGATGTATTTTTGTTACCTAACTTCACGCCAAAACTAATGGACGGAGCGAGCCAAATTTTGCATAGATGCAAGTCTAGACCTGGAACTAAGACTAAGGCTACTTTTTATCCCCTACATCAGTTCCATAGGATATACATAAATACGTTTCCATAGAAACAGCGTGCGAAGCCGCGGGCAGAAATTAGCTCCCTATAATCCTACAAAAGTTAGCGTCGACAGGTCGGCATCGGACGATCCGCACTGACCGTTTCAAACGGATTTCAGTAGGTATTCTTTGCCTAGCGTGCCACCGCACGGAACGGACGCATCGGACTGTGGACAATGCTAACGATTCGTTTAGTGCGGATGACGTCAATCGGATTGCCGATCAGTGGACGCACTCCAATTCCGCAGGTCCAATTCCACCGTTTCTTGAACTACGTTCAGCTTGAACCGGATAAATGTGCTCTATGCGCTGAACAGAGTTTATCTTATGACGATCGCGTTTATTTGCAACGGTGAAATTGGACCTTAATTCCGTAGACGAACTTAACACGAAGATCTTCGCCCTACGGAACGAGGTAATTAAGGTTTAATTTATTCGAACGAAGTTTCAGTAAAATATACTAGTTATAATGTGTTTCTGATATTCGATTGTAATTTTCTTGGTTAATAAAGGTTACATTTGTACCTATCTTAAGCTCGATTTTGCAGCATCTGTTTTCTAGAGTCAACTATGTAACAGTATTAGTGATAGAGCGCTTGCACGTACGCCAGTTAAATCTCTACAATCACCGCTCAATGTCGTTGACTCATCTGTAGCTCTTCGTGAGTGTTTCAACATCCACCACATTCCATCCATCTGGGCGACCTACAAAAATGCACTTAGTATTTCAACTGATGCCTCAATGGATCGGGTGAACCATGATTAAGCTGTAGGAGGCTGGTGGCCCCTTCCTCCGGAAAGGACCAGTATGTTATGCACGCAAAATAATTTCATATGTACCTATTAGAATATAGCAAACATAAAGATTGTACTATTTGTTGTCACACAACACAAGCTCTGCTTAGCTTGGGGCTAGATAATGCTGTGTGAATTGTCCAGCATTATTTATTTATTTATTTATTTTAAAAATGGGACTAAGCATGACCACTTAAGAAAATTATAATATTATTAGTATTTACAATTGAAACAATTGAGCTAACTGCAGACTGTTGCAAACAATCTACAGACCACTTAAAAATAACATAATAATAAAGACAAAATTTATTTTTAGGATTTGTAGAACGTAAGATCCCCTTAAAAACCGGGGTCCGAGATGGGCGTAGGTATAGAAAGCATTTCGTGACACCTTGTATATCGACAGTGAATGCCAGATTTGCGCGCAAGGTCGGAAAAAATTGTCGGAATGCAGAATTACTAATTGTACCTTGGATATGTTCTTGTTCCTATCTGCCAAATTGCTGATACTTCACACTCGAGTTAAAGCTAGAGTTCTTGATATACATATTTTAACTAGCTTTTGCCTGTGGCTTCGCTCGCGTATTTTCGGTAAAATAACAAAATTTTCGGAAGCCTATTATCTAAGTTAGGCTTTGTTCTAAACGTACGCCAAATTTCATCTTGATGTGTTCAGTAGTTTTGGAGATCCTTGGGTAACAAAAATTCAGATTTCGCAAACTTTCGGCTTTATAATGTTAGTAAGATAGGATACACAAATTTCAATTTAAATCATTTATTTACCTTGAATTCACGAGGAACACTTGGTCAAGTCTTGCTACGAAATATATTATTGGTACCTACAATATAATAAATAAATAAATAATAAATAGTGCTGGACAATTCACACAGCATTCTCTAGCCCCAAGCTAAGCAGAGCTTGTGCTATGGGTACTAGATAACTGTTATACATAATACAATAAACTACATAGATAGATATTTTTATTATACATAGTAAAACATCCAGAACACTCTAAACAAATATCTGCAGATCGTACAAACATTTGTCCCGAGGCGGGAATCGAACCCGAAACCTTCTGCATTGCAGGCGGACCTTCGCCCGCTGCGCCACAGAGGTCGCCGTAAATTGTAAATAGTACTAATAATCAGAAAACAGAGCGTTAAACACAAGCCTAGCCAGTTTCCGCCGTCACTTACTAAGAACACTGAGAACATGAGTGCTTTCTATTTGTATTAATTTATCTCTTAAAAGTTTGTATTGCCGCTTCATCTTTGTAATTGTTTGATTGTCAAATTAACCGCCTTTGCTGCCACTGTGTGTTCTTGTTTTTTTTTCATTGTGTTTGTTTTTGTTTTGTTTGAAGGCTTAGAATAAGAAGGCTTAGAATGATAGTTGACACAAACGAGGTAAGTCTAAAAAATTGCGACGAAGCGTCGCAATTTCAATTTCGAACCCCTAGTACAATACTTGAAATGGCGCGGAAAGCAGCTCCGTCAAAAAAATATAAAATGGTGTATTGTGCGGTGCAAGGGTGTGCAAAAACCACTAATAAGAAAACTAACAATGCAAAAAGGTAATTTCATGGGTGAGTACTAATATTAAACTTGTAATATTGCGTAAAACAGCCATCAAAAATCATAAATAAATTGAAAATTTTTCAAAGCAGTTTTCTTGAAAATGTTGCTATGCGTGGGGGAAAAAATACCCCGGTTTGGTACTAAGTATATAGTAGTAGAGGAAAGGTGTCTCGTGTGAAAGGTAGGAATTAAACTTTCTCCAAATTTACTCATAGGTACCTACTTAAAAACATCGTTTGAGTATTTTTCAAAATCACTCGAGGATATTCTATCTAATCTGTGGCAATAGACGCGAGTGCGCTTTCACTTGGTTCTTTTTTTAAATGTTTGTTTCGAAAACGGGAAAAGCCAATATTATTTGGCGGACTTGGAGTAAAACCTTTTTGAATAGCTAACGGCTACTAACTTGTAAAAAAAACTTTAGAAATAGTTTTGCATAGAGTTTAGCCGCAGTTTAGTACGACAGTAACGCTGTATTTTCTGCAGCGCGTAGAAAGGAATAAGCCACTTTTCCTGCAGGTGTAGTATTAAATACTTTGTGTGTAAATTACCACATATTGGCATCAATTGATAAATGTTTTAATAGTTATATAAATGTTTTAATTTTAATAGTGTGCAATATGTCTTCAATTTTTAGTTTTTTTTTTGTGTATCAAATAAGTTCAATAAATTTAATTTTTTTTAATCGTCCATTACCACTGAAAATGTTAACCATAATGATTTTTGCTACCAGTGGAAACTTCATAAATAGCCCTCAGTTAAGTACATGTCATTTTCATGTACTTGTATTAATATTTCATATTTTGTAATTTTTCTAGCTGTAAGTTTTCCTAAAATTTGAAAATAAAATAAACTAAAATAAATGTTTAAAACTCTCGGCGTGCTTGTCACACTCTCACTTGACGGGTCTTCTTTAAAATATATAATATAGGTACTAGTTTCTGACCGCGGCTTTTTGTATTAATTGTGACGTTTTCGTTTTGCTTGTATGGAAACGCCTTACGGTTATTTCTTTCAATCCCATGGGAACTGATTTATGGGATAAAATGTGGCCTATGTTTTATTCCAGGCCTAAAGCTACCTGTTTACAAAAAAATTATCCCGACCCCTTCAGTAGTTTTGGCGTATTTTTTGAAATTTGAGAATTAACAATTGACGCCCACCAGTTAATAAGCAAAAGCACAAAATAAATAAATAAATAATGCTGGATATTCGACACAGCACCATCTAGCCCCAAAGCAAGCTACTCATAGCTTGTGTTATGGGTACTAGATAACTGATATATTTAATATATTATATACATAGACAGATATATTTTTTTATGATACATAGAAAACACCCAGACCAACGGAACAAATTTCTGCAGATCGTACACAAATTTGTTCCGAGGCGGGAATCGAACCCGCAACCACTTGCGTCGCAGGCGGACTCTCGCCCGCTGCACCACTGAGGTCGACAAAATTACCCATTTTTTTAGGGAAAATGCCATTTACTTGCAACATTCAATCATACGAATGTGTGAGTGAACGCACTGTATTTACGAGCTGTCAAAACACACATAGATCGGTTTTTGGCTCAGTTTTTGGCTAGGATCGTTTTTCTGAGGTTTTTGGTCACACAAATTGTCAAATTGTTGAATGACACTATCCCTCTGCTGAGACAGCAGCGAGTTTTTACTCTATGTTTTAAGGTTTCTGTACCTACTGTCTGTAAGTACCTTTAAATAGTAACTTTAACGATGTCTTCATTTTTTAACTATATAATAATTACGTACCATCTTGTTATTTTCTGTTGTTTTTTGTTTCTCATATGTTTTTAAGCAAGTAAGCATGTTAGAAAAATAAGCTATTTTTAATCTCCACTATGTCTACTGCTTAGTATAAGAGTGTTCATTGTTTATGGTTTTTCATGCATGCTGTGTCGGCCTGTAAGAGGTTGGTGCACTTAGCATTTAACGAATTTCTTTTACGATTCTATCTTGTAAGTTTTAGTGTACTCGCCATAGGCTAACCTAACTGTATAAATAAAATAAAAATAAAGTCCACATAAAATCAAATTATTTGACGATTTAATTAATTTGATAAATTTATGTGATGTATTCAGAAAAATGTTGTCGCTGAATGAGTGTTCCTTTTTCCCCAAACATTATCTACGTCGAGATGTTTCAAAAACAAGCTGAAACATGACACGAACATGTCATCTGAATCTTGTTATGCAAAGGTGTCCCAAATAAACTCGGCTGGGACATTGAACCTGAAAAACTCAATTTATTCATTCAATAATGCCCGGTTTCCTGTGCGAGCAGAGCGGACTCTGCTAACTTTCATAGAATTCTATCATTCTCTTTCTCCTGCCCTTAACTGCTAAATTCGACAAGAAACGTTTGTACTTAAACAAACCTCGAGAATTCATTACGGATGTAAGCGGGTTAACTACGAACCTTATTATTGTTGGAAGAACACCAACGTTTCATCCCGAAGGACATCTTCAGGGTGAGTGCGGTTCCAGACGCAAATCTTTTCTTCCAACACAAATAAAGTTCGTAGTTAACCCGCTTACATCAGGTAGTGAATTCGTCAAACTACTATAGTTTTCAAAGTAAAACCTCGAGAATTCTTTAAGCTTGGGTAGTAAGTAGAATTTTTAATTTTGTTTTGCGAGTATTATACTTAGTCCAAGTAAAATGTAGATCCTAGTGAATGTGCCATAAATAATGCATTAGATTAGCAAATCTGTGATGTTATTATTGTTTTTAACATGCAGGTCTCGACAGAGCTCACGCATTTGCTCCCGTTGGAGTCGAGACCCTAGGTCCGTGGGGTACCGAGACTCTTCGGGTTTTTAAAAAAATATCTGAGCGTCTGGTCGAAGCGACGCGTGACCCGAGAGCTGGTGAGTATCTCGCGCAGCGCATCAGCATTCCCATACAGCGGGGCGATGCAGCCACCGTAGCGGGGACGCAACGACTGGTATTGATATGGATCAGTTGAGCTACCTACCTGTAGATTGTTTGCTACAGTCTGCAGTTAGCTCAATTGTTTCAATTGTAATAACTAGTTGTAATTTATTTCTATTAATTGATTGTTATTTTCTTTGTGAATAACGATGTTAAGAAGTATTATCATGATGTAAGTAAATAGGTTTCTGAAGTGTTTCGTAATGTATACTTACCACTTAGAGCAAATATGTAGGTCCCTGGGTCTAGCGATCAGCTTGTTCAACCACTGATTATGAGGTCCTGGGTTCAAATCCTGGGTCGGGCCAATAGTTGTTATTTTTTACTAGCAAGAAAAATTCACATTAGCAGCCCAGAGTCAGGCAGTTGGTGTTACACCCCCGTGCCTCGGAAAGCACGTTAAGCCGTTGGTCATGCGCTTGACCTTTCCCTGGTCGTGTCGGTCTGTCGTACCATCGATGATGAGAGTGAGGGAATAGAGTGTGCACCTGTGTTTGCGCACAAACTTGTGCTGTCCTGCGCATCCGGCTAGGCTCCGATGAGACTGGCGCTGTGGTCGAAATTCGGCTAGGAGGACATTATAATTATTACAGATTGATAAGCAAAATATAGTCTATTTTACTATAAAAACTTTCGTAGTTTGACGAATTCATTATGAATGTAAGCGAGTTGACTACGAACCTAGTTTGTGTTGGAAGAACATCAACGTTTCATCCCTTAACGAGGGACTTAACGAGGGAGGCGCTGGGACGCGGTACAAGCGCGACGCCAACCGCACACACCCTGATTAAATCCCTCGTTAAGGGATGAAACGTTGGTGTTCTTCAAACAAAAACTAGGTTCGTAGTTAACCCGCTTACAATGAAAATATAGCCTAATTTGAGTCACTTTCGTTGAAAAGAGTAGGTACGTATCTACTGTAAAGTATTATTAGTTATAATTACGAGTATGATCCCACTGCAGGGCAACTGTGTCCACTCATCTCATTGTTGTAGGCGTCCAGTCCAGTCCAGTCCAGTGTAATCTTCAATCTCCGCCTGGGCCTTCTATCTACGTGGTCTTCGCCTATTTGAAACTAAGTCTGTCATAGCTTTTGCCTAGTAGTAGTACGTACTATTTAAGTTATTCTGTGGTAGTTGTAACCAAACGACTACTGTAGAGTAAACGAAATAAAATACGGGTGTAGTTTTCTATTTTCATAGAAAACCATCACCGTATAACCGTATATTATATCGTTGATGAAAGACTTCTTTATTTCACCTCGTTTTCACCAATAAACAGCATATCTGCCTTGGAAGACCGGCATTATTCGAGTCTGACAAACGGGATTTAACGGTCCCAAGAATGAGATAAATGTGAAATCTAAATTGTCCTATTTTGCGTTGTTTTTGTAGTGCCTGCGAACTTGGGTTTTCTGATTATACAATCTGAGATTTCGGCCTAGATTTTGCAGGCTCAAAATTTTCCTGTACGAATACGATAACGTTGTCGTTTACCGATAAATTTTAACAAAGTAGGAAGAGTTTGTAACCACTACAGATATGGCCTACCACCATGAAGTCATACCACCATTGTGTTGACCTAGTATAATTTTCCACCAGATGATTTACTTAATAACGAGGGTAGCATAAATTATTAGGAAGCTGGTACTCATATATATAATGGTTTAGGCTAAGTTCCTGACATGTTAAATCTCCATGGTAAAGTAAATTGAAATTTGAATTTGATTTTACCAGTAAACCTCCAATCAACCCGCGTACCTCTAATAAACATCTGCTCTCCTGGTACTTTGAATACTAAAAGTACTGTCGTATAAAATCTACCCAGTATGGATGCTAACTTTTCGATTTATTCATTACATATAAAAGTATTTCATTCGTTGCCATAAATTGATTATTATCTTTTGAAATTAGAATTTCTTACCATTATCTTATTTTATGAGCAGCATGGCCATTGTCTGGAAAAATGGTGCACGTTAGGTACGCCTGTCTTTAAAAATGGTGCACGGACAGTGAACACGTTAATGGTGACTCCTCTAAGAAGCTCTGAGGGCTTTTTATGTAACTCATGTTAAGTAGGTACTTGATTCTAGGCTTAATCTTTCTATTTTCTACATAAGGCCTACTTGCTTAATCATGTCAAACATATCCTTTGTAAAAAGACTTACTACAAAATATCAGATTATCTAGCTAGAGGATAAAAAAACTTGGGACGAGTTTTGCTCCAGCTCGAAAAATAACAACTAACAGGCTAAAGGTTTCTTCGTCGCTTCTTTACTTTAGTCCACATACCGAAGCGACAGAAATAAAAAATATCACTTTATTTCCGTGTCATTGTTTAGTTTTATGATTTAACCTTTTCTAAATGTACATTTATTGTATTTATATAAAGAGTTCTTGATTTGATTTGATTTTTTGGTATTTTACTATCAAATCTATAGTGATTTGACGTATGACCCGCTTCACTTCCGTAATGATCTCATGTTGGTAGCTGGTTCTTGGCTTAATCTTTCTATTTTCTACATAAGGCCGACTTTGCTTGCTTACTCATTTTCTGTTCTATCTTGTACAATGATAACAAATAATCTTAATTTCCCTGTTTGTTACGTGCTAATTGTGATTTCATTATTATCAGAGATAGGGCGATGTCCTCTACACAAACACGTGCATCGATGTTATATATAGATGTATTGTTTATTATGTTGATGTAAGCCCAGAGTTTCGTTTACATCATGTATTTGGGCTGAAGTCCCGCTACTGGTTTACAAATCAATTTGAATTTTGGATTCGAGATAACGCAGCGGTTAAAAGTCGGTTCTGTCCGCAACTTTTAGACATAATTTACATAAAATTTAAGATACCTGTATATTCCTTTGCCATTTCAGGGTATTCTGTAGGTGTCTACCTACTTACACAAGTTTGTATGTCTCGTAAGCATGGTATTAGTAATTTCTAAATATTCTATCGTAACATTTTTGTTGGGAGAAGGAAATAAAAGACATTTGTCACTGTTTATCACTTTTTATAGTTTATTTTTCACAACATTTTTATTTAATTTTCTGTAAAATTTACAATAGCTTAAAACTCCTCACAAATATATATTCATTATCATTATGTATCGCAACAACATAGCGAGAAATCGCCAATGTACGAAACAGGCAACTTGGAAGAGAAAAATAACTATTAACTAAAATATATGTTTTAAAACCTAAAAGTAAGCTTATATAAAGGTAAGGCGTTATGATCTAGCAACCCCTATACTAGAGAGTCTGCATGCCGAGTTTCGCTTTTAACATATGAGCGATAGAGTCGACATTGCGTTGCTTCTGATAAACGTAAGGTGGGGCAAATAGCAGCGGCGCATACGCAGACGCACAGGACGTTTTATATAAGAATCTGTATTAATTTATCGTTGTTGTTTTTAGATGGCTCAAAATTTGACCTCTTTATTCTTAGGACGTTCCTCGTTATTCCGAATCAATTCTAAAGTTACATTAGCATAGTTTTCTAAATCGAGTTTAAACGGCTTTATCTGCCAGTGCATACAATGATGACATCTACAACGAAAATTTACAAGTATATTAGGTTGTAGCTTTATTTAGATTTTAAAATGACTTAAGTATATTTTTATTTTTTTATAGGAACTGTGCAAAATGTCTCACCTACAGAGCAAAAACCTGTTTTTATTCTTAATCTGATTGTACGAATTTAATATATTTCTTAAAAATACTGTTTGATTTTTATGAAAAGTATCATTTCTTGGTATGTAACTCACGCTGCTTTTTACCAAGACTTTACATTTCAGAAACAACGCCTAGCAATGGCGCTTGCGTTTCGTTTAGTACAAAATAAACCACATATGACTTGGCTACAAAAAACAAATAGTTTAAAGATAATGCTTACATTCTAAATTTTAAAATTGACCAATGAATTTGACATTTATTAACATTCGTAGAAGTAAATGCATATTTATTTTTGTCGTCGCAGACCTAGGCAACGATATTTTAACACGATATAGGTACTTTTACAAATTCAACACTATACAAATCAAATAAAATGTGTTACAAAATGTAATACTACAGATTACTTTACTTATTTGTAATTAGAGTGTTTTTAAATCCTTTAAAAAGGTGTTTCATTTAAACGAAAGTTTTCAGACAAACTCAATGTAAGAAATTATTTACCTTAAGACTCTTCTTTGTAGAAAACAACACGCAAACGCCTTTTTACCAGTAAACATTTAAATAAAAATAACATAATATAAAGGCTAGCTGAAAACTGTTGGTAACTTTAGAAAAAAACTATACTATAATGCAATGTCCCTCTTTAATTTTTTTTTTATTTTAGACCGTTTTGGAAGTTTTTTGGAACATTCCATCAGTTTTCACTATTACAAAGCGGCCCATAGATAGGCATACCAAATGACACGAGTTATATTCATGTGTGATTTAAATTATCTCTCGCTTAACGTGATTTCAATGACTTTGTACTCTTAAGCCAGTAAGTAACAATAAGAACCTTTATGTCACACGTTCATTCACGTATGACATAATGCATCACTGTCTGGGGACCGCTTTACAACAGCGCGCTATCAAAATATACATATAACATACCCTCAGTTATTTCAACTGACTCAGTGAAAATTGGTAGCAAGTCTTCATAACCTTAATTGATCATTTACTTTATTCATTGACAGCTGTCATCTAAATATGTAACATAAATAAGCGAAATGACTGATTCTCTTAATTTACAGTAGCTTAGAGAATCATGAAATTAGAACGGTATAGAAAATTCGTAGTGAACAAATTCACGCAAGGAGGTAGTTTATAAACGGATTATGCCAAAAGCCGATCTACGCGGATAGATATAAACAATCACAGTAATGTAGTTATGTATAAAATATTAATAGAAATGACGTTAAAACATTGTCGAAAAGACAAAAAGTACAAATCACAACTGAGAGGCCTGTCTCGATTATAGCAGTAACACTAGTGATAATTAACTTACATTCACTCTTATTACAAATGGAATATAGTTTACATTTCTTTAACTAATAATTATGTACTTCATTTAGTTATAAGTACTGATTAATTGAATTAGGGTCCGCTGGTTCACATTGTACTGTTTCACTAATGTTATATTATACACAAGTTACGAAACAATCCGACCGACGACTGTCTGTGAAACGCACGGAACCCACAACAAGAGACAATAGTCAAACGATGAAAATGCCGAGATAGGATAGCCTATCGAGATTTTGAAGAGTTTTTAAATGAGATCTTAAATTTTGGTTCGATAGTGAGCAAGTCGGAAATTCGTTCATAAACTCGATCTGTTATTCCGAAGATAGAATAGATAATAGTAATAGATTACACTAGTAAATGATTGTACTTGATTACTCTGGATATAACCCCACTACTCATAGTAGACTAACAACTGCCTTATTAAAGCGCTACATAGAATTTCATGCAAATAACTTGTATACATAATATGTTATAATATTATACGCATTGGCAAAATATCTAATTCATGCACATATTGGCCGGACACTGTTTACTTTATCGTTCATAATTATCATAACTATATTTTCAAGATACAACAACAATAGTATATAACTCTCTATTGGATTTAATCTACATAATGTTATGTAAGTAGGTATATAATAATAAACTTCGACAACATGTTAATCTACAACAATTAAATCACATTTTTCATACGACCTACAGCTTAATAATCGCAATTGATGAAACGTTAATAGTAAAAAAACATGTTCATAAGTACTCTGTTACTAATCTGACTTCGATACTTGTAAACGTTCTTAAAATATTATATTTATTTATTTAAAAAGCGTGAACTTTAATATTGTACACACCTTAGAATACATATCTATCATATATTTTTTTTAATTTTATATTTTTGTCCTCCTATCTTAATTTGTTACATGATGCCAAGCCGTATACAATACTAGAGCGGTCACAAGACGAGAGTGTATACATAGTTATATCCTTCAGATCGATAAATATACGTAGTAAAATAGAAATTTGCATGAGGAACGGAGCTTTCATATAAACCTGTGAAGTAACGCCGAATCCTACGCCTCCGCCTCCGCGCCCGGCTCGGTACTGTCATACAAGTCTCTATCGTTCTAGCAAAATATATACGCGCGTCGGTCCGCCCCCGCGCCCCCGCCCGGGGGCCCGCACTCGCCCTGTACAATAATTTTCGTACTGCCAACATATTGATGAGTCAACGCGCAAGGAGTACGACTAGAAATTATCGGTCGCCCTCAGGCGGGGTGGGCCGCGGGCGGGGCGGAGGGACGCGCACCTACGATATATACATTTGGCACTGTTGTCGGTGTGGGCGCGCGCGGCGGTCACGCCGGGCACGGCCGGCCGCGGCAGCACTCGCAGCACTGCGCCGCCTCGCACGCCGCGCACGTCAGCTGCGGCGCGAGCTGCGGCTGCGGCAGGCAGGCGGGACACACGCACACGTAGAACGGCTGCGGCGCGTACAGCACGGGCTGGCGCGCGCACAGCTCGCGGCACGCTAGCGCCTCGATCAGCGCCAGCGTCTGCCGCCGCTCGTGCCCCATCAGGCAGACTGTCGACTCGCGGACCACGCCGTGCAGCAGGGTCAGGTACCTGTGGAGTGATCAACAGCTTCATTAAAATGACGGATTTGACGATGAGACGGCCTGGAAAGGCTACAAAATGTCGCTCAAGGCCATTTCAAAGGGAAACCATATTTATGACAGAAGATGAATCGGGATATATCAGTAAACTGACAAATTTGCCGAGGCTTGACGACTAAATACCACTCAAACATTACTTCATAATAATCAAGAAATCAGCGAAAAATTGCATCATATCCCATTTCCGCGCGTACGCGCAGCATGCCGCGCCACACCATGGATGTTGCGGCCCGCAGGGCCTGACATCTGAGCGGTTATAGGGAAGCGATAATAATAAGAGTGTGGGATCATTACCTGTGTTTGAGCGCCTCCTCTATCCGGCCGACGAAGTGGTTCCGGAGGTAGGCCTCCAGCTTGGCGCGCTGCTGGCCGAGCTCGGGGAAGTCGATGAAGAAGCGCGAGCACATGTACCGCTCCAGGATCTTGATTTTGTCGGGACGCGCCGCGCGGTAGCCCTTGGCCAGCAGCGCGCAGTACTTCAGCAGACCGCCGCCGCGGATCTCCTCGGGCTGCCGCGTCGCGATCAGCTTGTCGGCGAGGTGGCACAGCGCCTCCTCGAAGTCCCCGAACACGCTCTCGCCGACCACGGTCGGGTAGAAGTTCTCCCCGATCGGCAGCGCGGCGCACTCGTGGAAGGCGAGCAGCGAGTCCAGTGCGATCTGGAACGAGTCCACCGAGAACTCGAACTGGCGGCGCATCGTGTCCACGAACTTCAGCTCGACTGTCTTGTGGCCGCGTGAGTTGCCGAGCGAGATGAGCGACCAGCGGTCGCCGTCCGCGTTAACGCGCACCATCTTGGAGACGTAGGCCTCCTTGAGGCCGGCGGGCGAGGCACGGCGGCGCGACGCCAGAGCTGCGGCCGGCATCAGTGTGGCGAGGTGGCCGAGCACGGCGGCCTTGACGCGGTCGCAGTGCCGGAGCGTGGGGAGATCCGCGGTGAAGATGAGGTCGATGTCGGAGTAGGGCTGCGCGCGGTCGGCGAGGACAGAGCTGGCGGCACCGCCGTTGAGCCTCACGTCGCGGACGGTAACGCCCGCGCCGCCGGCCGTCACGGGCGCCTCGAGCCGCGCGCGCACGCCGGCCACCAGCTCGCGCAGGCGCACGTGCAGGGTGGGGAACCCCCCGCGGCCGTGGATGGGCACCACCTCGTCCATGACGTCGTTCAGCCGCCGCACCTGCTCGTAGCTCAGCACGGCGTGCCGCTCGCCGCCGCCCAAGCTCTCGCCCGACGAAGACGTGTAAGATGATTCGCTCTGAAACAATCAGATGCCACTATTAGCAACTGTGTCGATATCACATCTATTTACGAGGAAAATTTTGACAAGTTAATACCTAACAATGGATTTGAGTACCCCCCGGTATCGTAACGACAGTCACACAACATGAAATAATACACAGAGATAAATCTCCCAATAACGCACGTGACTCTACCGACAGTCGTGCTTAGGTCTTGCAATGATGTCACGTTAATAGCATTGTACGTAACATTTCATATTATCGTTCAGGAAACCGTCTGCCTATAGTAATTTGAATAAAGGATTGGCTAGAATCACTTTGTCGTACCGCACCTTTGCCCTGTGGCCCTTTGACAATCTACGTGGCAGGTTATTGGCCATCCAAGAGACGTGATTGGCCATCATTTTGAATAGCTATCTTCAACATAATGGGTTATCAATGCTGTGAAATGTTTCGAAATTATTGTGTTTGCTACAGACGAAATGGTTGTTGCTAAAATGCTAAACTACGTAAGTTAGGCACCTATTTGAAGTTAATTTGCAGAGCTAAAGGAAAGAGGAAAACAATTAGCAGGTATTTCTTGGAAGTTTACGTTGAATTAATAATACTACCTACCAAAGTTAAGTGGCGATTATTTTGCTATTTTAGATGGTAAAATAAAATCCTAATATTCAGTTATAAAGTGACAGTATATAGAAAAGAAGTATCAACCTACCTACCGATTCACGTAATTTACGTAACACAATGTTTATTCAATAGCTTTAAGTGAACAAAGGTGACCAAAGACAAAAATAATGAACCGTATTACAAAATCGTCGAAATAAATCAAATCACCGACATTTCAGGGTCGAAAATCACAGCCGGATCTGAATCGTTCGAATAGAATAGTGTGCCTATAGGAAGTGGGCCAACAGGACATAGTTATTGAACAGATTAATGTCAACGTGTTCAATTATCTAGGTACAGTCAGGGCCTGAGTCACAGAATATATAACTATATATATAACAAATATATAATATATATAAATATATATGACGTGTGGTGCTTTGACGAAAAGTTTAATTTACTTGGGACTCTAATAACGTAATAACGTTTGAACGTGAAAAAAATGCCGATCAAAACTATTGTTCACATATTATGCTCTCCCTCTCTCTCTCTCTATTATGAGGCAATCACATCATTAGGATTGAAGAAGTTAAAATAAGAAAGAAACGGATTTGGTTTTTAGATCCATTTCTAGTCAAACTTTTCATAAGGCTCACAGCTGGGCCAAAGCTAATTTGAATGTTCCAAGGCTGCTTAACTTATGCATATCCCGGATACTCGTACACAAGAGTTAAATTATTAGAATATTCTCTTCATTCTATTATTCTTCATTCTATACTGCGGTCTTATCAGCCAACTAGTAATATCTTAAAGTGGATTCGTAAGTACCTACACCGTTTATTCCATACACAATACAAGGCCGATTTATCTGATTGATTGACTGTACTTTAGTAAGGTTTTTGATATTATAGTCCGTAAGCACTCACACTCAGGGTAATTTCTAAGAAATCTAATAATATCCCAACAAAAATTCGACTTCGTACAGTATTAATTTACTCCCGGACCTAGATATACATAGGCGTTGATAAAAGGGCGTTGGTCTATTGAGCTAAATAGCTTAGAAGGTATTATCCTGCGTGCCGACGACATTCTGCGCAGGAGTTCACGGATGTTATAAACAAATAACCATTATTTAGAATTTTAAACATCTACCTACCAGGAAATGGAGATTAATTACATCTACATTGTGTTTTGCCATGTTAATATTATAAAGAATGGATCTCTAACGGGAATGACATAGTCACAGTGACAAAACTCCATTATAATAAATAAAGAAAATAAACAAGAACAAAATTAAATTTTTTTAATTATCCCCTACAGATTTTCATGAAACATGGCTAAGAACACTCAGAATAAAATTATCTATGACACAAAAAAACTAAAAAAACCACAGACAGATACACAGACAGACACGTTAAACTTATAACACCCCTCTCTTTTTGCGTCGTGGGTTAAAAATACACCTACATAAAACGTTTATTTACCACATAGAAAATAACAATGACAGAATAAAACAATAACAACTAGTATTTACACATAAATCTATTTTCACGGTAACAGTGCAATCTCAAGAGTCTAAATCAGTCTGGAATTGAAAAGCCTACTATATCGTAGGCCATCCTAGAACATTTTTACATTACCTAAAAAGTGAGATGGTAACGGAATGCTTAACCATCATGTTGTCAAAAAGAAGTAATAAATTTTTCTTATTTGATTTTAACTACTTTATCTAAAAATTGTATTTTACCAGTAATATAAATAAAGTGGAACTAGTATTTACAATTGAGCTAACTGCAGACTGTTGCAAACAATCTACAGGTATTATGATATTGAGGTAAATGAAGGTATTCCAATTTCTCAGAAAATACTTTGTGTACCTTCTTATAAGGCCAAAAAGTTATATCGGAACGTTTCTTAATAGTAATTTAATTAGGACATCATTAGGGTGACATCACTAGTTCAAATTTATTTCTATTATTTGATTATAATTTTCTTTGTGAATAAAGACTTTTACCAGTAAAATATGAATTATTGATAAAAAAAATTACATGAACCTAATTATTGTTACGAATAAAGAACTTGAACTTGATTAACTTCGTGACACGTTCATAGTTTGTCAAATTGCCTTTTAGTTGATGAAAACAAGAGCACCGACGAGACCAATATTAATATTTCGTCCTATTATGTAGGACACGACCCCTATGATGTCCTAATAAAATTACTATCATGAAACGTTCCGATATAACTTTTTGGCCTTATAAGTACATATGTTATATGTATTTTCTTAGATTGGAATGCCTTGATTTACTTCAATATCATAAATACTTATTATATGGTCCTGACCTCTCCTCGGTCGAGTCGATCTGCATTCTCCCGCTCCTCATCTTATGAGAGTGGCGGAATAAAGAGTGCACTAGTGTTTACGCACACACTTGTGCACCATAAAATGTCCTGCGCACTTGGCTAGTCTCCGTTGAGACTGGCGGCCGAGGCCGATATTCGACTAGGACAGCATCAGTAGATTAGACAAACGTTCACGTCGAAACTCCGGGAAATTCCTAAACTAGTACCTACCTACCGGGCAATGCCCTTCAGAGTACCTATTAAGTATACAAGGTATGGCAATCGATGACGAAAGCAACCAAGTTATGAAAGGACTTACTGAGCCGTGCCTACGTGTAGGTATTTTCAGAAAATTTCATTGTTGACTTGTGCAATGCATTGAACGTATGTAACAGCTTTGTTCAATTTTCGGTTACTCGCTAACCTAGAATTAAAACTTTATAGATACGGCAGATAAATCCGGTTTCCAAGGTTGTCTGGATATAATCGATCGTAGGGATAAGACTGCTCTTTCTTCTCCCGTGATTGTAATTCACGTGTTGTTGCTATGGAAACGTTTTTAAAGTTATTCCTATCCAATGGGAACTGATTTATAGGATAAACTGTCTGTTTTATATATATAGTATTCGAGGCCTATCCATTCAGTAGTTTTGGCGTGAAGAGGCTATAAACATCCATCCATCCAAACATCCAAACTCTCGCATTTATAATATTAATTATTTGTGTAAATTGTTCCCAATGATTTAAAAACTGTAACTAATTTAATGTCAATTTAAAAACTAACTAACTCATATCTACCCATTTTTTCGAAAACTTTATTATTTAAGTTTACGTCCTGCATTGGGATTAACCTTCGGATTTCGAATAGCTACTGAAATAATCTTTAACGCAAGCATTTTTAAGTGTGTAAAATGTCACTGTCAATGTCATTTTGTAACGGCTTTTTTAATCAGACGCAGAACCATTAGAAAAAAAGTTGAAGCTGAAAGAAGATTGTCGTTGTTGCTCGGCTAAATTAAATTGAATCAATTTCAAGCATCACTAATAGTAGGTACCTATTACATTATCTTAAAATCAGCTGAATATCCGATCCGGGTCGTACAGTTTAAACCATTGTTTTCCTCAAATGCTTGAAATCGGAATGGCTCGCAATTCGGAACGAATCTCGACTCCACTTGACCGAGAATACCTTCCACTAGAAATCAGCTGTTCGCCCACAAGGTCGACGGTTGCGTGTTTTTGTGAGTTACGTACGAATAAGTTATTTATTTGTGCGTAATACACGTACGACTTTCGACGCGAGGTAAGTAATAGTTGTTTTGTTAGTTATGTAAATTTTGATGGAAATTTGCGCGGTTTTGTATGGAATTCGGATAGATTTCTAATTTTAACGTAACTTAGTTTCCTACGCTACGACGTAACTCTTTGCTACGCGGAGTAGCATTGTCTACGTCGGTTGTAGCACTTTGCTACGTCGCGTAGCAGGGTCTACGTCGGTTGTAGCACTTTGCGCGCGGCGCTGAGTAGAAGTGTCTACGTCGGTTGTAGCACTTTGCTACGCCGCGTAGCAAGGTCTACGTCTCTTAAATCTGCCATTTTACATTTTTGGTACCATTTGTTAAATGTGGCTATTCGTACGTTAAAACAATTGAATATCGATAAAAGTGTAATCCGGGCGTTTGCGGCAGAAAAACAAAAGAATACTAAAAATTTTGCAATTTGGGAAAACACAAGTTCTTTATTCCGCTAAACTCCGTTGAGGTTAAGAGTGGCCGCCTCGGCTGAAATTCTGCTAAAATGACATTAACATTATAATAAGGATTGGTTTAAAAATATTTATTCCCAAAAATGAAAAAAATCACTCACATGAGAATATCTATTTATCATCATTTAAGCGTAGTATAGTGATTAAATTGATCAAAAAAAAACCTGCCCAAACTTACGGAAATAGCACAGATATTTTAGTTTATTCTGCCTACATTATTATGTCTTAATACGTAAATTACCTATTTAAAATTTATCTGTAATGGTGTTCTTAATCTGTAAGGTTTAAATAAAATATTCGCTCCAAAGAATGAAATGATGAACGTGAGTGAATTTCAGTTGACGGTATTTAATAAAATCAAGGACATTAATGAACAAAAGGCGGCCATTTCAATAATATCAAGGTAAATCGACGCGCGCATCATTGCGTGACATGAAACGTGTGAAAGACGGAAGTACTTGTAACAAATACATAGTAGGTGATTCTCGCAGTTCCTGATAGCCACGCGTGTCCTTACGACAGGGTTTTATGTAATTAAACAATAGAAATAACACGCTTGTTATGGAATAAGATCTAGACACGTGGACACCAACACAGAAATATTTTATTTAATCTGAAAAGGACAGCCTCTTTGATAATAATATCATTCCAAGACCCCGCAAATGTAGTGCAAGACGCCCTACGACCAGATGGGATATCGAACTGTGAAAGACTGCAGGCCAATAATGGATGCTGTATGCTGAAGGAAGAGCGCTATAGCGCTCATTAAAGGAGGCCTATGTCCAGCAGTGGACCAGTAGGTTAAGGCTGATGATGGCGTTCTTTGAAAAGTGATAGTAATTGTTAACGTTCGTTAGGAAAACACAAGTCAAAAGATTTAAAATTTTACGAATATAAAATTAAAATCAGGTTATTTAAGTTACAGGAGCATGATTTATGTATATGGAGCTTGTTTACATAGAAGTAAGCATGTAATTCTTTTGTCTATAGTTCTATTTAACCTTTATAATATATGTTCACATTTGTAAATTAATTTACTAGTGTTTAAACAGCTGCTGGTCTCAATCGTACCTTTTTATTTATTTTACGTCAATCTATCTTTAGTTCTTTGTTTTACACTTAGAACCTAGGTACCATCAAAGGCTTTAACCGTAGCGAACACCATAGAATGTATTTTATTGTATAAAGCGAATAGCATTGTTATATTTAAAAATAACTGGGTACTGTAAAATGTGTTTAAAGAATAGCGACAAATTTGCAAATTTGTAATTTTCCTATTCACGCCTATTTATCACATAATTTTTATAATTTAAACAAACGAGTTCCTATGTCTTCGTCTCCGCAATCTCAAAGGTAGATATAAAATAAAAATCACACTAATATTATAGATGCGAAAGTTTGGATGGATAGATGGATGTTTGTTACTTCTTCACGGCAAAACTTGGAACGAATCAGGCTGAAATTTTGCATAGAAGTAATTCTAATCCTAGAATAAAAAAAGGCTACTTTTTATCACATAAATCAGTTCCCATGGGATAGAATTCACCTTTAATCGCGCGGCTTATACTATAAGTATCCTTTCTTAGCTTAGGTACTAAGTTTTAAACAAAGCCCCTCTGAAAACTTCTTATCTCCAACCACAGAACTAGGCTACGCGACAATGTAAATGTATTGTAGGTACCTATACCTACAATAATAATATACCGAATATTCTAAACTAACAATGTATTCTTACGTATTAGAACTTACCTTATGTAAGTGTTATTTAACTAAATTGAATATGCATTCGGCTTGTGTATCTTTATCGACTAATAAACAACACGTCGTATAACCGATTTTACAGAGCTGATTATAATTTTATCAATCGAAGTCTACTCTTGCCCCATAATGGTAATCGCCACCCAGAAGGTAATTTGTCATTTTATGACATTTACTTGCTGGGGTTATATTCGCCGCTCATAGGTTTTTCTGTGTTTTTCAGTTGACCTACCTGTAGATTGTTTGCAACAGTCTGCAGTTAGCTCAATTGTTTCAATTGTAAATACTAGTTCTAATTTATTTCCATTATTTTATTGTAATTTTCTTTGTGAATAAAGGCTTCTGCCCTTTTTTTTCTGTGTTTATTAGATATTCAGAAATCAACCAATGAGCGGCGTGAAAAGATACAGCGAGTCACCCAGAGAATGACAGAAATTGACTTGCAAACTCTAGAAAAGTTTACCAGAATCAGAAATAAGATAATTAACGAATAATGGATAAAAAATTCACACAGCATCATATAGCCGCAAGCTAATCAGAGCTTGCGTTGAGGGTACTAGATAGATAACTGATACACTAAATACAATATATTACATAGATATATATATTTTTATTAGATATGCTCCTTTATATAGAAGCCTTTATTCACAAAAAAATTATAATATAGTAATAATTAGTATTTACAATTGAAACAATTGAGCTAACTGCAGACTGTTGCAAACAATCTACAGGTAGCTCAACTGATCCATATCGATACTGACCAGCTCTCGGGTCACGCGTCGCTTCGACCAGACGCTCAGATAATCTTTTGAAAACCCGAAGAGCCTCGGAACCCCACGGACCTAGGGTCTCGACTCCAAGAGGAGCAAATGTGTAGGCTCTGTCGAGACCTGCATATTTGCGCCTCTTGAGATCTTCGGCCAAATCTGCCACAATAATAATAATAATAATTTTATTATAGAAAATACTTAGAACATTTGAAATATATCTTTGATAACTATTGTATAAGAGTTCTTATTGATTAGTATACATACAGTTTCAACACCATATCTAAAACCGTTAAACGATATAGGTAGTAATGCTGTTCCTATATAAGTGTAATAGTAAGTAATTTGTTATTGAACTACAGATTTATTGCAACAATAAGTTGACGTCACTTTCCGCAGTCAACACTAATGCATATGCCTTGAATGGTTTCCTCAAAGAAAGCATGTTTGCGACACACGTCATGCGACACACGTCAAACTTTACAATACACACATACCTACAGACTAACAAATAGACCAACGTGTGTTCAGGTGTTATTTAAAAACTTGCTTTTAGTTCTAGCTATCTTTGGTTCAGTAATCATATTTTTATTGATGAAAGTATGACGGTGAACAGATGTAAAGTCGGTAATGTTGGTTCAGACGATATTTAAGTCAATCTTCGAAAACGTTGAGGTTAGGTATTTCGTTCAAGTCACAACCATATTTATATGTTATTTGTTCAAACTTTCGAGAGGTTTGTCGCCTAGTGTTTTATTTTGTTAAATAGGTAGGTACATAACGTTATTTACCGACATACCGAAAAGTCGTTGCCTATTACGAGGCATAATACATTTAAATCATGTGTTTTGCAGAATTTTATCCATGTCCATTAAGATTGTATTCAGTCTATGTAAGACCCAGAAGAAAGAGGCGAGCGGAACAACTGCTCAAATATTTATGTTAACAATCAATGAATATTGATGTAGAGTCGTGTTCGCGGACGCAGCCGAATAGAACTGAATTGATGCTATTAGAAACCATAGACATTCTTTCAATTGAATGTCTATGACAGATTATGAAACGTTTGAAGATATAGACCACCTGGCTTCTGCCCGCGGCTTTTACCTACGAGTTTTTTCCTTAAAAAGCTGTTGATGACCTTTCCCAAATGATTCAATGATAGATGGTAATCCTTGCCAAATTTCGATAAGATCCGTTTAGTTCAATCGTTAAAAAATAACAGAGACAGTTAATTTAGCATTCAGGTATGATTATTAGAATGGATGGACAAAGAGAAAAGAGCAAATGCAATAACAAGCGATAAAGAGTGGGAAGAATCTGATTTCAGAGTTCAAATAAAAAACTTCACCAGATCTTTAGAGCAGCGCATGTAAAACCTAATACAATTAAAATTCAAAGAATACGGACAGTAGGTATTCTTTGAATTTAAAATTATATTAGGTACTACAAGTCTAAGACTGACATTGATAAGACAACTAACTTTTTCCGTGCAAGTCTTTGTTTGTATTTTAAAAGTCTGTTAGCTAACGCTTCTGTTCTTGGTATTTTTTAAGGTTTTGGTTCCAATGTAATTCTAACGAACACCACTTTGGTATTAAAGAGCATTTCAAAGTCAATGCGGAGAAGTCGAGACGAAACCCAGTCGGCCTTGAAACGGTCGTGATCAAACGATCAAATCTCAATCGACCGTAAAAATTCTTTAACAAATTGTCTCGGAAATCCGCAATTAAGGACGGCGGGCTCAGTATCCATCGATTTCAATACAACATTGATACAGATACTTTCGGTTTCTAGATCGTTTAGCATTCAGTCCGCACCTAACCTCTTTACAATAAAACAAAAGTAGGTGTGCAACCTCTTTCGATCTCCGAGAAGGTCAGTTTCAATTAATCGTTCCTTTAGCAAAATAGAATCTCGTAAAATTAGTTTATGTGACAACTGGTATTCGTGGTTTTCAAAAGACAATAAGACATCCGTCTAATTAAATAGGATTCGTTACGATTGCCTTGCAACCTACATCTAGAAAATCGTACTTTCGATTTCGTGAGGCCTGTAATTAGCATGGCCTCGCATACGTGAGCTGCGTAACGGAACGGAACGTGGCGGGATCGTCGCGACTCGCGCCGTTTCTGAACGAAACGCGGGAGGAAGCCATTTTCACTTTCTTTTAAAATATTTGAACGTTCTAAATTCAACTGATTAATATTACAGACGGCAGACCGCTTGCGTCAGCGAACTACGAAATCATTATCGGACAGTATTTTCGATTTAATTAAATGTGGGCGTTGAGTGCGAACTATGTTGGTTGACAAATTTTTAAAAAGGTTATCAAGAACTACCTACCTACGTCAAATAAAGCGAATGTTTTTTTATCGCATATATAATTATATAATTTATTATTTGTAGGTATGTCTAATAAAGCACTTAAGTACTCGGAAAATTATAATCTATCTACAGTAACTGGAACCTGAGATAGGCAATGGCTACTACGTGTACTCTGATTCATTTCAGAGCGAAATATTTTTACAAAAAATCTGTGAAAGACTCATCTGCCAATAGCATCAATATTACCACGGTAGGATCGAAGATTGGCAAGCTGTAGGTAAATATTGCATCGCAAGTGATTGGATAGGATGCAACATCCCATGCATCATTTATGTTTTCCACATCATGGAGGTTGAGTACAAATTATAAAACTCTTTGCAACATTTCTGTGCGGTCGTAGATCAGCCTAGCAACGTTTATATCAGCAACCGATAAATGGAGACAGAAAACAAGTTTCTTTAATATCTTTGTTTGTCTCCAAGTGACATTAATGTAACGTACTTGTCAGCTGGTATCGATAATTGTGTTTTTAAACAATCCCGTTTTATTTATTAGCAGATTTATCATTACAATGTAAATTACTTTACTAGTGGGTGCGCTCGTATTTTAAAGCTAGCTTTTGTAGATAAAACCTTCATATGACAAGGCAATTAACTACCTACTTTTGTAGAACCGGACCTGTGAATGTCAACAACTCGCAAAAGAACAAAGCACGAAACAAATTAAAATTCATTAAATTCATGCTACAGAAATACCACAGATTGGACAGAATAGCTGGTGCACCAGTGTCACTAACCCAAACCACAGTCTAACAAGTTATCAAACCTTTTTAGAGATAATTCAGACATGTCACGGTCACCGCATTGTGTCGCAATGCCGATGTGACCGATTGCCGCCGAAAGTCAAATCAAAACCGCAGTTTTATATCATGTTTTTTTTAATCTGTAGTTCAGTGGCACGAGATCAACAGATTACACAAATTACATCACTTCGAAATTCAAACAATCGTTTTTCCCGTGAAACGAGAACTTGTTACTGGCCGCTGATAAAAAACAATATCCCATTCATCGAGTTCTTGAAATTGAAAATAGAACGCTGAATGCGAAATGAAAATCATCATTGTTGTGTTCAATGTTACAATATTTTTTTCCTCTGATTTCCACAATGACCTAGACACGGAATTTATCCTTTTGTGATCGCGAATTTACCTCATTTAGAAGTCGTTTCACTAAATTTAGCTCCGATTTAACAAATTTACGGAAAACGATTTAGAAACAACGCTATCCGTTGGTAAAAGAAATTAGAAAAAGATTGACGCTATTCAGAGACCGGTTTGTGATTTGACTGACTGTTGCTAGGTTTTTGTTAGGTAGGTATCGAATCAACGAAATTTATTCATAAGCTCATGACACTGTATATTTGACAAAATAAGTTTAAGCTTTATCCGTCACCAATGCCAACATTTCAAAGACACCAATAAAACAGGTCAATAATATTGCCCTCTTGCCTAATGAATTAACTTTCTAAGGGCAATAAAACCTTGCCTTCTAGATCAAGGGCGGCCCTGCAAGGTCCAGCTCAGGACTCGCATACAAACAATACCCAGAGGCTACTTGGCAACTTGTAACGTGCTAGGCTTGGAGATATACAACTAGACCAGAGATTTATACATTTTGGCAACAGAAGTTACAACAATTTATACCTAGTCTAATTCTAAATACTTACCTACATAGGTAGGTACTTCTGATTTTTATTAATACTTATTGGAAATGACTGTTTCTTTATTCACAAAGAAAATTACAATCAAATAATAGAAATAAATTACCACCACACCAGCTCTCGTATCACAAAATAAATTGAAATGAGTTATTAATATAATTATTAATAAAACACTAATAGTACCTAATACATGTAGTTTCAAAAAGTTTAGGTATAACTATGTTTCCATTTCCATTATCACTACTCCTGAAAAACTCATGGAAAATACTATTACTGGGTACTTTGAAGTACCTAGTCATAATCTACCTTATAAACAGATATTGAAACTAAAATTGACGACCTCAGTGGCGCAGCGGGCGGGAGTCCGCCTGCGACGCAAGAGGTTGCGGGTTCGATTCCCGCCTCGGAAAAAAATTGTGTACGATCTGCAGAAATTTGTTCCGTTGGTCTGAGTGCTTTCTACGTATAATAAAAAAATATCTATCTATGTATATAAGGTATTAAATATATCAGTTATCTAGTACCCATAACACAAGCTATGTGAATTGTCCTGTATAAAAAAAAAAACTAGCCATAAAACATGTGGGTATGTGTTTTTTTATATGAAATTATAATTTCATGAGTGTGATTATTTATGTATAATTAATTCCGCACTCGTACATAGGAACTCGAACGAAACATAGGAATATTTCACCATCACAATTATCACAATCCAACGGTGGCTTCAATAAAAAAAAATATTATGCTGGATAATGAATTCACACAGCATTATCTAGCCCTAAACTAAGCAGAGCTTGTGTTACGAGTACTAGATAACTGATATACTTAATACAATACACTACATAGATATATATTTTTATTATGTATAGAAAACATCCAGAACACCCTGAACAAATATCTGCAGATCGTACAAACATTTGTCCGGAGGCGGGAATCGAACCCGCAACCTCCTGCATCGCAGGCGGACCTTCTCTGCGCCACTGAGGTCGTCGTTCAGGATACCTAAGCGGATTATCATTCATTATTTAAGTGCATTAATGACACAACAATATTATTGTTAACAAATAACAATATTGGTACTCTTTCGCATGTACTTATATCTATATAACGATAAGTAGGTACCTATATAAAGTTTGCATATCCAAGAATGTGAAAAGATAAGATAACATTGACAGCGCCATGTTAGATTCGAGAGAAGTCTCAAAGTTTTTCGACTGCTACGTCACTTGACCTCGTGGCGTAATTGTCAGGGCATCCTGTGCTGAGCGAGGGTAGCGATTTCAAACCCCGTTGAAGGTATTTTTTGGGATATTATTAAATTTCTTGTGTAACATCGCAAACGGCTGTTTTATATCGAGTGATTCACAAATACATCATTTACGTAACCAAATTGTAAAATCTAAACAGTAAATAACATCGCCGGGCATTGTTACCATTGGTTTTCTTTGTATAAATTACAATTAATCTGAATAATTACAGAGTGGACGTCGCATGAAACTATGCGGGCGCAGAACCAGTGGTCATGTAACAAGAGAAAGACATCGGATTCTATGTATATAATGTCTGGCTATTGTCTATGGATATATTTGGTACTTTGTATGGCAAATAGAAATCAATACTGGTAATGTAAAAGAAGGGTAAGTAATGTACCGGATAATTGACAAATCAATTGGTAAAAAAATTAATAATTTTTTGTATTCGTTTGAGAAAAAATCAGGAGGTACCAATTTTTTTTTAATAAAATATTATGATAGCAATCATAAAATGTTTTAAAAAAAAATTGGTACCTCTGCGATATTAAATAGACTGACCAAAATTGGTGATGAAGATGGAGGGAACTTAATATTTGATTTATGGATGTCGATATGTCGACGACGATATTTAATAGAAATGGGACAAAATTATTAGCAAAACCAATAACTTAGTGTTTAAACTTAGTAAATTCTTGAAACAAAACAAAATAACTTTAACAAATTAAACGCTGGCTCAGGCAACAGCTATTTGTTCAACGAGATCAAATTGGCGTCCATTACATTCATTTGATAATACTTTATCGAATTAGCAGAGCTCTGGACCAACTACATTGTTGGTACAATTAATGTAAAGGACTTTGGAAAATTCTAAAACTTCTTTTCAATATAGATCACACTAATAGTATAAATGCGAAAGTTTGCATGGGTGGATCTATTGATGGATGGATGTATGTTTGTTTCTTTTTTACGTCAAAACTACTGATCGAATCGGGCTGATCTTTTGCATAGACGTAGGTTTAGTTTAGTATATGTTTAGTTATTTAGTATATCGCATACACTGCCCAGCCGCACAAGGAGCTGCAGATAAACTCCCTAGTCTATCTGCAGTTCCTTGTGCGAGGCCCCTGCCTCATGGGGGTTCTCATGGGCCATGAATGTGTTAGTTTCTTTATTTAGTATATACCTTGAATAATACATAACTAGTCTACCTTTTATCCCATAAATCAGTTCCCATGGGATAGAAATAACCTTTAAACGTTTCCATAAAGACATCGCATGTAGGCTAGGTATTATAGTATGTAGTGTAACTATTGTTTTTTTTTTCGAGTGCCACCATCTATTTTGTTCTTACATGTTCAATCCAACACAAGGTTGCCTGGAAGAGATCGCTCATAGCGATAAGGCCGCCTTTGTACTTCGTCTACTCTTAGCATTTATTTCTGTATTGTTATCTGTCTTTGTGTGGTAAAATAAAATCTATCTATCTATCGTGTGCGAAGCCTTGGGCAGAAACAAGTAATACTTATATTATTTTTCATAATACTTTTGGTACATTCAGTCATTAGCCCCCGATTCAAAAATGCATAAATATTAAATATTTCCCAATTAATTTGGCCCAACCAAAGACACAGCGAATGTGTTCTGAGCATTCCGTTCTTACTGAAAATATAAAACATTCAATGAAGAATGAGATGAATGAAAGAAAACAACCGAATTTCGAGACGTTACACTAAAACACACCTTCGTTTCCGCGGTTATTAATAACCCGATAAGATTTCACGAGCGAATTCCCAAGCACAATGTCGACGCCAAACAGAAACGAACGTACGGCCAGCAAAAGCAGCTTTCAATTAATTATTAATCTATCTCAATTATCTACTTTATTCTAGGATCTTAATGTTATCTGAATTAATAAAAGAATTTAATTGTTAAATTATTTAATAAGATATCTCTATGGGTTTTATCTATTATCTATAGTTATTGAAAAAAATAGACGAAGGATTTTGGTAACTGATTTTATAAAGAGCTATAGGTTTTTTTAATATTTTCAACATAAACCATAATCCACATATAACACTATTGAAGCTAACTACGAAATTTCTAACAAGATACCTAATGCAGGCTTCTGTTTAAAAATATCAAGACTAAGTAAATTACGAAGTTCTAATAACATTACAAACATATCAGTCAAAATGAAACTAATTTCTCAATTCTTCATATCTTTTCAGTTATGTTCACTGAAAGCGTATTATTATAATAATATCAAATTGCTGCAACTCTCCATTAAACATTTATGTACTTTAAAATAGATATTTTAAATATAACATGTTAACAAAAAACAAAATAACCTTGACTTAGAATTTTAGATTTTCATCAACACGTTCCTGCTGACGCTACACCAATTTGCACAGTATTGCGTCATTTGCCACAGACTATCCAGCACTAGACGCCACTAGTACTACAGAGAGCTAGAACCCGTCACATTTGTGCGTAGTTCCATTATCGAATACTTTTCTATGACTCATTTAAATGAAAATAATTGGTCTAAAAGGATTATAATCACTTTGATGCTTCATGGTCTTATAACAAGACATTTTCTAGAAATTCCTTATCTACTGTCATATTCATATTTATCAGCGATAACGATATTTTTTTTTGTTTATTGCAATTATTAGCTTCTGACCGCTAAACCTAAGGAAAATAGATCTAAAAGATAATTGCTAAGTGTGCATTCTTTTGTTTTTAAAGGGTTCAGATTTTAAAAATCTTATATGATCTTAGTAAATGAAACAGATGTATATTATGTATACTTATATGGGTATTGTGTTTCGAAATTTCTTAATTTCTGATTGAAATTGAGCACCCTCATTTTCTAACTTAGCGATCAATACACAGTATTAATAATCTTTTCCTAAATTATAGCTGACTCTTAAAACGGTACCTATTCTGAGGTAGGACTTGACTATGAAGGCCCCTTTTTTCGTCAATCCTCGCGGTTTTTTTCATGTTTCCTTTGGTCAGTATCGCTCACTAATTCAAAGGCCATAAGCCAACGAAGTGTTACATTTAAAGGCCATAGCTATGTCAAAAGACAGTAAGAACCAGGTGGTTCTAACTAGTAGGTAGGGTAGGTACCTACCTACTCCGTGTGAATGTTCTCACGTAGTACCGCGTAGGTACGCCACTGCAGCGTGTCACAAACAACTGATAAGGTGCCCGCTTCCGTTCTCTAAACGATTTTCACTTACCTACGAGCTCAATTCAATTCTTCATTCATACCATAACTTTAAGGGAACCCTTACTTGGTCTAAGTCAACGATATTTTCTAGTACGAACTTAATTTTAAAGTAAATATACTATAATGTCTACGAAGACATCGTATAAGTCCCTTCAAATTAAGTTGAAATCGGATATCTATTTCTTGTTTAGTATTTTGTTTTCATTCCGTATGAAATTCAACGAATTTAAAGCGATCCAATAAAAGTGATTTGGTTCATATTTTAAAGTTCTGAGAATATAGTGTTTCAAAATAAACAAATTTTTAACCGAAAAGTATAATCAATTTCGTTAGTCAAATTAACCGAACGATCAATTTACGAAAATAATAATAATTATGTACTTATCTACTTCTATGGGAGACCAAAACGATCATTAATATCAGAAAAATGATACCTATATCAGCCAGTGAAAAAAAATTGAATAAGCAAGGTAGTCTGGGATTCTTATGTTAAACGAACTCTAACTGAATTCATGTAGGTCGTCCTTTTCTTTAGTAGTTTGTTCACAAAATACTGATGGAACATTTTAGGAAAGTTTGTTTAAAATGCTTATAAAATTATTATCAGTAGTACCTAGCAAACAATAAAGAATTCATCACATATCTTCTAGTAATGCCAGAAACAGACTCGGCACGTGAGGAATACAAACAACTTAGAATACATAGTATAGGAAGAGTCGTCAGCCGCCCACACATTTTCAGACGGCGGCATTTCAGCGGCTTGCCGCCGACCAGTCGCGTTTTCTCACATGACTAGAAAATATCACCATCGACATAATATATCACATTGGTGGAGATATTTCAAACTTACCCTCATATCGTCGAGCATATCACACGCAGAAATCTCCGACCCGGAGTCAGAAGTCACTTTTATAACGCCCATGTTTACTTCTTCACTGTCAAGTCTTATGTCGATAGTTGCTGTCTCGGACACACGGAGGACCGTCGGGACCGTTTGCGTGTATCTACGAGTGACTAGTAACTACGACTGAAGTTAGGTTGGCGAGTGGCGCGGGGGACAGACCGTGAGACGACCTCACGCGTTGAACGAGCCGCGCGGACTGACAAGCCAAGCCGCAGCGGCCAAATCGCCGGCAGTGAAAGGGCCCTGACGTCACAGCTCCACTACTTGTTGCCACATTCTCGTCTCCCTCCAACAACAGCAAGCCCGCGTCTGCCCGTCACGCTCCCTAATGACATTACACTGATTATTCGAATCCAGATTTCGCGTTATCGTTTTGTTCAAGTACGATTTCGTTTGTGCAAAAAATATAAAAGTTGTCCTTGGTAGTGCGACTTTCGTGGTATTTTTTCAATGTCATAGCATTTATCTATAGTTAAACATATTCACGCTCTATACGTATAAGTGGATTTTACTTTGTGTGGCGTCGCAGTAGGTCTGTGACGTACTTCGTAGCTCCCTACGTGCGTAGGCCGGGCGGCGTAGGACGTAGAGCGTAGCGGTTGCGTAGCAACCATCCCTTTGAATATAAATCAGCAAGCACAAACTTTCTAAATAAATTACGTGAGCGATACCGTTTCATATCTTTTCTAAAGTAAATAGAATATTCATGGATGAGGTATCAAAGGTTTAAGTTATTATGATCTTTTATAACTCTGACAAAATTATGTTCTAATAAAATATAAGACTTCGATGAAATTGCAAATAGATTAGAAACCGGATTGATTTATTAGAATTTTATGATTTTGAATATCAGATAGAAAATTCCTGTCATAATTTTGTTATGTCTAACACATCATCGAATGTGTTAGACATTACATAGAATTATTATACTTATCTGATTTGCTTTTGCTCTGAATTCTGATGTTTATTTTTAATATCCTTCGCAAGGTATATTAACGTACATAATAACCACTTAGTTGAATTTTGGTTACCAGTGTGGTCATTATTACAGTAATTTTTGTATAAGCAATCAGTGAATGCCCGGAAATTGCGATACTTATTTAATTTAATTTTGATCATTTCTCGCTTTTGCTTAATCTTGATTCTTTTACGGTAACAATATTATTTCTATATGCACAATTAATCTACCATAAATTTTATTGTTTTTCGGTGATCGAATAAATTTTGTAATGTTAGATTGTTTTACGACCGTGACCTTATACTGCGTCTGCGCAGGTACACAGCATAAACAATAGTTGCTGCCTACCCATACGGATAAACTTGATAACCATAGTGTTGACATGACAATGTTGACTGTTTTTTCTTTTTGTTTTCAACCCCCCCGACGCAAAAAGGAAGGGGTGTTTAAGTTTAACGTGTGTGTCTGTGTATCTGTCTGTGGTATCGTAGCTCCCAAACGGATGAACCGATTGTCGTTTAGTTTTTTTGTGTCATCGATAATTCTATCCCAAGTGTTCTTAGCCATGTTTCATTAAAATCTGTCGGGGGGTTCTTAAAAAGTTTAATTTTGTTCTTTTATGTCAACAAGGTAAGTCTTACGGCCCTTTCTCACGGCAACGTCCCGTTTTTTGCAGGTACTGTTTTTTGCAGGATCCCGTTGAGTATAGCGTACGTGTTATAATTATAACACTAACAGTAACACAAAAATCCTGTTTACGATATCCTGCAATAAACAGATCCGTTCGAATTTGATATTCGGTTTTGCCACTATAAACTAAATCGGTTTTTTATTGGACGACTGTCCAGTACCGTTTTTTGCAGGATGAGGTGCGGGGAGCGGGGAGAGGTGGAATTTTTTTAGAAGATCTAATGACCGCTCCTTGCTCTACCGTAAAAAACAGGATGCAAACTACTGTGTGAACACACTATAAGTTTGTCACACAATCACACTATAAGTTTATCACACAATAAGTTTTGCGGGATCCAGTAAAAATCTGTTCCCGCAGAACTGTACGACCGATGGAAAGGCCGTTAGCCGAGTACGTGACTTCCAATTGGAGGAGGTTGTGGGTTCGAATCCGGCTTTGTTCTCTTTTTTTTGGTTTCATTCGACCAAAAATAGTTCAAGCCATAATTTTTACTATGAATATATAATATCTATTTCTGATAGAACCAGTATTGGTATGTTAACAATATCTTTTTTTCAACATTTTTCTATATAATCATGTTACTAGCTCGATTAACAAAAATTTCTCATAAAAAATCACGTATTTTGAGTTACCTATATGTAAAAAGCACGTTCTGTTCAGTATCATAATAACTAGTATCATATTGAAGTATGTAGGTATATGTAGAACAAATCTTGCGTAATTTTAATATTTTGTGACATTTTTACTATAAATACATTATTAATACATTTTTGTGGTCTAGTGTGTGTTTGTGTGAGTGACTAAAGGATTGTATGCAAGGCAAGTCTGTTTATCATTCTTAAATTGCGATTAATTAGTGTTTTTAATTTTATTCGTAATTTATCATTATTCGAATTACTACAACTACTTGAAAACTTGACCTAGTTGATATTTAGTACTACATACCTGACATTATGTGATAATTTAAACACCAAATTTATTAACAATGAGTGCTTGTTTTTATAAAAAATTGTTTACGTAGTATTATTATAATTTAACCTTTAGAAAATCACTGTTTATTCTGGGGCTAAATGTATCATGCTGAGTGAAACTTTTAGACCTTTTTACATAGGACATATTTATCTTTAATGGTAGTATAACTTTTTGTAAAATCTAGAGAGCTTCGTTTTATTATCTGATACAGGAATCGATGGCGTTGCAAGATGCGGATCGTAAATAACATACCACGATGTACCTTGAACAAGTGCCCTTCCGTACATCCGTGTAGATCCCAACCTTTAGTATCTTTTATTTTAACCTGGTTTACAACAACTCCACTCTACGCATGGAAAAATATTTATATCTGCAGGTTTAATATCTTTTATTACATTTAGGAAGATAGTTAAGTATAATGACGATCGTTTTCGGCAGGCATGGTGTCAAAGGGACCATCCACTTAAATAAATAAATATAATAAATAATCATGGACAATCTATAGCCCAAAGCTAAGCAGAGCTTGTGTTATGGGTAGTAGATGACTGATATATAATACATAACATTGATAGATATTTTTTGTGTACATTGAAAATACACCCGGAACAAATATTCGTAGATCACATATACAAACATTTGTCCGAAGGCGGGCATCGAACCCGCAACCTCCTGCTTCGCAGGCAGACCTGCGCCCGCCACATCGGTCACAAATGCCAGGTATAAAAGCATCGCGGACTTTTATGTAGCCTCTTTAAAAGTGTACAACACTGTAGTACATTATTTTGATCTATCTCGTAGGGTTCAGCCAGCGTTTGCAATGTAAGCGCAAAAAAATGTGTATATTTACGACATCACATTAGAAATCTCTAAAATTATCAGTGTTCCATACTATATTATGCATATATTATACATATAAACCTTCCTCTTGAATCACTCTATCTATTGAAAACCGCATCAAAATCCGTTGCGTAGTTTTAAAGATCTAAGCATACATAGGGACAGACAGACAGACAGACATCGGGAGCGACTTTGTTTTTTACTATCTAATGATACATCCACTGTTGAACGTGCCCCCAATAGACAAGGGGGTTGTGCTATAACCACCACGCTTGTCAGACGTATCATATATCTACATGGTGATCGCAGTGAAGGTGTTAAAATACACAGACGGAAGCTATCCTTCCTCTGGTCCCGAGTCTGCTCTGACGACATCCTTGGACTAACTCGGAGTAGACTCTTGCTCCGCGGCCGCCACGCCCTACTTGTATGTACTTATTTTTCGTAGTCTGGTAATTACAAACAGTTTCTTTTTGTATCAATTATCACATAAGTTAGCGGTTTTGTTGCGACGAAAATTGGTAAGTGCTTTCTATGGGTGCTGTAATTATTGGGGAGTAATTTAGAAATGTTTTATTTTGCCAAAGCCGTTTCTGCTCGTAGTATAACGATTTTTGTATAGGCTGGACTCAAGAAAATGTTATACATTCTTTAAACTTTTGAAGTTGAATGAATTATTTTCATTTAATGGAAATAAATTACAACTAGTATTTACAATTTTTCAATTGAGCTAACTACAGACTGTTGCACACAATCTACAGGTTATTAATTTCGAATATTTTACACATTTTATGACGATGCGATGTCAGTATTACGTAATTTTTGTATTTAATAATTTAACTATTGTCTACTAACTATTATTTGAATATTGTACTAACTGTCTATTCTACTTACCCTACACAAAAATCTCGAGCCTAGGCTAGGCCTACGGGAACAAAATTAAAACGGAAGACTACGCGACCATCTGTGTTCTGTTTTAATTTCGAAAAAGTGTTGTAAATAAATAATGCTGGAACACAGCATCATTTAGCCCCAAGCTAAGTAGAATTTGTGTTATGGGTACTGGATGACTGATATTCTAAATAGAATACATTACATACATAATATATTATTTTTATTAAACATGAAAATACCCAGGACACCCCAAATATTTGCAGATCGTACAAACATTTGACCCAGGGCAGTGGGTGTAAAGAAGTTTAAAATCGAAACAGTTTTGAAAAGCGGGTTTGAAGATTTTTGTATTGAGCCCCAACATTTGATTTTTTTTCAAAATCGCCGCGCACAATAAAAGTTATAGTTTGGATAGAAGACAATAAAACAAATATGTAAATATGAATTTCCATCTGTGAATATCTCAGAAACCTGATGCTTTAGGACATTATATTGTCAGACATATTTATTTAATTTGTTAGCGGTTCGTCCATTTCGCGTTCCGTCCAAATCGCGTTTCGTCAGGAATCCATGCGCATTTCGTCCAATTCTTGAATTATCCAAAATAGTTTACATTTCATTGTTTTTATGTCTTCTATCAAATAAACTTAAATTGTGCGGGGCGATTATGAAAAAAAAGAACTAAGCGGTGACCGATGTTAGGGCCAAAATCTTCAAACCCTTTTAGAAACATCTATAACTTTGAAACATTATCTTGTCCAAAAGTATACCTTTACAAGTCTAGACCTGGTAGTGCGAGCCGGAACGACCCTCAAGGCCGCGTCTACCTTCCACCAGCTCGGCCCAGCTTTGTTCTCCAAACCAGATTTCCTCTGGCTAAATTGTTCCTAATTTATGCGTAACTCGTTTTAGGCGGGACTACAGTTTAAGCATGAATTAGTGCGGTCCTAATTTGATATTTTCGAATTTGATATTTGCATAGTGAATATTTTGAATATGACCTACAGTTTTAAACTGAGGCTCAAAGACAAGGAACCAATGGCGAACCTCGGCGATGATTTAAATGAGTCATCCACCAAGAGTTACATTGATAATATTAAAATTTAAAATAAAAGTCATTTACAACAGGAAATTTACCATGAGTTACCAGTTTAGATCATTCCAATATTTCGGCACAGTTTCATGCGCCAAGCTCAAATCTCAAATCATCCATCAAATAATCATTTATTTGGACAATACATAACACAACACATTACAATCATATATACTTACAAAGAACACAGTATTTTATAGAAAAGAAAAACAGAAAGAAGAAAACAGATACATATTAGAAAGTGTGTTAAATACGGGCCAAAAAGGTCCCTGTCTCAGCATTTATAATTCATAACCTCTAGTATTCATAACCATGATGGATTTAAAAGTTTGAAATAATTGAAGTTGTGTGTATTAGGTCTTCGTTACTTTTGCGGTTTCCTGTAATTTCTGGATACCGTTACTAGTCCTACTAACTGTACCAGCCTTTACCTTTTCCCCGCCTACAGTGAGCAGAGCCATCTTTAGCATAGAGGCAGGCACTCGGGGCACAGGCCCAGGGCCCCATAGTCAGAGCCCCCCCAAAAAGCCGACAACCGAGCGACTTTCCGACAACCCCAATGCACACAAGCTACACACACAACCATTAAAAAAAAGTTTTTTCTTAAACATCGAAATAGCTTTGTATGATGGTACGTAACCCTCAGGATGCGAGTAAACTCATATTTGGCCGGTTTTTATTATACTTTCCAACAGGGCCTCAAATTTTCGAGTGCCCCGGGCCCCGGCATGGCCTACGACGGCCCTGAAAGTGAGACAGTAGCTACTGGCTTCATAGATGATGATTTTTTTGTTTTATAAAATGACTGCTGGTGCGGTGCGTCAAAATACTTCAGATGTAGACCGACCCTAAACGTTGGAGTAGAAAATAAAGCAAAAGCTTAGTCACGAAAAGTTGACACAAAATATGCAAGTAATATAAAAAACTAGTTTTTTCAACAAAATACCAAAATTAGCACCTGTTTCTCTTCGACATATATTATATTTTGTGGCACCTTGACACAAAATTATGGTTTATTAAAAAAAATATAACTAGGCCCGGCAACAGCAGTGAAGAAACCATTTTAAGAATTAAATCAATACGGAATACATGGCTGTATTCAAATTGCTATAATTCAATGACTAAAATTAATATTCATTAATGATAAGTAATACATAATACTATTGAATTGACATGAATAATTTTAGGTACTTATTGCATTAATTTTATGTTTAGTTTTCAACCATAACTGCATCTGTCTATATCAACGTAAACCTAATGTAAGCAAAACAATACATAGGTACAAAAGCGATATTTTGTCTTTTCAATAAAATACACTTAAATTAATAAACTTAAAATGATATTGTTTTGAAACTTCTGACGCATAGATGTTTGCTCCTTCCAAGAAAAAATTGTTGAACCGATAGAGTTCAAATTTTGCATAGATAGTAGTTCGTAGTAGTAGGTAGTAGTTCTACACCTCGATTAACAAGGTCTCGCATAAAATACATAACATAGATAATTTTTTTTTTCAATTTTACACAGAAAATACCCATTACACCCAGAACAAATATTAGCAGATCGTGCAAACATTTGTCCCAAGGCGGTAATCGAACCCGCAACCTCCTGCGTCGCAGGCGGATTTCGCCCGCCGCGCCAGATCGTCCAATATGGGTGATCATTTCGGTTTGGCGCGTAATTCATTTTTTGTATTATTTCTGATTTAAAAGTACCTAATTTGCCACAAATAGTAGGTAAACATTTTCTATGAACCCATGATAAAACCAACTTCGATTCAATTGTATTTTGGGAGCATTTGGGAAAATGTTGATTTGTAGCGTAAAATAGGAGATTTTAGGCTAAAAATCAACATTTTCCCAATGTTCCGAAAATACCAGTGAATCGAAGTAATTTCTTCATAACCACATAGAAAATGGTTAACGATTTGCGGCAAATTACTTTTCCGCTAGTTTAATTCATTAAAGAACGCAAAAAAACTAAATAGCACAAAATAATTTAAATCTCGCGTCAACTCAAGAAGATCAACTAACGAATCTTCCAACACAAACATGGTTCGTACTTAACCCGCTCTCATTCATAATGAACGAATAACTAGGTATCTAATAGAAATAAAATTTTACTCTTACGAGTGCAACATTAACACAAAAAATACTTACATTTACAAAAATAGTTAACATACAACGTGACCCGCGTGCCACGAACAAACGAAACGTAGATGTACGTACGTACCTAGTACGTACATGTACGTACCTAGTACGTACGTCGTACATACCTAGTAGGTACGAAAGGCAACATGGCACCTGCAGACACGAAAGGTCATCTCCCGTGGATCCTTCCTGACACGCGCTTTGCAATATGTAACCCTGTACGCATCTGTACTAGAACCGTCACGATTTGGTACAGTCAGCCCGACAGTTGGTAGACGACTGGTAAAGTTTTTGATGAAACTTGAACGCTGGATTTTTGCCACGGTTTCTCTCATTAAATCCAAAGTTAACAGAACACGTGTTTGGACAGGTGTGACGATTTCAGGGGATAAATACTTTAATGCATTTTAACAAATTTTTGGAAAGTTCCGTGGTTTAGTTACGTTATGTATGTATGACCCAAATGTCAAAAACTAAATGGTTGAATTTAAATTGATTGTATAAAAAAATACTTCTTTTTTATTAATTTTACTTAATTTAATTTGTGTATTTAAATCAATTTGAACATGACAATTTGTATTTCAACTATTGATAAGAACATCTGACATGTAAATTGATTTTACCAACAAATTGTATTTCTGTTGCCATAATCAGAATAAAAATTGTTAAGAGTTTCTAATAGCGTAATTCTAATCGCGTAGGTTTGTTAAATGTAATGATCAAGTTAAACTCACTCTCTTTACTACATATTGTCAAAATTTATACACCTGTCAACTTTGGATATTATACAACAAAAAATCTTATAGTACACTTAGAATTCAATTTAATAATGCTTTCCGTATTTTAATGAAAAAACCACGTTATTGCAGTGCGTCAGGCATGTTCGCCGACGCCGGAGTGCCCGACTTCTTTGCCATACTCCGAGCTCGAATTGTGTCCTTTTGGGCACGGTTAAGGGCTTCAAAGAATACAATTCTTAGGACGATCACTGAATGCCCAGATAATTGTTTCTTTCGACACTGGTTGTCTGTGCACCACAGTGGGAACCAAAAATAAGACTATGTAGGTACTGCCTACAAATACGTTTATATGTTCCATTTAATCTCTACTATAACTACTGTTATTATTATTATTATTTTCTGCTTTTGTGTATCTTTGTCATATGGAATTGTGTTTCTGAAATAAACGTTTATTATTATTATTATTATTCACTCATTTATTCATTAATCTCGTTTATAAAATACATTTTTTACTATAGAAAATAAAATGTTATAAAACTATTCTACAGTAAAAAATATATCAAAACGGTGAATCACCGGCCGCGAAGCTAGGCTCAAGCGGCCGGTGACTAGGGCTGCAAAGAGAGGAACTTCCTGACGATGCGCGCCGAGTCCAGGAGTACCGCCTTTTGAATCTGGCCTTTGATCCAACTTCCTAGCGAGAGTTTCTTGAGATGTTGATCGAGACTCTTCGCTATTACGCCGTTAACCGAAACGACTATCGGGACGATAGTCGCTGAATCAACATCCCACATGCTGACAACCTCGTTAGCCAAATCAAGGTATTTGCTAATTTTATCTTTTTCAGCTTTAACGAGGTTAACATCATGTGGTATGGTGACATCAGCGAGCACCGCCCTCCGTTCTAACCGATCTATCAGTACAATATCAGGTTTATTCGCCAGAATAGTCCTGTCTGTAATGATAGATCGGTCCCAATAGAGCGTGGCACGGCCGTTTTCGAGAACTGGCGCCGGTGTGTACTTATAGTACGGAACTTCAGGTCCAGTAAGGCCATATCGGAGAGCAAGTTGTTGGTGTATAATTTTGGCTACTTGGTTGTGTCTGTGCAAGTACTGAGAGTTAGCAAGGTGCGAACAACCCGAAAGTATATGACGAAGGGTCTCTCCAGGAAGATGACACGCTCGACAGATATCGATCGTGCCATCTTTCATGATATACTTTCGGTAGTTGTTCGTCTTCACCACCTCATCCATAATTGCACAGACAAAACCTTCGGTTTCCCCGAAGAGGTCACCGAAACGTAGCCAGTTTACTGAGCTTGGGAGATCTACATCAGGTCCTGTGAGGACCTTGTAGAATCTCCCATGCAGCTCTTTGCTCTCCCATATAGCCTTCCGATCCTGGATGCTCATCACCGTAGGTTTGCGCCAGTTCTCGTTAGCTAAGGAGAGAGGGGTAAGGTTCTTATCAACTGTAACCACATCGCGATGCATCTGGTATTCGGCTTGATGGAAGTAATTTCTGAGATTGCATACCTCACGGTTGTGTAGGGTCTTGGCGTTTAAAAAGCCTCGACCACCACATTTCCGCGGGATATACAATCTCATTACCGAAGCTCGTGGGTGTCGCATGCGATGTGTGGTTAAAAGTTGACGAACCTTACAGTCCAAGGCGTCTAGTTCAGTCTGAGTCCATCTCAGTATGCCAAAAGTATAAGTGAGCAGTGGCATAACCCAGCCGTTGAAGGCACGCACTTTGTTGCCACCTGACAAAAGGCTATTTAGCACTTTTGTAAGGCGACAAAAGAAGCGCTCCTTCACCGACTGCTTTATGTCCCCGTCCAATATACCCAACGCTTCTGGCATACCAAGATATTTGTAGGTTTCACCCTCTGAGAGAGATTTGAGAGACATTATCTCTGAAAGTTGTAAATTACTAGAATTTACAACTTTCCCTCGTTGTATTTGTATGACCGCACACTTATCAACACCGAACTCCATGTTAATAGCACTACTGAATATCTGTGTGATATTCAGAAGGGCCATTAGCTGGGTTTTATTCGGTGCGAATAGTTTGAGATCATCCATATACAACAAGTGAGAAATGACCCCACCATCTCTCCGAAGGCGATAGCCTATTTCTGAATCTTTCAGTAGAGTACTGAGTGGATTCAGAGCTAGGCAAAACCATAAGGGACTCAGACTGTCGCCCTGAAATATACCCCTCTCTATTCTTATCAAATCATTGGTGGCAGGTGGATCCATTCGGCTCCCTGGATGACGAAGAACAGTGATCCACTGCCTCATACATGATCCCAAGAACGATCTTAGAGTAGTATCTACTTTATACAACTCTAAGACCCTCTCAAGCCAAGTATGAGGCACCGAATCATAAGCCTTCTTATAGTCTATCCATGCAGCCGACAAGTTCCCTCTGCCACGTTTGACCTGTTGGCTAATGGCCATGTCAATGAGGAGGAGCTCCTTAGTACCACGGGACCCAACCCTACATCCATTCTGATTATATGCCAAAATATTGTTTGTAACAATATGCGTGTTAATTTTTGTGGTCAGAATGGATGTAAGTAGCTTGTAGATGGTGGGTAAGCATGTTATAGGTCTATAATTCTTCGGTTCCGCAGTACTACCAGACTTATGGAGCAGGAAAGTTACACCCGTCGTCATAAAATGTGGGAGTGACCCGATCTCAATTGCTTCTTGGAATTGTGTGGCTAGAACTGAGTGTGAGCACCGAAACCATTTTAGCCAAAAGTTATGCAATCCATCCGGGCCAGGACTTTTCCAGTTTTGGGCCGAGCAGATTGCATTACTTACGTCTAGCGGAGAGATGGTGATAGAGTCCATGGTTTCGATGTTTTCACATTCAGAATTTACCACATTCATCCAGTCCGCTTCCGTGTGTTCGACCGGTATTGACCAGATGCCTCGCCAAAAATTATTTCCGGTTTCGGCATCCGGTACCTGATCGTCAGACACACGTAGATCGGGTTTCTCCCAATCGCGGTAAACTTTCCTTTGGTCACTTTGAAAGATACGATTCTGCCAAAATCTGTCAACTCGCTTTTTGTATCTTCTAATTCGGCTTGCCCACGCATAGACTTTTTGCTTTAGATAGTCTATGCGCTCTGTGGCACAGGCTAAATAGTTCTGAGGTTGAACTTCAGTTCCGTCAAAAGCCTGTGTCACAAAGCGCATAATCCGAGGTCTATGGTTGCCCTCCCTAAAGCAAATTAACTTAGCTATGAGAGTCCTGAACCTACTGATACGCCTCTCTATTCGCTGCTGCCATGTAGGGGTACTGCTAGCCTGGCGCGGAGCACGGTCACAGTCCGGAAACTTTACCTGCGCAACGCGGCAGGCCGCAATAGCCCCACAGTAGAGAATAGAGTGCGTATCAGTAAGATCACTACTAGTCAGTAGATATGGGACTAGTAGTGGGTTCAAGGCCCCCACTATAGCTAAATTACGTCTATGGGTGGGGAAGCGAGGCAGACGCGGTCTTAAATTTGAATTTTTATAACTTAGAATCGCATCTTCCAAAGCCCTCCTCAATTGCTCATCATTTTGGGTACTTACCTCAATGCTCTCGTGACTGACCTCTTCCACAGCGTAATCAGGCTGGGATATCACTGGTGTTGATGTGATGTGTCGCGGTGGCAATGTAACAGCCTGGTTACACTGTGGATGGTTCACCACTTGAGCACTGAGCACCTCACGTCGAAGTTGATCAAGTACAATGTCATCCAACAGCTTTGAACGTTGAATGACCCGTACCTGATCAGATAGTCGCTGCACGTTAATGTTGACAGTCGGTTCAAGGGCCTGAAACAACGACATTATCCTAGAACGGTACGCAGTCAAATTAGTTCCTCCCTCTGTAGCCCTATAGTACGCGCGCATGACATTTTCGTTAATTCTTTGTGTCCACTTCATGCGCCGCACTCTTCCGTCAGCGGCGGGGGCCGGTCGCGGGGCTGTGTGCCCTACAGGTCCCAAGCCAGCTGACAGCGTAGGTCGTCCTCGCCGCACAGGTGTTCGCGGCGGTCGAGGCAACGGTGGCAGCTCGTCTTCACTGCTCAACACATCACTCGTCTCAGGCGGCGTTTGAAATTCCTCTTCATCTGAGGACGAAGATGTGGATGTGGAGCTAGTCGAGACGGGCTGCGGTGGTGGTGGTCGGAGTGCCTTTGTAGCCGCCCTCGTACGTGCTCTTGTGATCATTTTCTTACATGTTTATTCAATTCAATTCTTGGTTAATGGCTTTGCGTATTACATGATTATTTTGCCATTAAATTGTAAATAAAATAAAAATTTGCAAGAACAGACGTCTGACACGGGCGGTGACTATTATTATTATTATTATTATAATGAAACCCAAGATAGCATTATATGCATTTTTATTATTTTTTTGTTTTAAATGATATCACATTCCACGTTTATTTTTATATCTACATTCCTATGCCTATATCCGCATGTTTTATTATAATATAATGTATTCTTTTATAATGCACCTACTAAATAAATTTACTGCTGTTATTGGTTGTTTTCTCGCTGACTGTACAACGTACATGTACAAGTAGGTATACAGATCGCCTTCACTCGACATTGACCTACATCGCGTGTACTTTCCATTCTGTTACTCTACCTAGTCTATGGCTCGTTTTGACAATGAACATTTTGGGATTTTGAGGTTATGCGAGAACCAGTCCAATAAATATTCATAACTAACGATATTATTATTAAATGAAGAAGGAAAATGTTTAGAGCAATTTAATTATTAATTAGAAATAATTCAGAGTTTTGATTAGATATCGAGCTATGAGCAAGTCGTTTTTAGGCCACAATAGCATGAGGTATTGTGGCTATCAGCCTCAAATAGTTACGGACATAGCCCCCCCCCCCCCCATAATGACCCTCCTCAGAATGCCCCATCAAGTATCTGCCTACACATAGTTCCTATAATACTTAATTGGCGCCTACACTATTTTTTTTTTATTTGTATTAGGTAGGTAATGATGCACACAGATCCCCATCTTTTATCCAACGATCCTATCCATCCACGGTTGTCTGGTAGAGATCGCTCTTGAGCGATAAGACCGCCAATTGTCACATATTTTGAAAATTTTTGTTGTTTTTTGTGAATTATTTTGATAAGTGTGCAATAAAGAATTTTCTATCGATCTGTTTTATTAGGTACTAGCTGCATTCTTAATACCCGTTGTCCTATTACCCGTTTTCCCGTAGGAATGAAGCATTTTCCCGCGGTAAAAAGTAGCCTATGTTCATCAGGAATAATGTGGGCTTATAATGGTAAAATAATTTTTCAAATCGATCCAGTAGTTTCGAAGCCATTTCAATGCAAAACAAACAAACAATCAAATCTTTCCTCTTTATAATATTAGTATAGATAACGGAGTGAGCGGACAAGGAAAGGAATTTTCTACAATAAATCCGCATCTTCTGTCCACAGCACATACAACACGTAGGTAACACAAAAACTTCTAAAACATCTGTATTATGGTAATAATTATTAATATTTTAGCATAGTGTTGGGTTATCATTACCAAACACTCGCTGATAAGGCGAGCAAACATGGCGGCGAGACTTGTAACATGCTAATTATAATAATTGCCGAATTATCTAACATTTTTACCGTTGTTTTTGGTGGAAATAGGGTGAGAATAGGGCCGGTTTTCGTAAAGCAGAGCGAAGCGGACATGTGTGGGCCACAAGTTGGTCACAAGCGTCGGCTTAGTGTTTTTTTATGTTTTACTTAAACTTTTCTTAAAACTAAATTGTAATTTTACTTAAATGTAGATAAAAGTAGCTTAATTTTTTGTAATTTTCTTTTTGGAACTCTATCCACATTAATTTCGGAGGAGGGCGTTGTCATCTGCGATGAAAATTTAAAACTTCTGCAGATGACATCGTTTTTCATTTTATAACGATGTAACCAATGTATATGTTCCATAATAAACGACCTATTTATTATTTATTTTATTTTATTTTTTTCTTCGTTAGAGAAAATGTTTGACTGAAAAGAGGCTACTTTTTACGTTTAAGTGTGATAGACCCTGCATAGACCGTACCTAATTAACAAAGAAAACTCCTTGGGTATATGGAAAGACCCTATCGCAGAGTTAGTATGAAAACTTCTTATTCCATGGCGAGATCAGCCGGCCATATTGGTCTATGATTTTAACATCACTGGATAGCCGCCATTTTGTATAGTAAAATCATATAATTGTTTACACGCAAATTTTATAGTAAGGCCCTATCTATTACTCTTCAAAATCTATGACCGTTCATTACGGATGTAAGCGGGTTAACTACGAACCTTATTTGTGTTGGAAGAACACCAACGTTTCATCCCCTAACGAGGGACATCTTCAATCTATGATCGTGTCTAACCGTGCTTATTATGACGTGAAAACCCCTCACTGTGGACTCTAAGAATCACCAATGGAATGCTGATGTAAAGCGTCACGATGATATGACGAAATAAATAATAAAATAAATAAATAAAGTTTTCATTTAAATATAGTATACAAACTCCAAAAATTACACAAAAAGAACAAAATAGGTACCTAATATAAAAATTGAGGGAATAAAAAGTAGAACGATTCGATAATATCGAATTCTTATATTTGTAGTTTTTACTTACTATTTATCGTTTCTCCACTCAGCGCTAGTGGAAACTGCTTAGCAGTAAAACAAACATATATGTTATTGAAGCTTTTATTTTATTTAAACAGTACGTTGAACTTCTGAATAAGATACGAACTGATATTGGTCAACCACAAAACAACACATTACATTGTATGCATAAAACATAAAAATATCTGTAACGGAAGTACAATCAGAATGATTATCATCATCAAATGTAAAGTATATGAAGTCATCTTACACTTTTAATATCAGAGATGTTTAAATATTAGTTTACTGTGTCAAATATTTATTACAGAAAATATTTATTTATTACACCAAATTTGATACGAGTCAAGTAGAAATCAAAGTGTTTAATTTACTTTAGACCTTACAGGACACGTCAGAAAATTCAAATTACATAAGTAGAACTTATTTTTTTTATCGCGAGTATATCACTCATAAAAACAATTTTCGCCACATAATAGTTAATTTCTGTCGTTTTTAAAAAGTATTCATAATGAACGGAGTAACAATAATAAATCCATAAGTTACAAAACCGGTTCTCTACAAAGAGAAAACATACATTATCTTCCATGATCTGGTAAGGAAAAATTTGCTACACACTAAGATCAACCAAATGGAAAAAAAAAGGTTTCACGTTCGTTGCTTTTCAGTTACTTCGGACGTCAATTACTTGACATCATTATTCTTCAGTTGTTTTGTTCTAGTTCAGTAATTGACAAGTGACCAGAGAAGGGACTTCCCCGTACACAATCAATATAAATGGTGCCGAGAGTCAGGACACGCCCGGCAAACTTTATTCCAGGTGCAGTATTCTAGGTACCTACCAATCGACAGAAATTAGAAATTAAGAACTTTTATTTCTTTAAGTTTGCAAAATAAGATCTTAGGCAAGTTAAATTTTTAACCACCGACGCAAAAAGAGAGGTGTGTTATAAATTTAACGTGTCTGTCGGTGTATCTGTCTGTGGTATCGTAGCTCCCAAATGGATGAACCGATTTTCATTTAGTTTTTTTGGGTCATACATAATTTTATCCCGAGTGTTCTTAGCCATGTATAATGAAAATCTGTCGGGGGGTTCTTAAATTTTTAAATTTTGTTCTTGTAAACTATAACTTATTATCAAATAAGAAATGAAGTGTTCAATGAATTTTCTTTTACTTATTTTTTTTTGTCCACTTATGGAAGAAGTGGCAGCAAATAATATAAATGACAGTATAGAACAGACATACTAATATTTTAAAAAAATGCTGTCTGTAACCTTCACGCCTAAACGGCTGAACGGATCTCAATGAAATTTGGAGGGACGGACGGATTCTACTTTATATCCCTTTCTTTTCACCAATCGATGGAGTGATTTATGAAAGGTTTAGGTTGTACAATTCATTAATACCTTATATTGATTATTTGCAACAGTCTGCAGTTAGCTCAATTGTAAATACGTTGTAGTTCTTATTTGTTTCTATTATTTGAAGACTTGTTATTTGTCCTTATTTTTCTTTGTTATTAATCACATTATTGTTTTGTGTAAAGTGAACCAAATGGAAAACATTTACTAGTTCTAATTTGTGCACTTGCCTTTTTTATTATTAACATTAATGTTTTGTGTAAAGTGAACAAAATGGAAAACATTTAAAACATTCCACATTTGGATTATTTATTTAAGTAGTATTACTTTCGTTTCAAAATAATTCGTAAAAGCTTGTAAAATCTTTTACGTTAAAATAACTCTTAATGTCACTTATGTCTCGGGGCCTTGCAGTGACCTTCAAAACCTTTCCCAAGCTCGTTTAAAATAATTATGTACTTCTTTAAAAGCTAGAGAATTATCGCAAATTGTGGGTCTAGGTCTACGGTGATTGATTGCCTCGGTGGTGCGCGGTGGAGGGGTAATTACCCGCCTTTGTTTGTCGCACTAAGGACAGTACCTAATTTCCTAATGATTTATGAATGCAGTGCAACATTAACGTTTGACTCGTGGCAAATAAGATTTTATTATCCAAATATGCAGAAGCATTCACAAAGAAAATTACAATCAAATAATAGAAATAAATTAGAACTAGTATTTACAATTGAAACAATTGAGATAACTTCAGACTGTTGCAAACAATCTACAGGTAGCTCAACTGATCCATAAATTATATCTATACTAATATTATAAAGAGGAAAGATTTGATTGTTTGTTTTTGTTTGTTTGTATTGAATAGGCTCCGAAACTACTGGATCGATTTGAAAAATTATTTTACCATTAGAAGCCCACATTATTCCTGATGAACATAGCCTACTTTTTACCGCGGGAAAATGCTTCATTCCTACGTTAAAACGGGTAATAGGACAACGGGTAGTAAGAATGCAGCTTGTATTAAATAATATATGCGACCCAAATACTAAAGACCTATCAATGGGCTACATTTCCTTAGACCTTACAGGATTGTTGGACACGTCAAAAAATTCAAATTACATAAATAAAGTTAGGAAATAAAGTGATCACTTCGATTTTTACGGCGGCCAGTCTCATCGGAGACTAGTGCACAAGTGTGTGCGCAAACACAGGTGCACTATTCCCTCACTCTCAAAATCCGATGAGACGGCAGACCGATACGACCGGGGAGAGATCAAACGCAGGGCTTTAACGTGCTTTCCGCGGCACGGGGTTGTTTAAACCGCCAATTTCCTGACTAAGGGCTGCTGTGAATGTATCTTGCTAGAAAAACCGCAATAACTATTGGCCCAACCCGGGATTTGAACCCAGGACCTCATAATCAGCGGTTGAATAAGCTGACCACTAGACCAACAAGGCAGTCAAACCCGACGTACTGCGTAGTGATCAGGAGACCAAGGCTGGTTGAATCGTTCAAAAGAGAAATGTGGTTTTCCAACTGCGTTGCAAAAATTCCGATAGCCTTGAGGCAGTTTTCGTTTGTTTACCCGCCGAGCTACCTACAAGTGCCATTATCAACTTTATCAGCTACTTACCGTTATGGGGGGCTTATCACGTCGCCTTATCAGTCTTGGCCGATACATGGACGTGAAAGGAATTTCCGAAGAAAGATATTGTATGTCTTTTTTTTTCAGTTTTTTTTATATATTTTTTTTTCGGTTTCTGCCCATCATCACGAACACGTTAATGAAGACACCAGGTCTTAATTCTTATTTTTTTGTAAATCGTCTCTCAAGCAAAATATTGTTAGAAACCTAATTAATTACTAAATACCAATTTAAATCCACATCATCATCATTGGCTTATTTAACACCTACGCAAGATTATTTAAGTGGCATTAGCCTGGCTGGGAGACAGCCGAACACACACACACTCACTGATAATTCAGGGCAGAGCCGTTTGTAGGTTTAGTTTCAAAGAAAACCCCTATAATGAACGATTTTTGAATGAAAGGGGGTATTTACTAATATCATTCTCATTCCACCAATTTTAAGAATTGAGACCTGGTTTCTTCACGGACGTGTTCATGATGGTGGCCAGAACCTGCAGTTTACATAGTGTCAGTGAATTACCAATAACCCTGTATATCTATATTCGTCCTACCTATATTAATCCCGCGCGCAGGGATTGTAGTGAAAGACTACATTTATTCTTTGTCTATATAATAGCAAACCATGGTGAAAACATTCTCAAATTACAAATCATTTTGGTACTACGTTTGTATGGGAAATTCATCCGTCGCCGGACCCTTAACACCTTCAATGCCATTTCGATTTTCATTATGTCTTGTCCGATGCCGCGTTCATTTCACGGTGGACACGCCAGGTGCGTCACCGGCACTGGAATAAACATTACGTGAACACGCAGGGCGAGCCAGTGACACTGGAGGTGTTAACTAACTAGTAGGAATATAAGTTTAATAACTTTTCTGTTTATTTTTATATCTATAAGAGGGTGTTGACTGCATTTGTAGAATAACAATTAGAATATGTATCTATTTACACTTAGAATATAATTATGATAAGAGTGTAATTGTTTGTTACCCCGAATAAATAAGGACTAAAAACATAAATATGTAAGTAGGTAGCTGTTTTTGGTTACGTACTTTTGTGTCTATGCATAGATTTTTTTTATATAGGTGTAAATCACCCGGAGTGCCACAAAAGGCCCGGATTTAGTAAAAATCTTTGGCTAAATTATATAGCCAAAGATTTTTTTTAAGTATACTCGTATGCTTAAAGCTGTGTAGCAAATACTGGGACATGATAATGTTAGGAGCGACTTTATAATATTTTTTTTATATGGGCAGAAGCCTTTATTCACAAAGTAAATTACAATAAAATAATAGAAATAAATAAGAACTAGGATTTACAATTGAAACAATTGAGCTTGCTGCAGACTGTTGCAAACAATCTACAGCTAGCTCAACTGATCCATATCAATACCAGTCGGAAGCGTCCCCAAGACGTATATTATTAGTATAGATACTTATTTTATAAATTCGAAAGTTTTACGTTTTCACGCCTAAAACGGCTGAACGGATCTCAATGAAATTTGCCAGGGAGATATGGTTTACTTGAAAAGCGCATGCGAAGCGGCGGGCTACTGATAAATATGATAATGATAGAAAATTTTAAATATGTGTTTATTAAGTGTATGTATTGCTCCTACCCTAGCTTCTGCCCACGGCTTTACGTGCGTTTTCCGGGATATGTTTTACGATAATCCAGGTCCAGATTCATAATATTATCTGTGCACAAGAGCGGAAGAATTTTCGAAATCGGTCGATAATTACCAGAGCAATCCAAACCTACATGAAAAACAAGAAAAAATTAAAAAAACCCCCGACAGATTTTTATGAAACATGACTAAGAACACTCGGGATAAAATTATCTATGACACAAAACAAACTAAACGAAAATCGGTTCATCCGTTTGGGAGCTACGATACCACAGACAGATACACAGACAGATTACTCCCCTCTCTTTTTGCGTCGGGGGTTAAAAAACATACTTTTTTCGACGACCTCTGTGGCGCAGCGGGCGAAGGTCCGCCTGCGTCGCAGGAGGTTGCGGGTTCGATTCCCGCCTCGGGAAAAATGATTGTACGATGTGCAGATATTTGTTCAGGGTGTTCTGGATGTTTACTATGTATAATCAAAAAAATATGTATCTATGTAGTGTATTGTATTATGTATATCAGATATCTAGTACCCATAACACAAGCTCTGCTTAGCTTGGGGCTAGATAATGCTGTGTAAATTGTCCAGCATTATTTATTTATTTGTAGTCGGTTTAAAAGAGCCAGAACATATTCACTATTAAAACGCCGCCAAATTGCTACTCACAACTGGTTGCTTTATCAAACGAAAACATTGGCCTACAAAAATATTGAACTAAATGTTAACGTAGATACCGTATAAACCTGCGGTTAGCAACAAAGGACGCAATCACACAGAAAACAGGCTGCTCTATCGAATTATGCCTAAGGGTAGGGCTGCCATCTCTAACCTTTGGCAACCAGGACAAGATGCGTGAAAACCCCGGGTTTTGGAGCCCAGAACCCGGACATCTCAACAGATTTTTTTCAGACATAGTCAAGTGCGAGTTAGATTGGACTCGCACACCGAGGGTTCCGTAACAAAGGTCAACCGTCCGGGCCGTTTTCGAAGTTTTCCTTTATATTTTGCTATAAGACCTTGCTTCTTGCCAAATTTCATGATTCAAGGTCAACGGGAAGTACCAACCCTATAGGTTTTATGTGCATGTGATTCCATTGAAAATTTCTAAATATTCGGCTGTAACTTTTGATTGCGTTGATTTAGAAATTTTAAATATATCGCGTCGCCCGGCGGCGCGGCGGCCTAAGACTTGTAAATTTTAAACCTGGACTACAAATGAAACCCCACCCGGACGCTCCCCGGACGCCCTCTAAACTAGGACAAATCCGGGTAAACCCGGACGAATGGCAGCACTACGAAGACGAATTGAGGGTAGTCGTGGATACTGCCGTCAATTCTCCGAGTTCTAGTCGCCCCGTGACCACGATCGCTGTAACGCGGTAGAAACGTAGGGGAAATCACAACAAAAGGAACGCGATAAATAATCATTAATTTTGTAGAAAAGTGTCTAAAATTTGGTCCTTGATGAGCTGTCTTAAATGTCCGTAGTTATTTATGGTTAGTATTTAAACGCAAATAATTTTTTTTGTGATTGCAGAGCAAAATATTCAACTCAAATCAGGCTCTGGAACACCCCCCTTCATTTGCTGTGCAGAAATTTATAGGTGATTAAATTTAATTTGATTTTCGGTAATACTCTCTGAAAGCTTTTAAGGTACCTACTTAATCGAGCTTAGCAAGAATAATGGGAATAAGAAACGTTTTTGTATTTTTTCATGAACAAATAGATATTATTATTATTCCAACTACTTTTTTAAAATTACAAAGCAGAGCAGAAATTTATTCTATACAACTTTTATAATACAATTAGCTTCAGCCCGCAGCTTTGCGCGCACTTTTCCGGAATAAAAACAGACTATGAGATATTATCTATCTCCCTGCCAAATTTCATTGAGATCCGTAGAGCCATTTCGTCATGAAAAGGTACAGACAGACAGAATTACTTTCGAATTTATAATTCATAATTATTTATTGCACAACATAGGTAGTACAAGTAAAACATATCGCAAGAAAAATAAAGGCAAAGGCGATATATAATATTAGTATAGATTATGACATCGATAAAGACCAGCGCCAAATAAGGTAAAGGCAACATAATGCTGTAGAAACTATACATAAGGAACTATTACATACATATTACCAACACTATATAAGTAGGATGTTTTGAAACGCGTGCTTTGGTAACGCGCGTTTTTAAAACCTACTGGTTCGATACATCGTACACACCCAAAGGCGCGCTTTTATTCAAGTGCGCGTCAGGTTTTGGGCAGGAAGCTTGTGGCGCGGGCGTTAAGCGCGCGTTTCAAAACGCCTAATGTGTACACGACGATGTAGCTGTGTGTTGCCGACTTAGAATTTGCACCACCCCAACTGTTCCCGCGGGTGTCGTAAGAGGAGACTAAGGAAAATCCACCGGGAGAGGGCAGCAGCGCCTCCTCCACAACAATTCTACCACCGAACTGCGATCTCCAACCCGCATGCCCAGCGAGGGGATTATGGGCATTGACCCCCATGAGATAAAAGCCAACAAGGCGCTTCTCAGGGCGAGGCTGCGTCCAGCAGTGATACCAATACAGGATGTTGAGGTACACGATCTGATAAGCAATAGCGTTGGGCACAGAAGACCGACTGAATCCTGCTAACCAATCGCTTTACTACGACAATGGTATCGTCGCAAAATCGTCCATAGATGAAAGAATCTATACATAGTGCGTACGGTGCTATTTGCACGGAGTCAAAGAAACTCTAAGATAGTGCGTACGGAGCTATTTCCACGGAGAAATTGATAGATTGTTGTTTACCTTGACACTTTTAACCCGCATCCCTCCATCTGTGGTTTCTTTCAAACGTTAAATTACAAAATGATTCTGAGACGATACTAGGTATTTCATTTCATTTATTTATTTTCAAACAATATTTACATTGTGTCGGACTTTTACTTATTAGGTGCACTTTGTTATTATTAATACTACTAAAAAACATTAAAATAGTAGGATAGTTTAAAAGAGAAAGAAAATTACAAAATTTTATACAAAAACAATAAGTAATGAATACATATTCAGATATTTTGAACGTAAAACATGAAATTAAAATTATTGTCCAATAAGCAAAATGTCAATAATACGGATTGTTATGGTGAAGCGATTTATTGAGTGGAATTCGGCCGCAGCACTGTAGTATAAATCTACACTGCCATCATCCTAAAGTCATATTTACCTACCAGTAGATAGGTAACTACTTGATACGCCTTGCACTACAAATTGGCCACAATCGATGTTTATTTTAACCACACTATCTGAAGTATAATATAAACAACTGGTTATTGACTTGTTAGTGCATATGTAGCTGTGTTCACTTTGTATACAACTTCACTTGAGCTGAAATGTCAGTATCAGTTTACCCTCGCCTTGACTGAAATTCAAGAGAGAGTTAGATAACGGAAGCGGCAAAAGCGGGAACGGGTTGTTCACATCTTTTAGGCTACGTTTTTAGTGGATAATGGGAGCGAAAACAAGAGTAATTTCCAAGGTATCACTTGAGGCGCGCCTATGCTGGACGTCTCACGCATGAGTATTCCCAACGTATCGCGTCAGGCGCACCTATTCCCAACGTCTCACGAAAAGTCACCGAGAGCCAGAGCATCGTGGTTTTAATCTTCATCGTCTATTATTCAGGTCTATTCAGGTGAGGATTTAAGAAAAGGGACTACTCGCCCATGCGTTTGACACTAGGCGAAATGTCCCTTAACCCGGATTTTAGATTCAAGGAAAAAACTCAAAAATGTCAAAAATCTGCTATCACTCCCACTACCCCCCGAAAGTCTTGTCTGATTGGACCACCGATAAACTAATCTTCAGCTGTAGGTACCGCCTATCGATTTGATCACGTTGACGTTTTAATCCTTATTAACGACCCGAATCACCTTTGCACCTGTTTACGAATCGCCCTTCGATAAATCACGGATCTATCGCAAAATACCGAGCAGCAGAAAAACCTTCATGAAAACTTCAGAAATCTGCTCCCGCAATCAATCAATCAAACAAAAAACTCTTTATTTCCAATACAATAAATGGAAAAGGTCAAATTATAAAACTAAACACTGACACGAAAATAAAGTGATATTTTTGATTTCTGTCGTTTCGGTATGTAGACTAAAGTAAAGAAGCGACGAAGAAACCTATAGCCTGTTAGTTGTTATTTTTCGAGTTGAAGCAAAACCCATCCCAAGCTTTTTTATCCTCTAGATAATTTTATTTATTATAGTTAGCCTTTTTGCACAGCAAGGTTTTGACAATTTGTTTGAATTTATTTATTGATAATTTTTGCAACTCACTAGGAGTTTTGTTGTAGAAGCGTATACATTCCCGCTCCACCTCGCAAACGCACCCATACCTAAAGCGAAAATTGCGCGATGTGGCCAAAATTCCTCTATGAACAATCAAAAATCTGCTTTCGCTCCCAATACTCCCAGAAAGTCAGTCACAGATACAAAAACTTAGCCCTGATTGGATCATCGATAAACTAATCTTTAGCTTTACCTCCCATGGACTTGTTGGCGTTGACGTTTTAATCCTTATTAACGGCCCGAATCACCTTTGCACCTGTTTACAAATCACCCTTCGATAAATCACGTATTTATCGCGAAATATATTAGATTATCAAAGCCTATCGCAATATTAATTGGACTTATCGAGTTAGGTAGGTATGTATGTTTTTAATTATTATGACGGAAAAGCAATGTAGGTACTTGATATTTTCGAAGTGACTGATTAATTTAGATTAGTAGGTACTTATTAATTCGATAACCGCTGTGGCGCAGCGGGAGAAGGTTCGCCTGCGACACAAGAGGTTGCGGGTTCGATTCCCGCTTTTGCTTTTTGCTTCTTGCCAAATTTCATGATTCTAGGTCTACGGGAAGTACTATATAGGTTTTGTGTGCATGTGATTCCCTTGAATTTCAAAATATTGGACATAAGCGGCTGTAACTTTTGATTGCGTTGAACTACAAGTTTTATTTATATCGAGGCTTCAACAGGTTACAGACTTAACTATTTGATGTTAATATCAACTCGATACCTTCACGCGTTCCTGAGAAAAGAGGGTTGACAGACGGACAGACAGCAAACAGACAGACAGGCAGGCATACGGAAAACAAAGAAGTGATCCTATATGGCTCCTTTTTCCTCTTAAGGTTACCCTAAAAACGAAACGAAACAATCGATTAGGTATTTTGGAGAATTAATAAATGCCTTTAGAGACTTTGGAGTTTGGCGTTTTGTCGGTTGTTATGAATAAGTGTCTCTAGATTTCCTTCCTATAATTGTTTTACATCTTCTTTAAAATATCCTTATACATAGAATTAGATAATCTTTGATTATAATTTTATTTTAACATATTACTATAATAAAATTTTTGCACGCAGATTAAAATAATAACTAGGCTTGAAAATATTCTTGCTATAATTAATAATTGAGAGGCCATACAGTCAGCATCTTGGGGACACTTCCGATTGGTCTGACAGTCTGCAGTTAGCTCAATTGTTTCAATTGTAAATACTAGTTCTAATTTGTTTCTATGATTTGATTTTCCTTTGTTAATAAAGTTTTTGCTAAATAGTAATGAATTAAGGTTATAGGTAATATTTTCTTCTTCACTGATGTTATGTTATTTATAATCTTTTTAATCCTAAAGAGCGTCGACCAGTTATCAGCTCATAAAATTGTTATTCTCTAGAACACACGTGCTGCGCAAGCGCACGCTTCCTACGATCCAACTATCGTGTGATCAGATGTAAGGTTTTGTTGACATCTTGAATCCTAGAAATGAAATATAAATGAAATGAAATTTACAGTAGAAACTGTGTACAAAAAGATCTTAAACGCTAGGTGGAACATTTTATGCATTTAATATGGACGTAGGTACAATATTTAACTTTTAGCTTCTGGCACAGCGCATCAGCATTGCCATACAGCGGGGCAATGCAGCCAGCGTCTTGGGGACGCGACGACTGGTATTGATATGGATCAGTTGAGCTACCTGTAGATTGTTTGGAAGAGTCTGCAGTTAACTCAATTGTTTCAATTGTAAATACTAGTTCTAATTTATTTCTATTCCTTGTTTGTAAGTTTCTTTGTGAATAAAGACTTATATCTAGGTAGTTTATTGATTACAATATTCTTTAATGTCATAAAATCACTTTTCTGAGAGCCACCTACGGAACATTGTTTTAAGTTTACTAGTACGCAGTTCTCATAAGTCTCTAAGAATTTTGTTATATTCTTTTACAGTCATGGTAGAGCAATTTTTCCCACTCAGTGCTGTTTTGTGTGGGGGCAATAATAAGCCTAGTGGGATCTCTAAATCTTAAAACAGAGTTATTTTTATCTTTATACATGTTAAAGAATGAAGCATGCTCCGAGTATAGCAATGTTACCAACAGAAATACAGAAAGACAACTCACTGCCGTGCCCACAACATGCGTTTAGGCCAGGTAGTCCTGCAGCAGTAGACGTAAGGGAAAATGCGCGTCTGCGAAGACGCCGCGCTCGTGTTTTTTGTAGTTATTTAAATATGGTGAATAAGAAAATCATTTTATCAAGTCAAACTCTGCGAATTTGTTTACAAATATTAAGTGTCCTTAGTTGGGAACAAAAAAAAGTATGATATCAATAGTTAGCTAGTCATAGTATTGAAAAAAACGTTAGAAAAAGGGGTAACTTTGGGATTTTTTTCTATCAAGTGAAGTTCATTCGATCTTGTAACTGAATGCGACTTTGACTAGACTAGATCCTTAAGTAATTTATATCTTTTTTTCAGAGTTTTAAACACTATTTTCTAAGTCTCAGATGGTTTTAAAAATCACAAAAATGCGGCCTCTGCTGGCCTACCAAGCTTGCCCGCGTACCGCGTCCTGCGTACAACTCCGGACAAATCCCGGTGATCGACCGCGTTATTGATTTACATTAGCTATTACCACGTGTTCACTTCCAATCACGATTCACTGACAGTATTGATTTGTGGGGTGCTGATTGTGATTTAGTACGGATTACGGAACACGCTTCTATGGAGTAGATGGATTAGGAGAATCGTGGTTTTGGGTTTAGGTAAATTGCGTTGATACCTACACTTCGTACAGAGTAGCTTCTAGGTCTTAAGATCTAAAAATACTCTAAGAGAGATCATCATCATCATCAGCCTATATTAGTCCACTGCTGGATATAGGCCTAACCTTATGAGCGCCATGGCGCCCTGTCTTCAGCTTGCCGCATCCAGCATCTGCCTGCAGTCTTTCGCAGATCGTCATCACACCTGGCCGGAGGGTGTCCTACACTACGTTTGCAGAGTCGTGGTCTCCACTGAAGAACACGTTTACCCCAGCGGTTGTCGGTTCTTCGCGGGATATGGCCGGCCCACTGCCACTTCAGCTTGCAAATTCTTTGAGCTATGTCGATAACTTTGGTTCTCTGTCGGATGTATATAAAACAGTATGGATGTTCCCTAAGACCATTTCCTTGTAGTTACATCAGTTAAGGTACCGTTCCTTAAAGCCCCGTCCAAATCCTCCCTGCATATGTATGAGTATGATAGTATCTATGGTTAGTACCTACGAATTACATAATTGATAAGAAATATTTGAAAAACTTCCCGGTGCCACATATATTATAATACTATACTAGAAACAAAACGCTTTACATTCTGCAAAATATCCTAGGCCTAATTATACCTACATACTTGGATTGTCCAACACATTCTCTTCAATATTCTTTTATACTATTGTGAAAACTTTTAATTGGCCGTCCTTGTAGGTACTTAATTAACCTCCGACGCAAAAAGAGAGGGGTGTTTTGTGTCTGTCTGTGTATCTGTAGTATCGTAGCTCCCAAACGGATGAACCGATTTTCGTTTAGTTTTTTGTCGTAGATAATTTTATCCCAATGTTCTTAGCCATGTTTCAAGTAAATCTGTCGAGATTTTTTAAAATTTTTAAAATTTGTTCTATTTTTTGTTCGTTTTTAGCCGTATGTTTTCCTTAAATAAATAAATTAATATTTGCCTGCTCACACCTGAATCCAGTTTCACGTCACTTCGCCGTTACAAAGCCGGTCCGATCCGCTCGCGTGTTCCCTTTGTCCTTAAGCACGAAAGTTCTTTGGGATCAACTTTCGTTTGGTAACTCGGCACCTGACTTCAAGGTTCCCTTTTATTTTATCGTTTAAAGGAATATAAACCTTATTTTGAAATAAGAGAGGTGAAGTTTGAAGGTTTGGTTGGAATAATATTTGTCTGTTAGTCTGCCCTTGGTAGGTAAATGTAGATATTAATTGAAATGTTATTGTCTTGTTAATTTGTGAATGGAATGCTTGAAGTGATATTTTGATAGCTATTTATATTTTAATTAATATTGTTTAGCGGTTTTATTGATTTAGGATTTGGTGGGTAAGAAAGTCCTATTTCAATACGTAATTGGTTTAAAACCGGATATTAATAATAGAGCTACCAATTTTTACACCAGTAACAAAAATTCATAAGAACCTCGTAAGCTCTTATTTCCTACACTTTTAACTGTTCGTAAGATTGACAACGATTTTTGTCGCTGACTTGACGTGTTTCTGTGCATATTTTTGAGTGATTTTTTTCGGTGTATTGTTATTCGACCCACAGTATCTCACCACCAATTTAAAATTGAAAAAATTAAGTGCTATTTTTTTGACATTAAATCACAAAAATCGGTCTCATAAACAAACCAATTATAAGTAGGCAAGTAAATATCGTCATGTGATATACATGACACTGTAATTCTTTACAAGTTAGTGTATTATATTAGAAAAAGACTAAAAACCGAGGCCATAGGTACAAATTGTAAAGCAAAGCATTCGTCAATTCAGAAAATGAAGCTAAAAATAAAGTATTGACAAAGTTCGTCTGACATTCATTAACAATCATAGTGCTAGCAACTTTGCTGTTCTGAGCCCTGAGTAAGGTTTTCTAAATAGTACGTAGAAAGAGATTTACGTAGTTCCATGTCTGTACGCTAGAGGCACTGTACCAAATTCTATACAATAAGTGTTTTGAAAAAACTAGAAACCTACTTCCCATAATTTTACACGGTTTTTAAGTTTTGCGGGACAAATACCTCAGGAATAAATTAAGGCACCTCCTTAATTTATTTCTAAATAATAATTTTTATGGGACCACCTCGAACCGTTCTCTATAAAATATCGAAAGCATTTTCAAAATTGGTCCATAATTGACGGAGAAATCGAGTAACATACAAAAAAACACACTTATAATACAGCCCAACATAGAAGAATTCGGTAAAAAATCGAACGTCTCGATGATGACGCCTCGATCGATACTATGGACAGAGACGCCAGTTGGAATATTTTAGTAGAATTAGAGAATACATAATTTTAAAGCAAGTAAGATTACGATGACACTGAGGAACTGCTTAAATTTGCCGAATGATAACACTTGGAAACTCCTGTTGGAGCGCTTCCGCTCCAACAGGCACCTCCAGTCCAACCTCCAGTCTCCCGACGCTTAAGAGAACGGTTTCCTAAGGAGCACCCCATACACACGCACACTTATGCATCCACATACTATACACACACACCCACATGCACACAACACACACCTACACACACCCCTGGCGACTTCTGTTGCCCGGTCTCTTAACAGAGCGGTGTCCTCAAGAGCACCGCCACACCCATACACATACACTCATATACACACACACACACAGACACACATCTTAAACACCAGACACATTATTCCAAACAGAAACTGGCTAACTAAGATTATAAAAAGTATAAGTTACTTAACCAACTACCTACGTAATTTTAGCTTGTAATTTTTGGTTGATTTCTTTATATACTTTTTTATTTAAAAACTATAAATTATCTATATTATTGTGTATAATAATAAATAGGTATGTAAAAAATAGCTTACCTACCTATATTTTGTAACTTTCACTTTTTTTGGAACTCTTTCCACTTTAATTTCGGAAGAGGGCGTTGTCATTCATCAGCGACACAGTTTTTAAAACTTCTGCAGATGGCATCGTCTCCGTAATAAAAGATTTATGAAAAAAAATCGCACACGCATAGGACAGATAAGTTGGTAGCATTGTAACAGTGCAACCATTATGGACGTAATTTCGGTAAGCCAAAAGCGATCTTAATCTGCGATAAAAGAGCCCAATTTTGGTTATTGATCAGTCTAATTTGGAACGTTTTGGACTTAAAGGTCACCCTGGCTGGTTGCCAACATAGCTCAATACTACTCAGCTGGGTCATTTCTATCATGATGACTTTAAATGTAAAAGCATATTCTGTCCGCATCTCATCACTGGCTTCGAATAGATTGAGGAAGGGAATTCTGGCGATCCTCGGCGGACTTGGTTTGATTTCTTGGTGAAGTATGTAAGACATTTAAATTATTAAATTTTTATTGCACACACAAGTTAATTCATACATAAAAGTTTATACATAATGGACATGTACAAAGGCGAGCTTAACCCTAAAAGAGTTTTTTAACAGCAAACCTATGGATATAAAGAAAATTTATGAAAAGAGTGTGGAAAAACTGTATAACTTCTCATAACTTCATAATATTTCTGTGATTATTAATAACTAGCTAAATAAGTAGAAACTCGCTCAAACCTAGACATAATCATACGCCCATAGGGTAAGATTCAGTGAATCTAATACCTACTTAGCGATAAGACCTGACATCTTTATGAATATTTAATTTCAATTCGAAAGATTTCGATTTAATACTGCGAATTCTAAATTTCTGTTCCTACTGTGTGCTTGGCGCGGTCAGTTCAATTAGATATTCTTAGTTTCGATTACTAAACAAGATTTTTTGCAACAGTCTGCAACTGTAAATTCTACTGTACTAATACAGTAATTTCTTTTCCTGTGTAATTTTCTTTGATAAATAAAATTTTGGATTTATATTTTCTTTATACGTATTTAAAAGACTAAACTAGCTTTTAATATATTGAGCTGTGTGTTTCAAGTGACCGATTAAACTTGATCTTCGATTGGTTATCTTTTTGCCACCTGCTTAAATTCTATTTTCAAAAGCGAGTGGGTGAGGATTTATTCGTTTGTAATTTTTTTGGTTGATAAATAAAATTTTAGATATATTTTCTTTATACTTTTAAAACTAAATTAGTTGTTAATATTTTGAGCTGTGTGTTTCAAGTGACCGATTAAACTTGATGTTCGATTGGTTATCTTTCTGCCACCTGCTTAAATTCTATTTTAAAAAGCGAGTGGGAGAGGGTCTTTATTCACGTTTTAGAATAGGTAGATACTAGTGTTGCCAACCCTACTATATTATACAGAGCGTCCCACGACCATGCCACATGGAAGGAAAGTATCTTAATTATTGTATATCAAAAATTTTACTGAATGATGACTTCATTTCGATTATAAAAACAACCCTAGGTCCGTGGGGTACCGAGGCTCTTCAGGTTTTTAAGAAGTTATCTGAGCGTCTGGTCGAAGCGACGCGTGATCCGAGAGCTGGTGAGTATCTGGCACAGCGCATCAGCATTGCCATACAGCGGGGCAATTGGCTGCATTGCCCCGCTGTATGGCAATGCTGATGCGCTTGGGGGCGCGTCTTGGGGACGCTTCCTACTGGTATTGGTATGGATCAGTTGAGCTACCTGTAGATTGTTTGCAACAGTCTGCAGTTAGCTCAATTGTTTCAATTGTAAATACTAATTATATTATAATTTTCTTTGTGAATAAAGGCTTATTAATAAATACCCACTTGAGAAATACATATCATTATTAAATTGCATGATAAAATAATAATGTGATTAATCAATTCACCTGAAAAGATAAATAAATCAACAGGGAGCGAAATTGTTAAAAAAGTGAGAATTTGTGTAGTGCAGAATGGGACACATTTTGAGAATTTGCTCTATAAAATTAAATGTGGGCAAAACGTAATTAAGTATTTTAAATAAATGCAACATTTCATGCTGTTTCCTTTTATTTAAGATGAAAAATTATCCTTACGATTAAGCCTTTTGAGCGGTATCGGTATGGTTTTTTACAATTTGGTTCGATTCCCGGCTCAAACAGGCGATTATTCAAAAATCTTTGAATGCAGTTTAAATTGTTTTAAAATCCAAATGAAGTGTGAAAATAAACCTAGCAACAGAATCTCTCCTTATCGACTCCAATTAACTCGAGCCCTGTTATCACAATAGATACTTCATATAAATTATTTTTATCCTATAATTAACGCTACAAACAAACTATTAAATCATCCACAATACCTACTGATAGTATACTGAAATTATAACTTAGTAGGTAAGGCATTATTTATAATACAAGTTTCTTTGAAATCATTTGATAGAGTAGTGTAAAACAAGAGTAAAGTAAAACAAGATGAAATGGAGAAGTATTACCATTTAGGGCACCAACTTTAAGGGCACCACATTTACGGTACCTATTTATAGAATACATAATAATATCTATCTATGTAGTGTATTGTATTAAGTATATCAGTTATCTAGCACCCATTACACAAGCTCTGCTTAGCTTGGGGCTAGATAATGTCCAGCATTATGTATTTATTTATTTTATTTCCAGTTAGAGTCAGAGCACCCACAAAGAAGTAGTGTCTAGTGATGGGGTTTTGATATAAATAACTGTATCTTTTGCATTTATATCTTGATAAGATAAACATAAGTATTAGAACTAGGTACTACATAGGTAAACGCACTTAAGATCCGTCGTTACTTTTCAAGGATTCTGTCTCAAATGTTTTTTATAAACATTCAGCTACAAATACTGCCAAATTTCATAAGGTAAATTATATGTAGTATACTCGTCGCGATCTACATTTCGATACTGGTCCGCTTGACGCAGACCTTCCTTTGACAAGCTTATTCTTTCGATTTCGTTATCTTTCGGTATAGCGTGCATTCGAGATTGTGTTCGTCCGGTCTAAAGTTTTTCGGTGTTGTGTGCTTTTCGTATTCCGTGATGCGGCCTCATGTGCTTTCGGTATTTCGATCTGCGGTTTCGTGTACTTATTTTATTTTATTTTATTTTACAATTTTAGGGAAACTAACAGCTAGGTAACTATTATTACAGAGATGGTGGGTAACTTACGGCTAATTAGAAGTTTCCACAAAAAATAACTAAATTAAATGTTAGTGTCAGTCGAAGAAATGTTAGTAAACAGAGGGCGCGTACTTTCGATGTATCTACCGTTCTCCGGTATTTCGACTGCCGGTATTCTGTAGTACAGTCTTAAAATACGTCTGATACCAACATTCAATGAAAAGAAAAATACTCAAGCAATTATATTGTAAATTTCAAGTAAGTTTTCAATTGTCAGTCCTAAAACAGAGGGAGGAGTTGTCGAAACTAAGTTATTCCTGATTAGGGACCGTTTTAGCTAGACAATCAACTTACGAGAGATCCCGCCGATTGTAACTGGATTGTAGAATTACCTGGAATGAAATGAAGGTTCTTAGTTAATTATAATTAATTTAACATCAAATAGAAAAAAGGCGATTTTGGCGTAGTGCAAAGGTTTGCACTACCTACCTTCCATCACACTTATATTATAAATGCGAAAGTTTGGATGGATGGATGTTTGTTACCTCTTCACGCCAAAACTACTGAACGGATCGAGCTGAAATTTTGCACACAGGTAATTCTAATCCTGGAATCAAACTTAGACTACTTTAGACTACTTACTTTTAAACCCTTAAATCAGTTCCCATGGGATAGAAATCACCTTTAAACGTTTCCATAGAAACAACGCGTGCGAAGCCGCGGTCATAAACAAGTACTTTATAAAAGCGAAAGTGATGATCGCTTTTAGCGATAAGACCGTCCATTGTGAAACTGTTTTTGTGTTTGTGTTTTTTTTTCTGTTTTTCTCTGTCTTGACGCAAATAAATTCTTTATCTGCGTCTTCAGACACACACATACAAAATACTACTGTTGTTTTTATAAGACATATATTATAAAAACATCAACTGAATTGAAATGAAAGTAAAATGTATGTTTGGTTCTTATATATGTTTTAAATCAATAGACCTTAACTTGACCACCATCTCCCTTAATGCTAAGTGACGATGAAGCCGACGATGTATCACGAATATAACATCATAATAACTGAAAAATAAATTACCAAGTGCCAGTACTTGACAATTTATTACATGGAGAACTAATAAGTTTGAATCACAACAGAACTAAGCAACTGAACAAGTGAGAATTGTATTCCCATTAGTTTTGTGGACAGCACTTATGGAAAAAAAAACCCAGTAATTCTGTCAACAGAACTACTCAAGAGAAGAGGTGGAAGTAAACGATCTAGAAGACACCTATTTACTCAGACTCGTCTTGAGTAGACCCAGGTTGCAATTAGTCGGAAAAGCCGAAGCTTGAAAATAAAAATCCCCCGCACAATCTTAGTTCATAACATTATTATAAATGAACTTAAAATAAAAATAATTATAACCCTAAAGTACCTACCGCCTCAAACTTAGATTAAAACATAAAATCAGCGCGACATTCAGACTCTAAAGAACCCTTGAAAATGAGACACTCGGGGTCACTCAGAGAACAGTAATAGTTCTTTCACAAGTTTAAATTGAATTAAAAATAAGTTAAGCTTCAACTTAGCTTGCTATGAAAACCTCGCAATTTGCGTGGGATTTACACTTCAAAGAAAGTAACAATAAAATGCATTGAAATACCTTCGGCAGATATGTTGTTCATACCTTGTTATCAACCTAAAATTTTATGTACAAGCAATGGAACCCCAGCTTTGCTTTTTAGTGGCCCTAGGCGATAGCTGGTAGTTCAATTTGATCGACGATCATTGTTCCTTTCACAGTTTCTTTTAAACTAGGTACTTACTGTAGGGTTCGCTATTTGTTTTTTTTTTTTGTCTCGGATGTTCCCGTAACTTATCACATCACACTAATATTATAAATGCGAAATTTTGGATGTTTAGATGTTTGGACGACAAATTCTTATCTCTTCACGCCGAAACTACAGAACGGGTCGAGCTGAAATTTTGCATAGATGTTGGTCCAGGTCTGTAATAAAATATAGGCTACCCTTTAACCCATAAACCAGTTCTCATTTAATAGAAATAATCTTTGAATATTTCCGAAACCACACGTGCGAAGACGCGGGCAGACACGTTGTTTTGATGATGAACACATCAAAGATCAACGTAATAAAAGGAATTTAGTGAACAAAGAGACATAACAGTTTGATCCTATTCAGCACAAAACTAATATCACAAACAAAAATCTAATTATTAACTAGAGCCTTGGCTATGCCTCTTTACACTTTATTTGACGACCTCAGTGGCGCAGCGGGGGAGAGTCCGCCTGCGACGCAAGAGGTTGCGGGTTCGATTCCCGCCTGGGAACAAATTTGTGTACGATCTGCAGAAATTTGTTCCGTTGGTCTGGGTGTTTTCTATGTATAATAGTAAAAATATATCTATCTATGTATATATTGTATTAAATATATCAGTTATCTAGTACCCATAACACAAGTTTTGAGTAGCTTACTTTGGGGCTAGATGGTGCTGTGTGGATTGTCCAGCTTTATTTATTTACATTATTTATTTATATTATTTGAAAATGCCTCTTAATTATGCTGTAAATCTTCAAAGGTATCAAAGTTTTTCAGTCTACATTTGAAAAAGATATATTCTAGTTCAATACGACTCTGAGACCCGTACTGCAATTATATCCACGTTAAGGCAAGAGCGGGAAATTGCGAGCATTCTGGTCTAAACATAGCCTACAATGCTCGAAATTAAAAATTGTTAACTCTTAGTCTTGAGTTCCTAAAAAATAAACGTTATAACCGCCAGAGAAAAATCTGTGACGAAATCTATCGGATTGCTCGTGATGTTACAAGTTTCTGTGTTACAATATTTTTGAAGGTACATAAATAAATACTACAACAGCTGTGCATCTTAGTTTCATCTGCAAGCAGAATAACTGAAAATTGAGAAGATTTGACATCCGGTATATAAAACGTGTATTTTTGGTAAAAGACACTGCCCAAGTTCACGGTTTAACGCTTCAAATCCCAATATTTCGCCATTTTAATTTCTTTATTTTTTTGTTCGAGATTTAACATGCATGTAAGAGTAAAAACCAGAGAGATAAGGCGAGTTTAACCATAAAAATGAGTTCTCTTCCACAAATGCAGATGTGTCTCCCCTTAACTCATCCTACTCTATATCCCCAATCTAGATGGGCGCGAGCTCAAAGATAAATTGACCTCTGATATTTGCGCGCGTGGGTGTATAACATCAGGTCAAGGTCAGGGCGAAGGTCACTGCAATTGCGCAATGTCTCTGAGGAATGATAGGGGGAGGGGGAATGTTGTAGTATTGACACAGAATAACTATACATGTAGTATGATTCTGGGAACTACGCTATGTTGACTAATTACGAGTTGGAAAGGTCAAATAGTATTGTTATTTAATTAAATGTAAGGGCCTGGTGTACATCCGCTGTGTTATTTTATTTTACAATGGCTAGCTAATTAGGTAGGCTGCGTTGACTAAATTATGCTTTAAATGGTGAAGACTGTAATTACTCGTAAATTTGGTTTGGAATATGTAGATTTTACGCGTAGTTTTCTATTCTCTTTGGATTTTACAAGATCTCAATTAGTCTAAAGACTGAAATCTTGTTTAGACAAAATATCCTTGGACAAGTTCGAAGGTAATTTATAATCTCGTCACGATTAACAACATAACTAAGTACTACATATTTATTACAGAGATTTTTCTGTAGGTATTATGTAATCTTAAAAATTTCGTTTTGATTGTATAAATTTTTTGTGTGCCGCTAAATAAATAAATCGATAAGATTTTACAACCTTCTTCGATTAATAAGTAAATACTAAATGAGGCATTTTCTAAATAATAAAAAACCGCCAAGTGCGAGTCGTGTCGGACACGAACGGTTCCGTACTGTAAAACTTAGGCAACTTTTTCAAAGAACATCAAATTTTCACTTGTTTGGCACTTAAAATTTTCCACTTAAGACGCTACCCAAACAGCGACACCGTAGAAAGTACACTTTTTCGTCGCACCGTTAGCCGTTCTCCGACATATTACAAGCCCAAAAAAAAAACAGTGTATAGTCAAATGTATGGAAAAAAGACTTATATACGTATATTTTTAGTATTTGTTGTTATTACAGTTGAAGGCAGGAGACATCGTCTATGCTGGGTCTTTGCCTAATTTGACGGGCCCGAATAAAAACCGCCCTTCGGTCCTGGTAAACTTTTTTTGATAAATTTTACCTCATTGACATTCCGATGATATTCCAAGTACTTACTAGAAATAACTTGCACCATGGTTGCACCTGACTTTAATAGATTCGAAGTAATAAGCTGGAAATCTTGATCCCACTTTAATAAATCAAACAAAAACAACAACAAAAAACATGGCATCGGCAGTGGATTAATGCTTTTATGATTATTTAGAATTTGTGCGTACAATTTTAAAGCTCATACCCAATATTTCGTTTACCGTATTAATCAATTGTTACAAAGGCCAATTGAATTTTATTCAATTTACCGATTAATTGAATAAAATTCAAATGACGCTGAGTCGGTCAAAGGAACGAGCTATCGGCCGTATTTTCAATTAATTCTACACTGTTACCAGATAAGGCCTGACCCAAACCGTAGCTCGTTTAAAACAGCTGCATGGATTCATTATTGAAAAACCAATAAAAATTCAAAAAAATGATTTTCAATTGAAACTTCCTACTAATATTTTTAATATAAGCCTTTATTCAAACTAAGTACTTACAAAAATTACATAATTACATACTTTTTACCAAATTAAGAATACTAGTTTGTTTGCCGCTTGGCAAAAGTAAATAAATAAATAAATAAATAATGCTGGACAATTCACACAGCATTATCTAGCCCCAAGCTAAGCAGAGCTTGTGTTATGGGTACTAGATAACTGATATACTTAATACAATATACTACATAGATAGATATTTTTTTATTATACATAGAAAACACCCAGACCAACGGAACCAATTTCTGCAGATCGTACACAAATTTGTTCCGAGGCGGGAATCGAACCCGCAACCTCCTGCGTCGCAGGCGGACCTTCGCCCGCTGCGCCACGGAGGTCGTCGAAGTGTCTTGGGTTCGCCTCGTCCATGTAGTGTGATTCTTTGACAAGCTCATCGGCCCACCGAGTGAAAGGTCTGCCCTAATTCTTTTTCCTATCTCGGGAAAACCATGTTCTTTGCTCCATTTATCTAGACCTCTCATTATGTGGCCTGCCCAACTCCATTTGAGCTGCCTTACTTTGTCAGATATGTCATATCTAACATTTTGTATAGAAATTATTTAATTAGTCCTTGACCTAAATACCGGTACTTACAAAATCACTCAAATCTTAACTATTATTGGTTACCTATCAGCACTGAGACCTTCATTGCTGAACATGGTAACAAAAACAAGGGGGGGGCACACCCTGGTTCACTAGTTCTCGCCTAGTTCTTGGTTAGAGGTAATAACTATGTATCTATATAAACGATATAATGGGTCCTGAAACTTAATCCACAACCTAAACCTCAACAGCCTATATTGGTCCACTGCTGGACGCAGGCCTCCCCCAGATAGGCGCCATATTGGATTTTATCTCATGGGTGGTAATGATCGCAGTTTGGTGGTGGAAGTTCTGCAGGAGGCGCTGCTGCCCGCCCCCGGTGGATATCTCTTAGTCGCCTCTTACGACACCCGGGGGAAGAGTTGGGGTGGTGGAAATTCTAAGCCGGCACCACACAGCGAAAAAAAACTATAGTTTTCTAATAAAGACTGAACCAGCCAGCCTCAAGCTTCCCTGTGTACAAAGGCTGCAAACATTTGAAAGCCGTATTCGCGGAAAGGTCGGGAAAGCCATCCGTACCAGATTTACATAATTATATCGCAGGCACCGGTATACTTACAAAAGGAAAAACATACGTTTTTTACGCATTTTCATTAGCAAATTGTTGGTGAAAATAATAAGGAAGCTGAGAGGGAATTACCATAAGAAAACTCTGGTTTAACTATAGTCCCAGGTGTAGGTAAAAATATATTTTTTATGATTCAAATTGTAATTACTAAATGTATGATTGATGCCGGATTGATGCCCCAGCGATTCATACCTGCACTCCCAAAAAACCCAATTTCCGAAATTTCCAATGAAATTTTAATAGGCTATGTACCCTAGAAAATACGCCTAATTTTGAACCAATCAATACTTGATTGCGGTTTTTAAAGAGTTTTGGCAGTGGAGCCCGTATCAACCTTGAGGCAGCTGTCCAAACCGAGATTACAATAGATTAATTTAGTTAAAGTACGAAAATAAACAAGCGCTAGTTGGAAGTACAAAATATTTAACTGTAGGCAACCAACATGTTGGTAAATGTAAAGTTTCAATTCAAGAAAGTACGCATAAGGCACTTAAAACCTTTAAAATATTCCTCATTAACTGTCTAACCTTGAAATCATGTTTTTAAAAAAACTTTTTAAATCGCTTCCTACTATCCACCACCGTTATTTATAACTTACATTCATTTCGCGCAAAAATAGCACGACAGTGAAACAATACCGCTTTTAAATTTAAAATGACAGGCCTGCGAGCACAAATGGCGTAGCACCGTAGCAGCCGTAAACCCACGACGATGCGCTACGCCCCCGCCTCGTAGCTTTATAAAGCCAGTAAAGCAAAGTACAGCCGCACGGCAGAATGGTAGTTTGAAATTCAAACTACCATTCTGCCGTGCGGCTGTACTTCAAACATACATTCAAACTTTGAATGGTTGATGAGATAAATTATGTGAACACACGTACGAAAATGTACTGGACGTACGAAATTAACGAAACACGTACGAAAGTAAAATTGGGAAATATAGTAGCATTGATTTATCGATTCACTTCTATTTTTAACACCCAAAGCAAAAAGAGAGGGGTGTTATAAGTTTAACGTGTCCGTCTGTGTATCTGTCTGTGGTATCGTAGCTCCTAAACGGATGAACCGATTTTCGTTTAGTTATTTTTGTGTCATAGATAATTTTATCCCGAGTGTTCTTTTCTTAGGCATGTATAATGAAAATCTGTCGGGGGGTTTTTAATTTTTTTAATTTTGGTCTTGTTAAAGGTAAAGTAAACAAGAAGCTTTTACCTTGGTTATTAGTTTTCAAGTTTTACGTACTTCTACTAGTGGACAAAAAAAATGAAGTAAAGAGAATCAATTTAAACACTGTATTTCTTATATGAAAAAATTCAGTTCATATTTGACTTGTCTGTGTGAGCTTATGTAAGCCTAAAGAAATAAACTTTATTTTGGGTTGGAGCAAAAGCCATCAGAAGCTTTTGTATGCGCTCGGACTCACCTAAATATAGCGAGGCGATGTCTGTTAAACAAACTTAAAAATTGGTTAATTGAACAATCACCCTACGACTTTGACCCTAATAAATTAAGAAAAGGATAATTAATTTTTAATTTTAATGTTAATAAATGAATTTAATTGATTAATACAATCGTATGATACTATTATTATAATTAACTAAAGCTATACTATAAGTTTACCTACATTGTAGTTAAGTTTTTATTATTTTGTGACATGTAATTTTTATTACCAATAAATAAGTTATGAGTTAAGAAGCAAACCGCTAGGCGACCACCGAAGCAACCACCCGACCTAGCTGCGTACCCACCACCCTACATTGCGGCCGTTTCTTAGTTAGCCTTTGTACAAGTAAACAAAGAAAGGTCCACGGAAACTTTGTTGTTTTTGCTGTCCTTTATACAATGCTGGTTTCGAAGAATAGGTTTGAAAATAGGGATAATACACAGACGTATACATTACGGATGCTATGTGACCTTTTCTCGATAATGGGAAAAGAGATAGGTACTTACATAAAAACCTTATCAGCCCTTTTAATGTGTTACTATCTTCAGCCCGCGGTTTTACAAGTGGTATGATAAAACGTAGCACCCGATTTTCTTAATCACCATGTTTAAATAACTACAAAAAACACGAGCGTGGCGGCTTGGCAGGCGCGCGTTTTCCCTTACGCCTACTGCTGCAGGAATACCTGGACTTAATGTTAGTGATATATTTTTGCATGTTGTACGCGGTTACTATTCAAAAACAAACTTATAGCTACATATAAATAAATCTTTGTCCTGACTCATAGAGATAAGTTAAGTTCATTTGAAATATAAATAAATATTTTTCATGTTCATTTTCATAAATTTTCAAAGCGTACAGTCCCAACCGCTGATCGTAAATGTAAAGGAAGATGTGTTGTTCTTACCATAGTAAACTAAACAAGAAGTTTAAAAAAGTCGCATCCTGATGGGACCAGATTTTAATTTGGGGTTGAATCTCAAAATGCTCCGTATTTCAGATACCGTTTAGTAGATGATTAAGATGTTTTCAGAACTCTGCCACATAAAAGCATTATTATAAAGATATTTATCAGCCTGAACTATGCCTATACTACTTTCAGCCTCTTCGCGTGGGCGTAAAATATCTGAACTAAACCAAACAGCTATTCCCAAACTTTACAGCCGCTTTAGGTCAATTAATCAAAACAGCGATGCACAGCGCTTGAATGGACTGCGTGGGCGTGAATGAAACCCGTGGGCGGGCGGACAAGGATGGCTTTATGGCTACGTGGTTAGAGGGAGAGAGACGGGAGAGGAGGGTGGCAAACACCCACGCGATATGCTTGAATGAGTGACGCAGTTGGGTAAAGGTGTACGTCGACTGATGCGACGCTCGCCTACGTTTTCGCCTTTTATTTTTATCTATTTATTGGACTTGGAAAGATTGAAAAAATAACATGCGTGGGGTTGCCCACGCGTGTTATTGTTATGATATTCGTAGGTTGTAATGCAATTTCGTTGTTCATTTTATTGCTTACTCTAATGTGGCGTGTTAAATATCAATTTTACGGAGTGTTCGTCGGGTGTTGTAGACACGTAATATTACCAATTTGCTCTTTCAATTTACCACACCGTTCACTTGTGTTTTCTTAGGTCTGTACTTTCCATTCATTTTAATCTGGCTGTTTGATCTCGTCCTATAAGCATCTGTTTGTCCAATTTTTTTTCTTTCGGCTGTGTCTCAAGTGTATAATAGTTAAAAGACCCTTTATATTGAGGATAAGATCAACAATCTCTTCAGTTTGCATGTATCTTACTAACTGCTCTGCATATATCTGCTCTAACTTAGACTTAAATTCAGGGTGCGCCATCTACAAAATAAGAAATGCGTTGGTTGGCCTGTCCACAGTAATCTGTTGTTACCTTAACACGATTCTCATTGTGTAGATCTCTGTGCTCCAATATGGAGATTAGCCGTTATTGTGGGATAAAAGAGACGTGTTTCAAACTAGCCACCCCACGGGTGGGATTACGGTGGGCAGTGGGAGTGGGGGCGAATATTTTACACTACACTAATAATAATCTGAAAGTTGGGAGATGGATGGATATTTGTAGGTTTGTTACTTCTTTACGCCAAAATTAGGTACCTAGCTAGTTATGAAATTTGGCTTATTCTACAAATTTCCCTGAGAATTAAAATCTTAGGGAAAACTTAACTCTTATGTAAAAAAAGAACAGAAATCTTATTGCTTCAAAACAATTTACACAGCGAAAAAACCAATAACAATAAAATAAGTGACAATTACGGTACTTTGCAAGTTGCAAAACTTCATTATGTGTTTCATTCAAACTAAATGAATGTTGCAAACTAAACCAGTTGTTGTTATTTTATAGTGTTGCCAACCTTCACCATCCCTCTGAGATATTTAGCGTTTTTCCGCAACAGCAGATGCATCTAACGTTTAGTTGCGAGTTTCAAAAGCATTCATTTATCATCCCTATCTCACAGATGAAAAAGTTTAGTTGCTGCAACATTATCTGAGTTATGAACCATTATATTTTATGAGTGCAAGCATTTGTGATGAAAACTGGCATGAACGTGCAAACAGTTGACCACGTTTCGTCGCTTCTTTGGTTCAGATCATGCTTAACTCTTAGTTATCTTACTATTTATATTACATAAACACAATATATATTTTCATCCCCCCATCTCGGAAAGAGTATTTCTGCTCTTTGATATCTGAGTGCAAAAGTCGTTTTTATCTGCTATCTCGTTAACGCTTAGGATTCTAATTTTTGAATCTCTTGCTACGCTCGTGATTCAATTTTAGAATATTTCGCTTGCTCGGTCATCAAAATTGAGCACGCGGTTAAAAAGCAATTTTGCACTCTTGTATAACAAATAACTATTATTTGCAGCAACAACAAGAATATTGCAGCATGATATTTACTATATTACTATTATTATTGTCAGTAACTTTGACCCGTATTTTTATTTTTAATTTATTTTTAATTGATGAATAATATTTATTTATTTCTGTAACCAAATTGCCGTCCGTACATTTAGTAATAAGGTCTTTAGCTGTAAAACAGCGCTGAGTATAAAATGTTCAGCACTCGCTGAGCTAACCCCTATTTCGGCGCAGGGACGTGGAGAGCCAAGGCCTTATTTTAAACTACCACCCTTTCGGTTCACTTACCTCCATGTTTACCGTTTTTCTTTTCCGTTTGTTTATTTTAAACTTTTTTGTACATGTGTCCAAATAAATGTTATTTCGCACCTAAAATCAGGCTTGGACGGGTCTGCTTCAGTCAGTTTCTATAATATTTGCCAAAGATCCCGAAAAAAAGACAGATTCAGAAACAAGCAAATAGGTATATTCCCGTAAGCCGGTTTTACCTGGTGAGAAACGAAACAATTATTATTACTTTTAGCTTGTGGTGCGAAAAATTTGGTGCGAAACAGCGCTACACCGGTTTTGCAGCCTTCTATGTAAATACAGCCCTGTGTTTCACGGCGAATTATAAATGGGGAGGAATCTCGGTAGAATCTATCTTGACGTGTATTACTTAGTAGGTACACCTTCTCTTCATAAAGACTGGTTGTGTCTACCTCACTTTTCCTCACAGATTTTTAATATATTTCGATTTTTCTTCCTCATTTCTTTTGGTGTTTTCGGGCAAGTTGGTGTTTATAATGTCAAAAGAGAAAATCAAGCGTGATATCCAGAGGTTTCCAAGCAATTGGTTTACGTTTCCCATAGTAAGCTCACCTTAATAGTAGGAACCTAATGGGTTTCATTATGAAATCATCCTAATACTTTGACTAAACCAATAGCGATAAGTGCCTTGAGACACTCCGTATCTAGGAAAGCACGCTAAGCCGTCGCCTGACCTCTCCCCCGTCCCATTGGATTATGAGAGTGACAGAATAGAGAGTACACCTCTGTACCCTATACTTGGCGCTGTGCACTCACAGATACATGTCACATAGGAAAATCTAATGGGTACCCGGAAGCCTAATCGACAAAAAAATACTTCTATTTTGGAAGATTATTTTATGCTCCGTTGGTAAAAAAATAGTTTGATGTTGCTGGCAACCCCGAAATGTCAGTAGAACGCAAAATGGCGGACCGGGTGTACGCGACTACTTCTCGCAAGGTAAGAATATTTGATATAAACTAAAATTTCGTTGTAAATTGATGAAAAAAGTTGCGTACCTGAAAGATAATGAAATGTTATGTTTCTTATAGCTGTTTTACTTGTGAAAATATCGTAAAATTGCATGCTCTAGGCATGTTTTTATACTAGTATCCACAGGTGCACATTGCCAGCATGCCTATAAATTTGACTTTTTTTGTTATGTATCTGGGTGGATACACTGCCAGATATGTATTGAAATTGAAAACTAATAATAAGTAGTAATAATTATTTGTAACTGATATTTTTTTGGGGTTTATGCTTTGTCTGTTTTTATTTTATTAAGTTATGTGATAAAGAATCATTTTCTCAGGCGAATTACGTCCAATGTGCTACCCCACTGCTTGGTATAGCGTCGGCACTAATTTTTTTATATATTTTTAGGTACAGGCTTCAACACTAAAACAGGTTTCTGTTGTAAAGTGGCACGACAACAAATGCGTTACGGCTGCAAGCACCTATTTAGACTCACGTCCTGAGTTATGAGGTACAAGAAAGAAGAGAGACGAAAAGTGCCTGTGACTTGCCCTAATATTATCAGGCAATATAATTCAAATATGGGAGGCATTGACTTAGCCGACATGTTAATCGCTTTATACAGAACACCATTCCGAAGACATTGCTGGTACTTACCTCTCTTTTCACAAATGATCGACATCTGCATTAATAATGCCTGGCTCCTCTACAGGCGCGACCTGAAGGGCTCAAAATCAATCGCCCTGAAACAGTTCCGGATGGAAATACACGAAAGCCTGCTCAAATTTCGAAGATCTGCGCCTGTTCAAAATGGGCCAAGCAATTCAGCCCAATTAATTAGGACGACGTTCGCTGAAAGGCCTCCCGATGTCGTCCGCTACGATCAAGTTCCCAACATATCATACAAAAGGCAGGTGCAGGTATTGCACCAAAGGGCAGAGCAGGCTATTTTGCGAAAATGTAAAGTGCGGCTTTGTTTAGTGCCAGAACGCAACTGCTTTCTAGCACACTAAATGATTGCTAAGACAATAAAAACCTCACAAATCCCCAAAGAAGAAGACTCAAGACTGAGCTGAAAACAGATCTCGCCTTATAATAATAATAATAATAATAATAATAATAAATAGTAATAGTAATAGCGAAGAGTCTCGATCAACATCTCAAGAAACTCTCGCTAGGAAGTTGGATCAAGGGCCAGATTCAAAAGGCGGTACTCCTGGACTCGGCGCGCATCGTCAGGAAGTTCCTCTCTTTGCAGCCCTAGTCACCGGCCGCTTGAGCCTAGCTTCGCGGCCGGTGATTCACCGTTTTGATATATTTTTTACTGTAGAATAGTTTTATAACATTTTATTTTCTATAGTAAAAAATGTATTTTATAAACGAGATTTAAGAATAAATGAGTGTATAATAATAATAATAATAATAATAATGCTGGACAATTCACACAGCATTATCTAGCCCCAAGCTAAGCAGAGCTTGTGTTATGGGTACTAGATAACTGATATACTTAATACAATACACTACATAGATAGATATTTTTTTTATTATACATTAGAAAACACCCAGACCAACGGAACAAATTTCTGCAGATCGTACACAAATTTGTTCCGAGGCGGGAATCGAACCCGCAACCTCCTGCGTCGCAGGCGGACCTTCGCCCGCTGCACCCGGACGTCGACCTATACCTAACAAAAAGATAGGTTATATTATGTACCTAATTAAATTAGGTTTATAGTATAAAACTGCATGTTTATTCTAAGTAAAGCTGAAAGACTTTATTATCTTTAATATTTTGTGATTTTAAATAAAAATGTGATCTCAATTCGTTAAATTATAAGATTTTAAAAAATCTGCGGACTTGGCAGGGTATCCACGTAGATACTAATATTTTATGTTTAATTTTAAGGCCAACTTGGCAATGTATTCCTGTGGATACTAGTAATAAAAACATAATTATAAAAAAATGATTTTTTTTTATTAGTGAAACCTGGTCTTTATACACCTAGGAACACACTCAATTCCAAAAATTATAATATTTCAAGAGATTTTTTTCTTGCCAAGTATAGGGTTAATAAGGTCCGTGGCCGAAGATTCGGCTAGGAGGACATGGTAAAAGTGAAAAATCATGTAGTCTAACCTATATGAAGACCCTGTATGTCTAATCAATGGGATAGAAAATTAGATCCCTGTTAGAAAATCATCCATTTTTACGACCTTCAAAACGGTACTTCTTTCTGGTAAAATAACTTTTTATCGCCATAGACAAGTACTTTATCTCAAATTCCGTATCAACTCAATTCCTAAGTTAATTCCGGTCGTGAAAAGTTTTGAAACCCGTGATGACGTCAGTAGGCGCGTTCGTGACGTAACTCACCTCCCCGATGGAGGTAGCCAGTTGGTATAAGGTGAACTGGAATTCAGATGTCAAATTCAAAGTGGTAAGGTGGTAAGGTTCAAGGTAGTGGTCAGTTAGTGCGTAATTGGTTAGCGCATTCCTGTACTGAGAAGGATGCGGGTTCAAGTCCCGTCAGAGACAATTAGATTTCTTAAAAATTACCCCGAGTGCGAGGGTTTACTTATTAAAACAGCAAAATTCTTAAAAACTTAGTATCGTTTTAATCTCCCTCATTATTATTATTATTGATGACCTACAAAAATACTCTGATCTTAAAAAAAAATGTGACAAATTTTCAGGCAAATCTTCTGTAGTACTGGGCCATCTTATACTTCCCTTATCACGTCAAAGAATAATGTGCTTTAATCCCCTGAGAATAGCTGTTGTTTCAGTTAATACGAATGTCTGATGTATGTTACTGGAACTGTTAAGTCTGTATTAGCTGGTAGATTTGTTGGCGTAAACGGAAAAGTTCTGAGGATAGGAAATCTTTATTATAAGACTTTATTTAAGATGAAAAGTAAATAGTGGATTTTTATTTCGGATCAAACAACCAAGAGGGTGTCGCAGTTCTGTGCACCGCTGCCGCACAACACAAAATGTGCATTCAAATATAGGCTTTAAGGCGTGGTAGGCCAGCAGAGGCCGCATTTTGGTGATTTTAAAATCATCTAGTGTTTACAATTCTGAAAAAAAGATATTGTATAATTAAGGATATAGTCTAGTCAAAATCGCATTCAGTTACAAGATCTAATGAACTTCACTAGATGGAAAAAAATCCCAAAGTTACCCCTTTTTCAAGTGTTTTTAGGGTTTTGAAGATCGAAGATCGGTTTCAAAACCCTTATGGTCTCGCTTTGTCTGTCCTTTTTTCCCTCCTTAATAACTCAAAAACTACTGCAGCTATCAACTTGAAATTTAAAATAATAATACATTTCGTGCGCCTGTACAGATTTTAAGAAAAATAATTGAAAATAAATCAAAAATGAAAATGAATATTTTCCATACAAATTGTGATGCCAAAATTTTAAAAGCTACCTACAGAGTCATATGGGGTATCAAATGAAAGGTATCATTTTGTACATTTCAAAACATTTTTTGGAATTTTTGTAGGTTTCATACTTTTTAAAATATTTCGAAAAAAGTCGAAAAAATACCCATTCCCCCCCCCCCCTATCTCCGAAGATTGCAGAGCGATCCATGTAAAATGTATGGAGCGTTTATAGACATGAATCTATATTTTACAGGAAAAATATAGAGAAGTTTGAAAAAAGAACACTTTTTGAAAAATGGTCAAAAAGGGGGGGAATAATTTTCAAAAGGGGGGGCTACCTCACCGAATGGGGTATCAAATGAAAGGTATTGGTTTGTACGTTTCAAAACAGTTTTTCAAATTTCTGTAGGTTTCATACTTTTTGAAATATTTTGAAAAAAGTCGAAAAAATACCCATTCCCCCCCCCCCTATCTCCGAAGTTTGCAGAGCGATCCGTTTAAAATGTATGAAGCGTTTGTAGATATGGATCTATGTTTTACAGGAAAAATATAGAGAAGTCTGTAAAATGAATACTTTTTGAAAAATGGTCAAAAAGGAATAATTTTCAAAAGGGGGGCTACCCCACCGAGTGGGGTATCAAATGAAAGGTATCGGTTTGGACATTTCAAACCAATTTTTCAAATTTCTGTAGGTTTCATACTTTTTGAAAAATTTCGAAAAAAGTCGAAAAATTTACCATTACCCACCTTAACCGAACCACCCATTTAACCGAAGCATCCATCTGAATTGCAGGTTGGTACCTACTATTCTTAGGTATTCGTTAAATTGCGATGTCTCTAACCGGTACTTTTGTTGACAAACGTTCAAAACCCTCGGCGCGCGAGTTACACTCGCACTTGACGGATCTTGTTTTTCAATACTATGACTAGCGAACTACTGATATACTTTTTTTTGTACTCAACTAAAGACATTTAATATTTCTAAACAAATTCGCAGTTTGACTTGCTAAAATGATTTTCTTAATCACCATGTTTAAATAGCTACAAAAAACACGAGGGCGGCGGCTTGGCAGGCGCGCGTTTTCCCTTACGCCTACTGCTGCAGGAATACCTACTCGTAGAATTGAGATGCATTTTATATTGACGGCATCAGATTACAGGTGTTGTTTATCCATAACCCCCACGCTGGGTATGCGGGTTGGGGATCGGTGGTAGAATTGTTCTGCTGCCCCCCCCCCCCCCCCCCCCCCTACCGGTCTTCCAGGGCGGGCAAAGCCAAGGTCACCAAGGTCAATCTTCTATAAACATATTCGAAAATTGATCATTGTATGATTTTTGTGCTACGGCTTTGATGAACATCTTTAACTAGGAGTAAATTAAGATATTAAGGAAAATACTCTTCGGTTTCCTTTTATTATCTTCCTAAGTACACGGATGCTGATGCAACACACTTTATAATTCGGTAAGTGCATAATTAGCCATTATTACTCAAGTTCATTAGCATTCCGGTAATAACAGTTTTCCGATGAGTCAATAATTACCTGTCTTATTCGAAGGAACATAATCAAAAGATAGAATTCAACTTACCAATCAAACAATATGCGCGAAATGCGTTAAATTGACTTACTGCAAATGCAGTATGTCAATTTATCTACACTAATGTTATAACATTCTACTTATGATTCCAATACTTGACTTATAATTACTACTGTTATAGCGCAGATAACAAAACACTCAATTTAAGCAATTTCACATGATGGTATAATATCCACATCGATATCGTAAAATCTCATTATAACATCAATAAAACGCGACCAATTAACAAGGCGAGCCTTATGTCAAAATCCTCATACAAGTTGTATAAAATTTTGATATTAGGCTGGCTTTTGAAAACAGTTGGGTTATACGTGAAAACTTCGTCGAAACTACTTTTGAATCTGCCTAACCCAGCGTTGTACACGGGGCATTGCTTCCGGCGCACCTCGGCGACCCTTCTCATAGATAGCGGTGGTGATTTGACCGCACTGAAACGACACGGGGGGTGGAAGTCTTCTACTGTGGCTGAAAGCTACATTGATGAGTCTTTAATGAATAAAATTCAAGTCTCAAATACGATCTTGAACAGTATAGAAAACAAGACGAATGAAGTAATTATAAATATTCCGACTCCGTCTACGAGCTCTACTGCTTGCCCCGCGGCCGCTACAGCTGCTGGATCAATAATTAACATTAACTTTCAAAATTGTACCATCCAAAATTTGAACAATTAATAGAAATAAACTATTGTCAGCTTTTACTCTTGTTGTTTGATTAATTGCATTAGTGAAGATAAAGTAGTGTATGCAACTGCATATAACACGGGTATTAAAACACTCGTTACTATTATGAAACTCGCTGCGCTCGTTTCATAAACTCACACTCGTGTTTTGATACCCTTCATTATATGACATTTGCATAAACTACTATTATGTCATTCATACGGAAGGATGCGGGTTCAAGTCCCGCCGAAGTCGTAATTTTTGCGATGTTATTTAATTTCTTAGTCATTCATAGAGTCACTCGATCATACTATACCGATGATCAGGGCGCCCTAATGTGAACAGATCTATTGAAATACACACATGTGCCATTAAGCATTCGACATCTTTGTTTTCGGGTAAAACTGTTGCCTGCTCACACTGGTTATTTTCTGCGCGTATTAAGCCGAAAAAGGGTGATTCTGGTCATCGAGGGGGTCAATATTTGTTCTGCATTTTTTTAAATTTCGGAGATTTTTCTCTTTCTCGAAAAAAATTTGAGACTTTTATTTGTATTCGTGTTCCTTTACATGTATTTTTACATTATTACCTACTATTGTACTAAAATTTCAAAAGGATTAACATAATTTTTTTGTAATAATTACAAAAAATTTATAAATCGTTATTCACAAGTTGATCCCCTCAGGATCCAGAATCACCCTATTTCGGCTTAGTAAACCTTTTCCGTGGCACCCTGTATGTATACCAACGTACTAAGTCAGTCTGGATTGTAAACAAAATCTGGATTTCTTCGTCATTTTCTTGAAAGAAAATGAATTTAACCCTTGTTTTAAAATCCCACTCGTGGAACAGCGTCCAATAATTGTATAGCCCGGGATTGAATACTAAGCGAGCTGAGCTTTAGTGATGGCTTGCCATTGGTTACTTTATGACGTTCTGTTAGACGGACACGTGAATTTATTTGTTGTAGTTCACGCGGTAAAATACAAGTAAAACAAGTAAAATATTGCAACATCTGTTAACATGCATCTCATGTCAATCATGCCAACAAAAATAATTCAGAAAAAAACAGATTCTAGTTTGAGAAAGTAAGTAATCAATAAGCTTTTTCTCTCACTCAAAACAAACCAATGTTCATCTCTCCGAACCGATATCGCGTGACGAGCGAAGGTCCGCCTGCGACGCAGGATATTGCGGGTTTGATTCCCGCCTTGGGACAAATGTTTGTACGATCTGCAAATATTTGTTTCAGGTTCGGTAGCTCGGGATTTAATATCGGCAGGCTCAACAAAAAATCGTTTGGCCTACTTGTTTCTACAAATTACTATTATATTTGAATACCCCCAAAAAACCTAATGCATAGTGTCTGGCATACAGCAACATTTTCCGACCACGCTTAGTTTCCAAACGTTCCCACCACTAACGACGCAGATGTACCGTCATCGAGTTATACGCCCGTCTTGTTTACCATTACCAGTAATAGGACCACAATGGCATTCTATTTTAAAACATAGACCAGCAGCGGAAAATGTACGGAAAAATCCACTAAGTTTAAGTACAAGAGAAATGTTTTGTATATTTTGCTGTTATTTTGTTCCGGTGTTAGCCGCTTTTGTTTATTCATAACGGATCTTAACGGATGTACCTAAGCGGGTTAGCTACGAACCTTATTTGTATTGGAAGATAACCAACGTTTCATCCCTTATGGCCAGGTATTCCTGCAGCAGTAGGCGTAAGGGAAAACGCGTGCCTGCCAAGCCGCCGCGCTCGTGTTTTTTGTAGATATTTGAGTATGGTGATTAAGAATCATTTTATCACGTCAAACTCTGCGAATTAGTTTAGAAATATTAAGTGTCTTTAGTTGAGTACAAAAAAAAAGTGTGGTATCAGTAGTTCGCTAGTCATAATATTGAAAAAACACTAGAAAAAAGGGGTAACTTTGGGATTTTATTCTATCGAGTCAAGTTCATTAAATCTTGTTACTGAATGCGACTTTAACTAGACTAGATCCTTAATAACAATATATTTCTTTTTCTCAGAATTTTAACCAGTATTTTCTAAGTCTCAGATGATTTTAAAAAACACAAATTTTCGGCCTCTGCTGTAGGTACTACCAAGCCACATTTGGTAATATTGACATGCAATCTGACAGTCTTAGTTTTCCACGGCAGCGCCTTAAAGAGGGATATCTTTAGGGTGAGTGCGGTGCTAGGCGCGCGCGTTTCTCATCTCTCCAACCACGTGTTTTTCTTGGTTGCAGGTATGTAGGTAGTAGAAATTAATTTGGTAGCTACTGTATTAACAAAAATGGACAGCATTTTCTCATGTTTTTTCACGTAATACTTTTAATCAAAACGACTTCTAGATGAAAGTCTACATCTAATTATTTTTTAGGTAACAATTCAGAAAAACAATCTCAAAAACAACAGTTTCAGGGATTTCATTTATCAATGAAATTTCTGAAACTGCATTCGCGTAAGTGCGAGTACACATTTCGTCGTAAACCGCGTTTGAGTGTTTACTGTTTACGTGGTTTTTAAAACGCGCGTTCAAAACGATCGCTTCAAAGTGTTGTATCCTGGCCGACAGGTATACTGTGACATCTTATACATATATATTAGTTTGTCAAAGGCTAAGGTATATTATCGTAAAAGCTTACACTCCACAAGTGAAACGTGTTCATACAAAATTTATGTAACTCCTTTGAGGGTTGTTTTTCTTTTCTCCTAATCTCTACGAGAGATAAAAGTTTTATTCGTTACTCGGTATATTGTATCTTTTTCATTGAGAGGCTTTTCTAAGATCACCTATAAACCTCCTGAAGGCAAAATGTGAACCAAACTAGACACTGGTTTTTTACGTAGAAGAAATTTTTAGCGGGGACAACCAGTTACCTGGGCGGAATTTTATTTCCATCTACACAACTGCTTGGTAACTAGTTGTCTCGATGGAAAAGGATGCATTCACAAAATAGTTACGAGTCACGCTCACACTAATATTATGAATGGAAAGAATCGAAAGTTTAGATTTTTTTAATACCATGCACAGGTAGGTTTGTTCAGCAGCGGTCGTACGAGCGCAAAATATTTAAATGATCATATTAATTTTATAATAACACATAATATACGCATAATATATACATAAATAAACGCGATAAATAACCGTGAATATTTATATTAATGTGTTCTGATCGCGTAAGTTTAAAAACATTATTTAAATTGAGCCGCAATCAAGCTGAAATAAAATTTCATCGATATTGAAGTCCGTTTTAAGCTCATCCCTAAATGCGTGTCCCTAGTTCGAGCGGAGCGTAGCGCGGGTAAACGCATATACTTCCCAGCCTCCCGCAGGGGCGCGCCGCCGCGACACGGGAAGAAAGACTAGCGTCTGCGTCTTGGACCAAGAATGTGTTAAAAAAACCGTAGAGGTTAAACAAAAAAAAAACATGACTGGATCGTTACATAAACGAACAGTTACATGCAAATTCTATCCAAAATTAACACTACAAAACCGAAGGAATTTCAACTAATGAATTGAACATTCATCCGACTCGACCGGTCATGTGTACAGGAGTGACGCGGGCCAGAGAGCTGGTGATCTATCTGGCGCAGCGCATCAGCATTGCCATACAGCGGGGTAATGCAGCCAGCCTCTTGGAGACGCGACGACTGGTATTGACATGGATCACTTGAGTTACCTGTAGATTGTTTGCAATAGTCTGCAGTTAGGTCAAGCTTGTTTTAACTGTTAATACTAGTTCTAATCTGTGTCTATTATTTGATTAATAAAAGTCAATGTTATTATAATTATTCACGGGTATTTCCCACGTTTATTTACCTAATTTACCCGATGTTACAACATGTTTACACTTCGTCGTGGATAATCTACCCGTGAATAAAATTATAATAATGTGTTCTGATCGCGTAAGATTAAAAACTTTAAAGTCAATGTTATATGTAAAATAACGATAGTTCCGCTTACAATAAGACCCCGCCCCGATGTGGTGTGAGGTTCTATTTTAAACTCTGAATGAGTCGTCGAGCCTCTGCAACAGATGTATAAGCTGATGTTTTCTCTGTTGCCTTTTCTCTGTCCACAGCAGAAATTACTATTGTTGGGAACTTACATTCATTTTGTGATTAGATGTTTTCATAAAAACATGCAAATATGCTTAAATAATGACTTTCGGTAAATGTATATTTATATTTAGTATATTTATTGCAATTGCATGTAAAAAGATAGTAAATACAGTGAATAAGTAGCAATGTAATTTGCCCTTTTTGGGCGTGCAATTATCTTATTAATTTACATACAATAATGAATATAAAAAATACTGTAATTAATAAACTAAAATTAATGTTAATAAACAGAATTAATAAAGGTGAGATACATACAATTGACATAAATTTAACAAATAATAAGTTGTAATAAAGTTCTTTCATTAATAAAATCTTTCAATGAGTAGTAACATTTATCAGACAATATGTTTCTCAGCTTTCTCTGAAACATCGAAGTAGGCAATTCTCTAATTGTGAGTGGAATTTTGTTATATATGGTATTATTTTATATAGGTTATATACGGTGATAATGATTATGCTGAACATTTTCAAACAGCATCTAGCCGCCAAGTTAGCGTAGCATATGCTGTGAATACCAGAGGGGTGAGTCTATTTGACGTTTACTAACGGGACGGGATCGTGACGTGTCCTTTTAGAAGCGCTAGCGCTGCGCCTAATTGTGTGGAAAAAGGAGACGTAACAATCACGTGTCGTTACTAACGTCTTATAGACTCACCCCTCTGGTATTCATGGTCTGGGTGTTTTCTATGTATCATAAAAAAATATCTATCTATGTATATAATGTAATAAATATGTATATCAGTTATCTAGTACCCATAACGCAAGCTTTGAGTAGCTTACTTTGAGGCTAGATGGTGCTGTGTGGATTGTCCAGAATTATTTATTTATTTATTATTCACAGGTATGCTATGCTAACTTTGGGGTTTGAAAATGTTTAGCAAAATATTTATCACCGAAAGTCATTGTATAAAAATATTTATGTTTTTACATGTTCACCCCTCTCATGACTATCTAAAAATGATAAAGAAAACACCAAATCCGGAACTGTCCCGTGGCGGAAATTGAACCTTTCATACACCAAGTAATTCCAATATTTTTTTGTTTACTGCATTCTATTGTAAAATTTACGAGCTTTCCAATATTTCGGCACAGTTTCATGCGCCATTATATATAAGGTAGAACTTATTTTAGGTCCCAGTGGTTAGTTTAAATATTGTTAACCTAGATTAATTTTTTCTTATGTATCTCATTCTAAGTAAACCCTGGGTTTGTATGAGAATAAAGTTCTTTAAACCTATTATCACGGAATAACTGTGGGCACGAGTGAGTACACACAATATTGGCAAGCTCAAAACCCAAATTATTGTAAATGACTTTAGTATTTACGAATTTTGAATAAAATACCTTCAAGTTTTTGGGTTTATTTTAGTAAATTGCGAAAACAAAACTGAACAACATTTCCAATGTCTACGCCGTAGCAAAAGCTCTACGAGGTCTACGTCGTAGCACCCGCAGAATACGAAGCAGTTACTACGGTTTGACGTCAGTGCAAATGAGGCAGGGTCCAGTTATGTATTTGGATTTATGAACGCGTAGGTTTTCAGGAAATATCTTCAGAGGTAACGTGTTTTGTTTTAACGGGTAATCTCAGGAACTACTGGTCAGATTATAAATCTTATAATATAAAAATGAATCGCAAAATGTGTTGGTAAGCGCATAACTCAACAACGCCTGGACCAATTTGGCCAAATCTTTTTTTAAAATGTTCGTTGAAGTTCAAGGATGGTTTTTACGGCGAGAAAAATTAGAATTATTGCTGGAAAAACCCTAAAAATAGCCCTTCTTTTTCCCATACAAATGATTTGTAACTAAAACGTAGTCAATTTGAGCTTTATTGCTATGGCATAAAGTTCATATTAAATTACAAGCACTCACTGTTGTCTAAGCAATGTAGGTGTGTTCCTAACGTCAAAGATCATATTTATCAAAATAATGTGCGTGTGACGGTTCTGTTCAGGAGAATTTAATAAAATACGTAGGCACAAAAACTGCCACATTACAAATCTTTTTGACAGGACGAAGTCTGTCGGGTCAGCTAGTACTACATAAGATTATAAAACCGGTATAAAATCCCCTGCCGCGTCGCGATAAGCTCGTATTGAACGGATTTTCGTACGGTTTTAACCGCAATACAAAGTGATTCATGCGGAAACTTTTATAATTCATTAAGGTTTTTTGGGAATTGGCTGCTATAGATGACGATAATTATTGAAGATGTAGGAATAAATAATTCTGAGTGGGAGCCACGTACATCAATAGTTATATTAAAACATTTATGAACGAGTTATTTCTCTCAAAAGATCTATTAAACTGATACAACTGATACAGAATCTAAGATATTTTATTTCAACGAAGACATTCTTGGGCGCGTACCGGGTTTGGTTGTCAAACTAGGCCTCAGTCAAGACACGTGGTAAAAAAGACGAATTGCATAGAATTCAATTATTTTTCTTTGGTTCCTTGAATGTGAAAACACGATTGAGAAAAAAAATAACCATAAATTCAAATCATGAAAGTGCACTGTTTCGCACATAATTTGGTCCAGATCTCAGGAACCCTGAAATCCCTGTCTATTGAAATGACTTGTTTTGTTTTCGTGAATGCATACTTAATGAAATTAAGCTGGTTCTTAATAAAGTGAGTTGGCTAACTGGAAGTGGTGAACTGGTGGTTTGTGTTGGAAGAACACCCATGGGGATATCATCAGGGTGAGTGCGGGTTTAGTCGCGCGAAAAAAAAAACCCGAAACATAAAACCAATCATACATTCAGACAAATTACACTTATTATTCATTTTTAAATTACCGATTTAAATTATGTATAACTCAAAGCAAAGTCTTTTACGTGTATTTATATATTCATCAATGTCTTCTAAAAACCCGCATCATCAGAAACAGACAGACACTTTCCAATATTTATTAAGCGGCAAGTTACGTCTCAAGATCCTACGTCTGTAGTGACGTCACAGGGGTGTGGGGTTCTATTCTTGGCCTAGGGGAGAGGGGGGCGTAGATCATGTAGATATGTCGGGTTTGGGTTTATGAACTGAGGAGGTATTCGGGACTGTGATTGGTGCTTTGAGATAAAAATAAAGACTTAGTTATGCTAAGCATCTTTGAGATTTTTGCGTTTATTGTATGTGTGTATAGTGGTTTTACCTAACCTCCAACCCAAAAAGGGGGGTGTTAATAGTTTGATCTGTGTATTTGTGTTTCTGTGGCATCGTGGCTCCCGATTCCCCCGGATGAACCAATTTTGATTTAGGTTTTGCTCGCAAAGCGACTTGAGCAGCCTGTTTTAAGGCCAAGTAGTCCTGCAGCAGTAGGCGTAAGGGAAAATGCGCGCCTGCCAAGCCGCCGCGCTCGTGTTTTTGTAGTTATTTACACATGGTGATTAAGAAAATCATTTTATCAAGTCAAACTCTGCGAATTTGTTTAGAAATATTAAGTGTCCATATTTGAGTACAAAAAAAAGTGTGATATCAGTATTTCCCTGGTCATAGGATTGAAAAAATGTTAGAAAAAGGGGTAACTTTGGGATTATTTTCTATCGAGTGAAGTTCATTAGATCTTGTAACTGAATGCGACTTTATTTATTTATTTATTAAGTAATCCGACAGCGATACATTTTACATATAACAGTATAATACTTATGCTAAAATAAGGCCAATTATAGGATTACATAGAAAAAGTAAAGATTTATAACAGAAAGGTGAGTGAAGTTGAGTACAAAGTACACAGTAAACTGAGAAAATTTCAGTGGCTTCGCGACGTGTGTTGAGAGCGTGCGTGTATGTATATGAGTGTGTGTGGTATGTGTGTGTGTGTGTGTGTGTGATGTGTTGTTAAGTGCTCCTGAAGCAACAGTCTCGTTAGAGACACCTGGTGTGGGGGGGCGAAGGTGATGTGAGTTCGAATGCGGGAATTGAAATGAAATTGACTAGACTAGATCCCTAGATAATATATATATTTTTTTCAGAATTTTAAACACTATTTTCTAAGTCTCAGGTGGTTTTAAAAATCACAAAAATGCGTTTTCTGCTGGCCTACCCAGTCTTAAGTCTTTTTGTTAAAAAATCGGTGCAACTATTGTAAAGATTCATATTATTTGTTTTTAAGGACTTTATCCGCTAGGGTATTCGCCAGTTAATAACACGTCGTTTGCGAACTTTTTACAGGCGTGTTACAAACACCAACTTAGCCTTACTTTATCTCATAAAATCATTATACCAAATGTTCTATCTAGGCATACTAGACATAAAAATAAGATTTTTATGCCAAATAAACACTACGCTTTTCGCACGAAATTCGTTTTGCATGGCAATTAAGATACCTATTTAATACATAAGTTACCAATGCCATTGTTTAAAAATAGACTCAATAAATGGTTACTGACTCATTGTTTTTATAGCGTGGAGGAATATTTTAATTTTGGGAGGATCAGACATTTTTGATTTAATTCTATTTAAGTAGTTATGTTTATAATATTCACACACCAGTCCAAAACTACTGGTAGTATTACACTGATACAACAACAGCATTGTAATAATATCTGACATGTTTTCTGTGAATAAACGATTCTATTCTATTCTATTCTATGTACACGGCCATAGCGGCCTCGCAAGTCGCACAGTAGAGTGGAAAGTTAACTTTGAACAAAATCTAATTCAGCGAAATATAAATTACAATCTAGTACCCATAACACAAGCTCTGCTTAGCGTGGGGCTAGATTACGCTGTGTGAGTTGTCCAGCATTGGGCAGGCACTGGGGATTATGGGTATTTTCCCTTATAAGTTATAGGCCAATAAGGCGCTTATCAGAGGGAGGCCTGCGTCCAGCAGGGAATCAATATAGGCTCTTGAGGTGAGGTGAGATGAAGTAGTCTCAACTCATTCGACCATTATATACCTAATAAACGTCTTCTGTGACACAATGAAGACAAGATAAATTAGCGAAGTTAACCTTCTTCATGGTTGGGTGAAAGTGTTGATGTAGCTATTTTTGTAGTTTTTATCTAGCAACAGATTTGGCCGAGGATCTCAAGAGACGCAAATATACAGGTGTTGACAGAGCCTACGCATTAGCTCCCCTGAGTCGAGACCTTAGAACCGTGGGGTACCGGGGCTCTTCGGGTTTTCAAATATTTATCAGAGCGTCTGGTCGAAGCGACGCGTGACCTTCTTTAGTCCATTCACAAGTTCCACAATATTTCAATATTTAATAGTTTCCTGTCACAATAAATGAAAACTTATCGGAAAATATCGAAGAAGCTTTCCAAGTAAAATGCATTTTTTATCTGCGTCTCGGATCTTGGTGATCTATACTTAAGGACTTAGAAACTTTTGAAAAATCTTCACGAAGGAAGTAAATATCAAGCAACATTTATCTTTTCCTTAACTTATCGAGATTTTAGCGTTTATCTGAAATAATTTTACGGGGTTTTTTCTAGTGATTAAGATTACTTACACATAAGGAAACATAAGAAATATATATTTAAGAATTTATACTTCTTAAGTGTACTTTCAATTGTGATTATATTCTCTCAGTTAAAAAAGACAAAGTTAAATTTCCTAAAAATGTACCACCCAGATGGGAATTGAACCTGCGATTCGTAGCGCGTTCCCCTACTGGGTGGAAGGTTCAGGATTTATGTCCGTCTAGGTCGTACATTTTTCGAATATTATAACACAATGAATTTACGGGTGTCGGTTAAAAAAAATATTTTTCATTGCTTTTAGATTTTGTGAATTTAGCCACAGAGGCATGGGTTGTATCACCTCGATTGGTTAAGCATTTACATATTATGGGGCGAACCTAACGGTAAAACTTTTAAATCCATCATGGTTATTAACACTTACGTCATTTTTATCGGGATATTTACCATGATTTGAGTTTTGAGCTTTCCAATATTTCGGCGCAGTTTCATGCGCCATGATCACGGAATAACTGAACCTAACGGGTTTGGTTGTCAAACTAGGCCTAGATCTACTCACGGGATTTCACTGGTAAAAAAACTCAAATTATCTAAAATTCAACATTTTTTAATTGGTTCCTTGAACGTGAAAATACGATTGAAAAAAAATACGATAAAAAAATCATGAAAGTGCACTGTTTCGCACATAATTTGGTCCAGATCTCAGGTACCCTGCGGTCTATTGAAATTACTTATTTTGATATGATTTGTACGTATTATTTTGTTCCTTTAACCAGTTTAATCGTTCTGTAGTTTTCTTGTAAATGCGTAAAAATTTGATTTTTGGTTTTACCTTCTTCCAGAAACGTATGCTCTGTCCCGGACTCATGAAATCCTACGCCTATCCCTTTTACAAAATGGCGCGCATTGGGCCCTCTTAAAACAAATTGTCAGTGATGGTTTGTTGACTCTGCAAACAAAGGCTTTATTCATAACAATGTTAACCCTAATATCATTACGGAAGTTCAAAGCTTCCTGAATTTCTGGATCCATTTGATTCAGGACTTTATACTTCCTTCCATTAATTTATCCTAACTTAATCCCTTCTATTTTATCTTATACCACATCTAGAACAATACCCTCACTATTTATCCAAAGGTTTTGAATTTTAGGCTTTCGCAAGTGAATCAGAAATGCTGGACAATTTATCATCTAGCCCCAAGCTGCGCTGAGCTTTTATTTTGGGTAGGTACTGGTTATCTGTTGTATTTATACAATACTTTACATAGAAAACACCCAGAACACCCGGAACAAATATCTGCAGATCGTACAATTATTTGTCCCGAGGCGGGAATTCTTTCTTCCGATACTATAGAGGTCGCTATTTTATAGGACGAGACGCCACCATTTTTGTTTCGCTAAACGTAAAGGTTGTTTTTCCTCAATCATTGTTCACTTAATATACACTTTGGCTTTCTTCGGCTTTGTTAGCTAAATAATAAACGCTGAACAAGAAACAATCAAAGCGATTAAGAAACATAAAGGAGGTGTGGATATTGTTCCAAAAGTTCAACATCAGATGTTAATTATAAACTTTTTGAGGTATGGTATAGAAAAGTGACGACAAAGACTCAAATTCTGTTTGTTGGAAATTTTCTTTTGTCGTTTTCGATGTTATGAACCCGTTCACTACAGTTTAATTACCAGAAAAAAAAAACTGGGATATCTGTAGCAGTTACTGAACCCATATTTGAAATAAAAAATATAAAAAATTAAATCAAAGATTTGTCCCACATATCGCTAAAAATACAGACAACATAAACCGGCATACTAACTATTAAACACTTACTATTCTGTGGTAGGCGTAGCGTAATTTCGCGGTTACAACTATTCATTCATTAAATTTTAGCAAACTCGCGTCGAAGCTCAACCTGCTGGCCACCGGACCCTACCCCTCACCCCCGCTTCCCCACCCGCACCGCACGCGCCGCGCGCCGCGCGCCCGCCTCAGTGGTACGGGCGCACTTGTTGCGTAATTATCTTATCGCTTATCGTTTCGCATATCATTACAATGGCTTATCAATTTACGTCGCGAGAGTACACATTAATGGTTCGCGCGTATTTTTTAAGTGGTGAAAATGTGAGTGAAACTTTTAGATTTAGTGTTAATTAGTGTAAAAAACAATTTGCAAAAACGTGCGCGTTTGTGCATTGAAAATGAAGGTGGACATTTTGAACAGTTGCTGAAATACACCTAAAACTGTAAATAGGTAAATAACAATTAATCTCTTTTGTAAATATCAATCATTGTAAATAGCTGATTCTAACTTTTTAAATACGCCAAAATTACTAGTAATTTTAAACTAGGTAACTAACCTATGTGCCTACATGAGTATTGGAACGTAAGTAGGTACCTACCTATCGTACACAACTATGTAGTTGGCGCCGCTCGCGCTCGGGCGGCCGACGAAGGAAAGCGGTTGCGCTCGCCATAAGAGTGAAAGAGTACAAGATATTAGCCTCTTTCCTATCTACGCGTCCGCGATAGTTTAATGAAATTTAGTAGTGTGGGTGCAGAAACGAATGATCAGCTGTCTATACAATGTACTATGTCCAGAATTTCGAAAAAACTTTAACATGATGTAACTTTCTTATTAAAAGTAAAACATAAAAACTAACTTCACATTTACAATGGTAGCCCTCATTTACAGCAGCTAATTTTTTTTTTCTGGTAATTAAAATGTAGTGGTGTATATATAAAAGAAAGTCGTGTTAGTTACACTATTTATAACTCAAGAACGGCTGAACCGATTTGGCTGAAAATTGGTGGGGAGGCAGCTTAGAACCAGGAGACGGATATAGGCTATGTTTTATCCCGGAATTACCACGGGAACGGGAACTATGCAGGCGAAGCCGCGGGCAGCAGGTAGTTTAATTTATATTGAACTGTTTTGTTGTTTCCAATCCATTGTGGCTTGCAAATTAGTTTTATTGTTATTTTTTTGCCTAAAAGGCTAAGCAATATAGTATTATAATATCTGTGGCAATAGTCACTTGCGTTTAACCCTACGTTGTTTAGAGGGAAAGGCTGAGAGATCTATTTCAAATAAGAACCATTAGAGAAAAGTTCGCTTTTGCTTCATTTCACGCAATATAAATTGACTAAGATGTTAAGATCCTTACCTTATAAATGTATATTTTTATTCTATTGTTCCCAGGTAATATCAGTGAAAAGCTAATTCATTACGCGTGAAACAACGAAACAACTTCCGGACGCTTCCTATGTGAAATAAAAGAACGAAATAAATTTCTAAATCCTAAATCTACTACAGCACACAAAAACTTAAGACATCAAATTAATACAAGGCTTAAATGCTTATTTTTGTGCGTAGCAGAGCAGGGCAAATATGGCCTACGATCAGCATTGAGCTGGGTAGACACTGGTGTGTCTGCCCAGTGGCTGATTTTCAGCGCAAGCCAAAGGTAGGTCACGTCACAAACTGGGGCTTTATTCACTATTGCCATCCACACGCGTTACGACAGCGGCGTGGAATCGGACAAAACCGTATTCCCTATGAATTAATTGTCATCTGCCGCGACACGGTGCGATTGGGGCACGAAAGTTTTCCCCTTTAAGGCTTCAAGGGGGAAAACTGGAATTCATTTTTTTGGAGTCCAGTTTTCCCCCTTAAGGGGGATTTCAAGGGGGAAAACTGGAATAACCCACGAAATCTGACTAATATTATAAATGCAAAACTTTGGATGGATGGATGGATGTTTGTTACCTCTTCACGCTATAACTACTGAACGGATCGGACTGAAATTTTGCATACAGGTAATTTTAATCCTGGAATCAAACATAGGCTTTTTATCCCATAAATCAGTTCCCATGGGATAGAAATCACCTTTAAACGTTTCCATAGAAACAACGCGTGCAAAACCGCGGGCTAGTGGATTATTTTGATAATGTCCGTTATTAATCAAAATAACAACTGAGGCATTGCCTTAGTGTAATTTAGTGGGGATAAATATTGCCTTATTTATCCGTACTAAATTTAAAATCAATAACAGTTGCAAATAGTAGAGTTCACCGCGAATTACGGGAACTATGAACTTAGTTTATTTGTGACAAACACAGCCGCTGCTGCCCTGAATTACGGAGCAAATAGGCTCAGCGCTGTTTGCTGGGAACTTCTGTTTGGAGCATTGCTTTGCGACTCTTGTACTTATAACAATATCTGTTTGTAACTAGAATTTTGCTTGTTCGAAATCATCATCATCTACCCACTGCTGGACATAGGCCTCCCCTAATGAGCCCCATAGCGCCCTGTCTTCAGCTTGCCGCATCCTGCATCTGCCGCAATTTTTCGCAGATCGTTATCTCACCTGGCCGGAGGGCGTTCTGTTTTAAATATGTAACCCAAAATGATTATAAAACACAAAATTTGTGTTCAAATTTAATAGGAGGTTCTGGGAAATTCAGCTATTTGTCCAAGGTTTTTTTTTTATTTTGTGTCAACGGGCAAAAAATAAGGTATTTTCTCGTGGTCCCGTTACCGTAAGCAGGTATTTTGTAGTTTTTCAACGTCCGTAATTTACGCATTTATCTATAATATATTTCTTCATTCTTTAGAGTTCTAAAAAAGCACAAACGTACCGTTTACGTATTACAAGAATTAAGGAATGGTTCACTTTGAGAATTTTCTAAAACTGGCAATTAAAATTAATTACAATTCATTCGACCTCAGTAAATTTCCGTTTGTGCTAGACCGTTGAACTTTCATCTTCTGGGTTTTCCTTATTTTTATCCCCATGGGACAAAAACTCATTATTTCTGAGAGGTTTCAGTAGGAGAAATGATTAGGTTATTTTTCCTTAGCAGAAAAAAATACCACCGTTTTTTTATAGATTAAATATGAAAATAGGAATGGACCTAATGTCTAGCTCTAGAAACTAAGCTAGCAAAAAGTTACACGGTTATTTACAACAAAAGCAAAATCGCGAAATAAAATCATATTAATACGTAAAATGCGAAAATTTCTCTAGGGATGTATGTTTATTACTTCTTCATGCCAAAAGTACTTGGACGATTGGCTGAAATTATCATAGATGTATTTTTTTAGAATTAGAGATAACCTTTATTGCGTTTTCTTAAAATAGATATTTTAATTTTCAATAACTGTGGAAAACTATGGGCTGTAAATAATACCTAAAAAAATCTTAAAAGAAAATCGAAGATAGATAGAAGAAAACAGACAAGGAAATCTTGTAAATCGTCACGCCACGTGCGAAACTTCGGAAATTCCTTACTCAATTAGTAAACTAATGTGTTAATTATCACACGGCAGTAACAGACCCATTTCTTACTAACTTAGAAACTAAGTAACGTAGAAACTAAGTAATAACTTGCCTTATAACTTTACTAAACGTATTCCCTAAACGTAACCTACCTACTAATTACCAACCAGTAACTATAACGAATTAAGTCTTGGGCCTTGGGAAAAATCACAAAATACTAAACATTCAGAAGGATTACATCTACAAGCAATTGATGTATTCATTTTAGTGTTTTTATCCGACTTTTTAAAAAAAGGAGGAGGTAGGTAGAATGTTCGGCTGGATGTTTATTTTTTATGAATGTTCGTCCTTTTCTTTGTCAATGGATCGATTTTGAAAAAAAATCGCTATTGTATTATGAGAATGATCCAGTGAAAATTTTATTCCATAGGGATTGTCCCGCAAAACTAAAAAACCGCGTAAATGTTAAATTATTTTATAACAATTAAATTGTTCTACTTTTGATTTTTCACTATCGGTAACAAAAAAGAACACAGCTGGCTGCCTTATACGGGCAGCCAGCTGTGTGATTTACAGATGGTGCTTTAAAATGTAAATCAAATCAAAGGGATTTAATCTGATATTTTGTATATATAGCATTTAGGATCCTACTGTTGCTGTTGCCGCGGGTTCTGCTGAGCGGTGAGGCTGTCTTTTTGCGCCAGATGGCATCAAAGCAGTCGGTGCGAGCCTCGGCGAACAGACCTGTTGCAGAATCGCGGAGGCCGTAGCAGCAACCTAAATGCCTTATTTTACCAATAAATAATGTCCAAACTAGTTTATTCCCGCGGCTTCGCACGCGTTGTTTCTATGGAAACGTTTAAAGGTGATTTATATCCCATGGATCAGATCCCATGAATCATAAATCAGAATTTATGGGATAAAAAGTAGCTTATGTTTGATTCCAGGATTAAAATTAACTGTATGCAAAATTTCAGCCCGATCTGTTCAGTAGTTTTGGCGTGAAGAGGTAACAAACATCCATTCATCCATCCATCCATCTATCCATCCATCCATCCAACCTTTCGCATTTATATTATTAGTGTTCTAGTGTGATACGTAGAACATTGTGCGATTTGTACGCCACTCAATAAAATCGACGTTTGTTGTGAGTGTTCCTTCTGAATGTATATGTTTACTGTGTATACCCTTGACATTCACACGAACAAAACATTGCGGTAATTAGCAGAGCTTTGAACTTTAATGTGTTATCTTTAAGCTTGATATTTGCATACAGTGGCACGCATCCGGATTGTAAAAGAGCAAAGTGCGATGTATTTGTATTCTGTGGAGCTGAATATGTTTTTGCTATTGTTTATCATAATATTTATTAAGCTGGTGTTATTGCATGCCAGTTTTTTATAGCCTATTACTATTTAAGGTTGATCGTTTCGAGTTGCCGCAAGATTCAAATTATTTGGTTCTTTTTAGTTTATTCATTGTAGATTTATAGAATACAATTAATAAAACTAGAGGAATAGTAATCTGCCGCAAATCTATAACTATTTTCTATTAACTTATGAAATAATTACTTCGATTCACTGGTATTTTGGGTTAAAAATCAATTTTTCTTAAAGGCCAAAATACAATTCAATCGAATTTATGATATCGGTTTTATCATGGGTTAAAAATGGTAAACGACTTGCGGCAAATTATTTTTCCGTTAGTTCTATTCCATCTGCTTTATAGCAGAAAAAAATTAAAAACCACGATAAAATTATATCGCGCCAAGCCGAAACGGTCACTCTTAAAATAGTTTATTCCGTAAAAGTAACAATTTCGTAAAAGTCAGTGTCTGTTGAACGGGATCGACCTGCATAGAAAGTAGGTACACCTTAGAACACGGGATTAGTCTTTCGAAATTAGGGAATTAATAAATAAATAATAAATGCTGGACAATTCACACAGCATTATCTAGCCCCAAGCTAAGCAGAGCTTGTTATGGGTAACTGATATACATATTTAATAGGTACAATACACACATAGATATATATTTTTTTATTGTACATAGAAAACATCCGGTGTTCTGGATGTTTGTTGAACAAATATCTGCAGACCGTACAAACATTTTTCCCGAGGCGGGAATCGAACCCGCAACCTCGTGCGTCGCAGGCGGACCATCGCCCGCTGCGCCACAATGGTCGTCATTAATATAATTAAGTATTTTGGTACTACTAAATATTTGTTCACAAAGAAAATTACAATCAAATAATAGAAATAAATTAGAACTAGTATTGACAATTGAAACAATTAAGCTAACTGCAGACTGTTGCAAACAATCTACCAACTCAACTGTATTTTGATAATACGTAAAATAACAATGTATTCTGAGCTCTAAACAAAAATTATAAATGGTACCTACCCACTTGTCAGTTAAGACTGAGAAGTGGGTATCATTTATAATTTTAACTAGCTTCTAACCCCCGAATACTCAAACTCAACTCAGATTTAAGCAGGTCACAAATGACGAATTTTTGAAAGAATTTCATGGGAATCTGTCAAAAAATCGCGATTTGAGATGAGCTTATAACTGAGTTGCGTTTAAGTATTCGGGGGTTAGTTTCTCACATAAGATTAGGTCCTACTTTGTAAAAACCAATAAGTAAATAAAATAAAAGATATAACACAAAATAAAATTGTCTAACTACTGAATTCCACAGTACCACAAACAAAATCTACAAGTCGTTTAAATGATGTAATTCGAGCTGACTTCACTCATTATAAAAATGGTTACGAGATGGGAAGGTTGCGAGTTGGGAATTAGCCACCTTTGCTATGCTCCGGTGAAATCCGGCCCATTATGAACTGAAAAGCTCAAAATGCGGTATAAATTTGCAGACAAAACTCACTGAAACAGAGGACACACATTCTTGTTATAGAAGTAGTCTCAAAACTGAGTAAAGTAAGTTTTCAGACTTAGTTAAACAAACAAGTTCCCTGGAGCTTTGGAATACAGCGCACTAAGCATGAGTTATTGACGATGTGGTTGCAATAGCGACACTATAGTCGATCACGACAATATATCGACTAGAATAAACGATGTCGATCGACATGAGAAGTCCAGATTTACCGAGCCACGTTACTGTGTATTATTTCACCGTGAAATTAAGAATGTAGCTTTTTTTGAGTCTATTATGAATAAAATTACAATCAAATAATAGAAATGAATTAGAATTCAGCCAGCGTCTTGGGGACGCTTCCGAATGGTATTGATATGGATAAGTTGAGCTACCCGTAGATTTTACTGAGCCACATGAAATTATCACGTGGTCCGGTTTTCGCTAAAGTTGGTCGTAGTACCAGGGCTAAGCCACTAGACCAGATGAGATCTATTCTAACACCATCAAAAAAGTATCACACTAATATTATAACTGTGAAAGTTTGGATGTTTAGATGTAAGGATGAATGGATAGATGTTTGTTAGTCTAAGTAGTATTTACATTTGAAACACTTGACCTAACTGCAGACTGCTGAAAAAATAAAAGAAAAACATTATAAAAATGCTATTTTCGTCCTAATTCTTCACTCGACAGAATATAAGTGCCTTTGTATTATTAAAAGTTAACTATTGCGTCAGTGTAGCCTAAAGAAAGAAAGCGAGGTAATCTCGTACTTAACCCACCGTAGTTCAGTTACGTAAGAATCTAACTCGATTGCCTGGACCGGCTCCTGAGTAACTGAGTAAAGAAGTCTGAGAGAATGGCAAACACAGGTACTGCTTCAACTACTTGCGATTAAAACTTTTCATCTTCAGTCTATTCTTAGAAGAAAGTTACTGTAATTTAGAAATGAGGGAATGAATAATTTACCTTTGTTTTATGGTATAGTAACTTCTGAACGTTTATTTGGTTCTGGCATTGGTCGTGGTGAACTCAAGCCATTCTCAATGTATGTAGGTACAATGTTTATATCAAATCATACAAAAACTCTTTATTTTCATAAATACAATAAATGTACACTTAGAAAAGGTCAAATTATAAAACTAAACACTGACACGGAAATAAAGTGATATATTTAATTTCTGTCGCTTTGATATGTAGACTAAAAGTAAAGAAGCGTCGAAGAAACCTTTAGTACGAGTATGTTAGTTTTTATTTGTCGAGTTGGAGCAAAACTCGTTCCGAGCTTTTTTATCCACTATATAATCTGATATTTTGTAGTAAACCTTTTTACAAAGGATATGTTTGACGATGTGTTTGAATTTATTTATTGATCATTTTTGCAACTCAACTCACTGTAAACAGCTTACAACATAAAAATCCAGAATGCTCTTTTGACGTCGATTTTGAAAAATATTTTTCAGCATTATGCAATATAGAAAAGAGCTCAAATCGACTAGTTATTTAAAAAAACAAATATAAAGTGATTTTAAGAATAACTTTGGGGAAATATTTACAGTTTTTGTATCTTAAGTTTGGCCGGAGTATAGGATACAACATAGCCACAGACATAGCATAGGAATATTAGCAGTCAGTAAAAAATATTTCACTATTATGTTATATTAATGTGCTCCTAGCCGAATTTCGACCACGGCGATCAGTCTCATCGGAAACTAGCGCAGGACATTATAGTGCACAAGTGTGTGCGCAAACACAGGTGCCCTATCTATTCCCTCACTCTCATAATCCGATGGAAAGACAGACCGACACGACAAACAAACTTTATTATAAAACTAGCATAGTGATTTTCATCGAGATTTGTCGTATGAGATCGTGTTGTTTTGTCAATTACTTTGCAAAATTGGTCACGATCACTGACGGATTAAACCTTGCTTATCCTTTGTTTTGTACTCCGTTTTAAAAATGTTTTAAATTAAATTTATAATTCGCTCGGTAAATCACAAAAAAATTTATCGGTCAAAAATTCATTCAACCAAAATTTATAAATGCCTATCGTTCGGGAATCCGTAGCGGCCAAATTAATTTCGGTCTCTTGAACGGGGTTCCTAACCCTCCCCATCGACGAACCCACGTCACTTAAATAAAAAGTCACCATACGACTCCCTATGCCATCAGCTACATTAACACTTTCATAGTCCAAGACGTAGATGTCGGTTGACACCAGCGCGTCACTGCGGGTCGCTCCGCAGGCTGGGCAGTGAATGCATTAACGTAATTATTTAAACCCAAAGCACCTATTCAAGTACAATGGTCCCGTTTGCGTACCTTTCTCGGGTTTACATTAAAGTCTCCCGGGCTTCTTAGTTAATTGTGGGAGGAAGAAAACTCACCGTTATTTTTCATCTTTATATTCTTCTGAACAGTAATAAAACGTCAAGTGCGAGGCGGACTTGCGCACTAAGGGTCCTTGTGTCTTGTCAAATATCATGATTCTAGGTCAACGGGAAGTACCCTATAGGTTTTGGTCCATGGCGTGAACCAAAAGTTTTCTGATTATTTCCTTTATTTCTGCTTTAAGACCTTGCTGCTCGCCAAATTTCATGAATCTAGGTTTACGGGAAGTACCCTATAGGTTTTGTGTGCATGTGATTCCCTTTGAAATTTCAAAATATTGGGACATAAGAGGCTGTAACTTTTGATTGCATTGACTTAGAAGTTTTATTTATATCGAGGCTTCAAGAGGTTACGGACATGAGTATATAATGTTATTTTCAACTCGGACTTTAAATTAAGATACCGTTGCAGTGTTTGATAAAATAAATAAACTTAGCGTGTCCTTTGTATACCTACCTACAGATTACAACTGTATCCCATCTATAGGTCAGATCGGAGATAAGTTTCTTAGCTCCGGTATTTGATAAATGCTTTGCTCTACCTAGGTAATGCGTAATGGTGGATACAGACCAAGCGAGCGAGAGCGAGCGAATGCAAACGAGTTGGATTCGACTATCGGTACGTTCGTTCCATTTTTCTTTGATGTAGCGACAGCCGCCGAAGGCGAACGAAGTGTAAAAATATGAAGAATAAAGTTCTTTTTTTTTTTCGGAAAAGGAAAAGCAAGTTCTGAATTCAAAAAATCGTAAAACAAACGTTGACCCTGTTGACCCCTCAATGTCCAGATTCACGCCATTTTGGCTTAGTGAACCTTTTCCGTGGCACCCTGTATAGTTTGAATACAAAGTTTTTCGAAAGCATATGCTTTATTCAGCTCTGCTTAGCTTGGGTCTAGAACTGGATGGTTTCGTGTGAATAGTCTAGTATTATTAATTATATTTAGGGTTCCGTACCTCAAAGGAAAAAAGGAACCCTTATAAGATCACTTTGTTGCCCGTCTGTGTGTCTGCCAACCCCATCTTCTCAGGAACGTGGGGACGTATCGAGTAGAAATTAACGTGAAATACTGAAGTCCGTAACCTCTTGTAGCCGCGATATAAATAAAACTTCTAAGTCAACGCACTCAAAAGTTACAGCCGTTTAATTCCGAATATTTTGGGTAATTCCCGTAGACCTATGTAGAATCATAAAGTTTGACAAGAAGCAAGGTCTTAGCACAAGAAAAGGAAAAAATCCTAAAACCGTAAATGTGTAGTTTATTCACCAAAAAAACTTTTGAATCTTGCTATACCAACGATCAAAACCTATAGGGTCCTACCCGTTGACCTAAAATCATAAAATTTAGTAAGAAGACCGTAAATTTGTAGTTTAGTCACAAAAAAATAATTTTTGTTTCTCGCCATGGACCAAAACCTACAGGGTACCTACTTCCTGTTGACCTAGAATCATGATAATTTGGCAAGACACAAGGTCTTACGGAACCCTAAGAGCGCGAGTACGACTCGCACTTGACGTTTTATTTTATTCTTAATCGAAATTAAACGAACACCAAGAAAAGACATAATTCGAACAAAACTGTAAAAACGTTCTAAATCTGTTATTTCAGTTAAAATTCAGATAGCTGACGTACCTATCAGGTGGTTATTATGTTTTCAAGAGATCAAAAAAGTAATTTTACTACACTCGACTTAATAATCGAATAGGTGACATAAAGATACGAAGCAATGTCATATCACAACAGGCAACGAATCGTGAAAACATTAACATTATAAATACAAAAGTTTGTATGTATGGATGGATATTTAATATGTTCTACTAACTAGGAAGCATGGCTTTTTTCATTATTTATAGGGTTCCGTACCCGAAAGGTGAAAAAACGGATCCCGTTTGACCACAATCTTACCTGATGGAATGTGACAATTTGGCAGACGGTTAATCGCGAAGGTTTAAAAGACACTCACTATGTGTGGATCGTCCACAGTATTTTTTATTTTAAAATATTCGAAATTCAAAAATCTTTGTTTACAAGTTGATCCCCTCGGAGTCCAGAATGGGTGATTCTGCTTAGTACACCCTTTCCATGGCACCCTGTTTACTACAACTGCTCGGAACGTGTCTTAGTACTTTTCCAAAGATGAAGCAGAAACTACGCCATTGCTGTCATACTCAAATACTGGAGGAAAAGCTATTTGGAATTTCTAACGCGCTGAGCGGGAGATCAAACTGTAAGAATACATGAAATTGAAATGTTGCGTATAGGTATGCTGTTTCATATCTAGAATACAGTGTATTTTTTTTTAAACTGGGAATAAGAATTTAATAAAATGTTTGTTGAAGGATTTTTGCTTTGTCCTGTTGTATGAGAATACATTTTACTAAATTTGACCAACTTTCGCTGCTCAGATTTTTTTCATTCGATACAATAAAATGATCCTTGCAAAGGATTGAGTCAATCATAAAAAAAATTCTAACTTGATTCATTTAAAGATCATGCTTGACCAAAAAAATTTTAATGCCAAAATATTTTTCACCAAAAAGGAGCTGATGTTTCAAAAGAAACTGCACCTGTATCTTCTCTGGTAATGGGTGCTGCCGTACTGTCCCAATTAAAAAAATACTCTGTATAACTAAACTATTTTACCAAGAAAAATTACGTGTGAAGCCACGGGCAACATCAAGTTATTACCAAACCATTTAAATTTGACTCGTGAGAGAACACAATAAGTCTAGGGAAGAACCCAGAGGTCGCGTAAGGTCTTACTTCCAATAACTTGGAAGATATTAATGTTGTTTTGTATCTAATAGGATTTAGTATGAAATTATTTGTGCCGCCGGTGAAGCTTGTTAGGAGAAATCAAGCCATTAAAAAAAACATTTTTCTTTTTCTATTAAAGCCTTGTATTTCAAGAAGCTTGCAATTTAACTTCTAAAAAGTAAAGTAAAAAAAAGTAAAAAGTCTTTATTATGGGAACATATGGGGGAAATAACAAAAAAAAGGCAGCGATGCGACCTGCAGAAGTAAAATACTGTGTCGCATATCGCAACGCCCGCCTCCGGGATTAGGGTAAGATAGTTCCACGAACTTTATTAAAGAACTTCTGTCATTAAACTGCGAAAATAGATCTGTAAAATGATAATTATAAAAATATGCAAGGTGAACATGTTATGTGTTACAAAACATACCAAAAAAGGTAACAAGTATTGGCTAAAGTACTTTATCGACCAACCCTATGAACCAATGGTCCCTGATATTCATTTGCGCACAATTTAACCTAGTTGCTTTTCCGTGAACTCCTAGTTTTTACTTGTGCGGTAGTCAGCCCTTAAAGATCACACGAGTCACGTTTTTTTTTTTTTTTTTGTCTTTCCAAAAAAATCTGTTTTTCTCTTTTTTATCGGAAGAAAATGACCAAGATGCAGAAATTTTAGTCTACTTAAATCTAATATATAAAATTTAAATTTCTTTTAATTAGTGTTATTGGTCTTAATAACTGTTTTAATGAAATAAATAAATTTAAAAATAAATCTATATTCTGTTCCCAATACAGTTTGTTTTTGCATCTCTTACCAGGTTTAAATTTATTCATAACTTATCAAAACCAAGCTTAAAATAACTGCGGAAAAAATAAATAACATGATTGTTACAAATAGCCAATTAACATAATAAACTCATAACGCTAATACAACCATTTAGGACACTCGCAAAAAAGGAATCTATTCACATAATATACATAATACGTCATGCTTTTAAAATGCTAATAACCATTTATGAGTAAAAACTAAGTAGGTAATTATAACATTATTAATGGTACTACATTGTGAGATGTGCCTCAAATGTTCCTTATGGGATCTGTTCCAAATACGGGAATTTAGCGCGTTGTGTCTGAGTCGATGTTTTGTTTAAGAGTACAAGTTTGTACAGAACCCGCGATGCGGAATCCAACTCACACTTGACCTTTTATTTATTTTAATAAATATATGGAACCAGGTTGACGGCGCTTTCCATGTGTAATGGTTTAGGTTCTTGGTGTCCCATATCACTTTTGTTACTATTATTACATTACCGGTTTGATATCTACTAACAATTTAAGGTATCTGATGTTTCATTGAACACATCACACTTTGCATGTGTTTTACCTTGTATAAAAATATTTTCATAAGATCCGATTAACTTTTAGTCCTGAAAAGGAAACCGAGAGAGTTACTTTCTAATTTCTATTATACAAATTAAAATCTTTACTAGAAAAGGTATGGATAGTCAACTTGTAAATCTTTTTAAAAATAACAAAATTTTAAAATTTAAAAAATCCCCGACGAATTTTCATGAAACATGGCTGTGAACACTCGGTATAAAATTATTTATGACACAATTTTTTTTAACGAAAATCGGTTCATCCGTTTGGGTTTACGATACCACAGACAGATACACAGATACATAGCCGTTAAACTTATAACACCCCTCTCTTTTTGCGTCGGGGGTTAAAAAATAGTTATAGACAAAGGATTGTAAGCAAATATTTAAATAATGCCATACCTACGCTAATTACCTGAGAACGTCCTATAATCTACTGTCAAAACATGTAGGTGTTGATCTGTATTTGTTCCTACCAAACATGGAGCGGACTTATAATTCTATTGTACACTGATCGGACTGGGGTTTCCCATTAATGGTGAGTAAATGTAAACATATAGCTCGTTTTTTTTTGTAAGTCAAAGGAACTATGTAACGTCATGACCTACGGAGCTGAGACGTGGACACTTTACGGTAGGGCTCTGGTCCACCAGTTCAAAGTCGCTCAGCGAGCTATGGAAAGAGCTATGCTCGGAGTCTCTCTGAAGGATAGAATTCGTAACGAATACATCCGACAGAGAACCAAAGTTATCGACATAGCTCAAAGAATTAGCAAGCTGAAGTGGCAGTGGGCCCGGCCATATCTCGCTAAGAACCGACAACCGCTGGGGCAAACGTGTTCTTGAGTGGAGACCACGACTCGGCAAACGTAGTGTAGGACGCCCTCCGGCCAGGTGGGACGACCTGCGAAAGACTGCAGGCAGATGCTGGATGCGGCACGCTGAAGACAGGGCGCTATGGCGCTCATTAGGGGAGGCCTATGTCCAGCAGTGGACTAATTAGGCTGATGATGATGATGATGAAAGGAACTATTACGCGCTTCTAGGATCGAGATATTTTTTGTAAACAAAGGGACTACAAAATCAAAGAAATTGTACGCCACACAATAAAATCGTCGTTTGTTCTGAGTGTTCCTTCTGAATGTATATATCTACTGTGTATACCCTTGACATTCACACGAACAAAACATTGCGGTAATTAGCAGAGCTTTGAACTTTAATGTGTTATCTTTAAGCTTGATATTTGCATACAGTGGCACGCATCCGGATTGTAAAAGAGCAAACTGCTATAGGTATTTGTATTTTGTGGAGCTGAATATTGTTTTTGCTATTGTTTATCATAATATTTATTAAGCTGGTGTTATTGTATGCCGGTTTTTATAACCTATAACTATTTAAGGTTGATCGTTTCGAGTTGCCGCAAGATTCATAATAATTGGTTCTTTTTAGTTTATTCATTGTAGATTTGTTGAACACAATTAATAAAATTAGAGGAATCTGCCGCAAATCGATAACTATTTTCTATTAACTTATGAAAAAATTACTTCGATTCACTGGTATTTTGGGTTAAAAATCAACTTTTCTTAAAGGCTCCCAAAATACAATTCAATCGAATTTATGATATCGGTTTTATCATGGGTTAAAAATATTTTGCGGCAAATTATTTTTCCATTAGTTTTATTCCTTGTATAAAGCAGAAAAAAATAAAAACCACAATAAAATTATATCGCGCCAAAACGAAACGGTCACTCTTAAAATGGATTGACCTGCATAGAAAGTTGGTACACCTTAGAACACGGGATTAGTTAATCGAAATTAGGGAATTAATAAATAAATAATAAATGCTGGACAATTCACACAGCATTATCTAACCCCAAGCTAAGCAGAGCTTGTTATGGGTAACCGATATACATATTTAATAGGTACAATACACTACATAGATATGTATATTTTTTTTTTATTGTACATAGAAAACATCCAGAACACCCTGAACAAGTATCTGCAGATCGTACAAACATTTATCCCGAGGCGGGAATCGAACCCGCAATCTCGTGCGTCGCAGGCGGACCTTCGCCCGCTGCGCCGCAAAGGTCGTCATTAATATAATTAAGTATTTTGGAACTACTAAATATTTGTTCACAAAGAAATTTACAATCAAATAATAGAAATAAATTAGAACTAGTATTGACAATTGAAACAATTAAGCTAACTTCAGACTGTTACAAACAATCTACCAACTCAACTGTATTTTTATAATACGTAAAATAACAATGTATTCTGAGCTCAAAACAAAAATTATAAATGGTACCCACTTGTCAGTTAAGACTGAGAAGTGGGTACCATTTATAATTTTTGCTTCTAACCCCCGAATACTCAAACACAACTCAGATTTAAGCAGGTCACAAATGACGAATTTTTGAAAGAATTTCATGGAAAACTGTCAAAAAATCGCAACTTGAGATGAGCTTATAACTGAGTTGCGTTTAAGTATTCGGGGGTTAGTTTCTCGTAACATAAGATTAGGTCCTACTTTGTAAAAACCAACATAGATAAAAATAAGTAAATAAAATAAAAGATATAACGCAAAAGAAAATTGTCTAACTATTGAATTCCACAGTACCACAAACAAAATCTACAAGTCGTTTAAATGATGTACCTAATTCAAGCTGACTCCTTTCATTATAAAAATGATTACGAGATGGGAAGGTTGCGAGTTGGGAAGTAGCCACCTTTGCTATGCTCCGGTGAAATCCGGCTCATTATGAACTAAAAAGCTCAAAATGCGGTATAAATTTGCAGACAAAACTCACTGAAACAGAGGACACACATTCTTGTTATAGAACTAGTCTCAAAATTGAGTAAAGTAAGTTTTCAGACTTAGTTAAACAAACAAGTTCCCTGGAGCTTTGGAATACAGCGCACTAAGCATGAGTTATTGACGATGTGGTTGCAATAGCGACACTATAGTCGATCACGACAATATATCGACTAGAATAAACGATGTCGATCGACATGAGAAGTCCAGATTTACCGAGCCACGTTACTGTGTATTATTTCACCGTGAAATTAAGAATGTAGCTTTTTTTGAGTCTATTATGAATAAAATTACAATCAAATAATAGAAATGAATTAGAATTCAGCCAGCGTCTTGGGGACGCTTCCGAATGGTATTGATATGGATAAGTTGAGCTACCCGTAGATTTTACTGAGCCACATGAAATTATCACGTGGTCCGGTTTTCGCTAAAGTTGGTCGTAGTACCAGGGCTAAGCCACTAGACCAGATGAGATCTATTCTAACACCATCAAAAAAGTATCACACTAATATTATAACTGTGAAAGTTTGGATGTTTAGATGTAAGGATGAATGGATAGATGTTTGTTAGTCTAAGTAGTATTTACATTTGAAACACTTGACCTAACTGCAGACTGCTGAAAAAATAAAAGAAAAACATTATAAAAATGCTATTTTCGTCCTAATTCTTCACTCGACAGAATATAAGTGCCTTTGTATTATTAAAAGTTAACTATTGCGTCAGTGTAGCCTAAAGAAAGAAAGCGAGGTAATCTCGTACTTAACCCACCGTAGTTCAGTTACGTAAGAATCTAACTCGATTGCCTGGACCGGCTCCTGAGTAACTGAGTAAAGAAGTCTGAGAGAATGGCAAACACAGGTACTGCTTCAACTACTTGCGATTAAAACTTTTCATCTTCAGTCTATTCTTAGAAGAAAGTTACTGTAATTTAGAAATGAGGGAATGAATAATTTACCTTTGTTTTATGGTATAGTAACTTCTGAACGTTTATTTGGTTCTGGCATTGGTCGTGGTGAACTCAAGCCATTCTCAATGTATGTAGGTACAATGTTTATATCAAATCATACAAAAACTCTTTATTTTCATAAATACAATAAATGTACACTTAGAAAAGGTCAAATTATAAAACTAAACACTGACACGGAAATAAAGTGATATATTTAATTTCTGTCGCTTTGATATGTAGACTAAAAGTAAAGAAGCGTCGAAGAAACCTTTAGTACGAGTATGTTAGTTTTTATTTGTCGAGTTGGAGCAAAACTCGTTCCGAGCTTTTTTATCCACTATATAATCTGATATTTTGTAGTAAACCTTTTTACAAAGGATATGTTTGACGATGTGTTTGAATTTATTTATTGATCATTTTTGCAACTCAACTCACTGTAAACAGCTTACAACATAAAAATCCAGAATGCTCTTTTGACGTCGATTTTGAAAAATATTTTTCAGCATTATGCAATATAGAAAAGAGCTCAAATCGACTAGTTATTTAAAAAAACAAATATAAAGTGATTTTAAGAATAACTTTGGGGAAATATTTACAGTTTTTGTATCTTAAGTTTGGCCGGAGTATAGGATACAACATAGCCACAGACATAGCATAGGAATATTAGCAGTCAGTAAAAAATATTTCACTATTATGTTATATTAATGTGCTCCTAGCCGAATTTCGACCACGGCGATCAGTCTCATCGGAAACTAGCGCAGGACATTATAGTGCACAAGTGTGTGCGCAAACACAGGTGCCCTATCTATTCCCTCACTCTCATAATCCGATGGAAAGACAGACCGACACGACAAACAAACTTTATTATAAAACTAGCATAGTGATTTTCATCGAGATTTGTCGTATGAGATCGTGTTGTTTTGTCAATTACTTTGCAAAATTGGTCACGATCACTGACGGATTAAACCTTGCTTATCCTTTGTTTTGTACTCCGTTTTAAAAATGTTTTAAATTAAATTTATAATTCGCTCGGTAAATCACAAAAAAATTTATCGGTCAAAAATTCATTCAACCAAAATTTATAAATGCCTATCGTTCGGGAATCCGTAGCGGCCAAATTAATTTCGGTCTCTTGAACGGGGTTCCTAACCCTCCCCATCGACGAACCCACGTCACTTAAATAAAAAGTCACCATACGACTCCCTATGCCATCAGCTACATTAACACTTTCATAGTCCAAGACGTAGATGTCGGTTGACACCAGCGCGTCACTGCGGGTCGCTCCGCAGGCTGGGCAGTGAATGCATTAACGTAATTATTTAAACCCAAAGCACCTATTCAAGTACAATGGTCCCGTTTGCGTACCTTTCTCGGGTTTACATTAAAGTCTCCCGGGCTTCTTAGTTAATTGTGGGAGGAAGAAAACTCACCGTTATTTTTCATCTTTATATTCTTCTGAACAGTAATAAAACGTCAAGTGCGAGGCGGACTTGCGCACTAAGGGTCCTTGTGTCTTGTCAAATATCATGATTCTAGGTCAACGGGAAGTACCCTATAGGTTTTGGTCCATGGCGTGAACCAAAAGTTTTCTGATTATTTCCTTTATTTCTGCTTTAAGACCTTGCTGCTCGCCAAATTTCATGAATCTAGGTTTACGGGAAGTACCCTATAGGTTTTGTGTGCATGTGATTCCCTTTGAAATTTCAAAATATTGGGACATAAGAGGCTGTAACTTTTGATTGCATTGACTTAGAAGTTTTATTTATATCGAGGCTTCAAGAGGTTACGGACATGAGTATATAATGTTATTTTCAACTCGGACTTTAAATTAAGATACCGTTGCAGTGTTTGATAAAATAAATAAACTTAGCGTGTCCTTTGTATACCTACCTACAGATTACAACTGTATCTCATCTATAGGTCAGATCGGAGATAAGTTTCTTAGCTCCGGTATTTGATAAATGCTTTGCTCTACCTAGGTAATGCGTAATGGTGGATACAGACCAAGCGAGCGAGAGCGAGCGAATGCAAACGAGTTGGATTCGACTATCGGTACGTTCGTTCCATTTTTCTTTGATGTAGCGACAGCCGCCGAAGGCGAACGAAGTGTAAAAATATGAAGAATAAAGTTCTTTTTTTTTTTCGGAAAAGGAAAAGCAAGTTCTGAATTCAAAAAATCGTAAAACAAACGTTGACCCTGTTGACCCCTCAATGTCCAGATTCACGCCATTTTGGCTTAGTGAACCTTTTCCGTGGCACCCTGTATAGTTTGAATACAAAGTTTTTCGAAAGCATATGCTTTATTCAGCTCTGCTTAGCTTGGGTCTAGAACTGGATGGTTTCGTGTGAATAGTCTAGTATTATTAATTATATTTAGGGTTCCGTACCTCAAAGGAAAAAAGGAACCCTTATAAGATCACTTTGTTGCCCGTCTGTGTGTCTGCCAACCCCATCTTCTCAGGAACGTGGGGACGTATCGAGTAGAAATTAACGTGAAATACTGAAGTCCGTAACCTCTTGTAGCCGCGATATAAATAAAACTTCTAAGTCAACGCACTCAAAAGTTACAGCCGTTTAATTCCGAATATTTTGGGTAATTCCCGTAGACCTATGTAGAATCATAAAGTTTGACAAGAAGCAAGGTCTTAGCACAAGAAAAGGAAAAAATCCTAAAACCGTAAATGTGTAGTTTATTCACCAAAAAAACTTTTGAATCTTGCTATACCAACGATCAAAACCTATAGGGTCCTACCCGTTGACCTAAAATCATAAAATTTAGTAAGAAGACCGTAAATTTGTAGTTTAGTCACAAAAAAATAATTTTTGTTTCTCGCCATGGACCAAAACCTACAGGGTACCTACTTCCTGTTGACCTAGAATCATGATAATTTGGCAAGACACAAGGTCTTACGGAACCCTAAGAGCGCGAGTACGACTCGCACTTGACGTTTTATTTTATTCTTAATCGAAATTAAACGAACACCAAGAAAAGACATAATTCGAACAAAACTGTAAAAACGTTCTAAATCTGTTATTTCAGTTAAAATTCAGATAGCTGACGTACCTATCAGGTGGTTATTATGTTTTCAAGAGATCAAAAAAGTAATTTTACTACACTCGACTTAATAATCGAATAGGTGACATAAAGATACGAAGCAATGTCATATCACAACAGGCAACGAATCGTGAAAACATTAACATTATAAATACAAAAGTTTGTATGTATGGATGGATATTTAATATGTTCTACTAACTAGGAAGCATGGCTTTTTTCATTATTTATAGGGTTCCGTACCCGAAAGGTGAAAAAACGGATCCCGTTTGACCACAATCTTACCTGATGGAATGTGACAATTTGGCAGACGGTTAATCGCGAAGGTTTAAAAGACACTCACTATGTGTGGATCGTCCACAGTATTTTTTATTTTAAAATATTCGAAATTCAAAAATCTTTGTTTACAAGTTGATCCCCTCGGAGTCCAGAATGGGTGATTCTGCTTAGTACACCCTTTCCATGGCACCCTGTTTACTACAACTGCTCGGAACGTGTCTTAGTACTTTTCCAAAGATGAAGCAGAAACTACGCCATTGCTGTCATACTCAAATACTGGAGGAAAAGCTATTTGGAATTTCTAACGCGCTGAGCGGGAGATCAAACTGTAAGAATACATGAAATTGAAATGTTGCGTATAGGTATGCTGTTTCATATCTAGAATACAGTGTATTTTTTTTTTAAACTGGGAATAAGAATTTAATAAAATGTTTGTTGAAGGATTTTTGCTTTGTCCTGTTGTATGAGAATACATTTTACTAAATTTGACCAACTTTCGCTGCTCAGATTTTTTTCATTCGATACAATAAAATGATCCTTGCAAAGGATTGAGTCAATCATAAAAAAAATTCTAACTTGATTCATTTAAAGATCATGCTTGACCAAAAAAATTTTAATGCCAAAATATTTTTCACCAAAAAGGAGCTGATGTTTCAAAAGAAACTGCACCTGTATCTTCTCCGGTAATGGGTGCTGCCGTACTGACCCAATTAAAAAAATACTCTGTATAACTAAACTATTTTACCGAGACAAATTACGTGTGAAGCCACGGGCAACATCAAGTTATTACCAAACCATTTAAATTTGACTCGTGAGAGAACACAATAAGTCTAGGGAAGAACCCAGAGGTCGCGTAAGGTCTTACTTCCAATAACTTGGAAGATATTAATGTTGTTTTGTATCTAATAGGATTTAGTATGAAATTATTTGTGCCGCCGGTGAAGCTTGTTAGGAGAAATCAAGCCATTAAAAAAAGCATTTTTCTTTTTCCTTTTATTTCAAGAAACTTGCAATTCAACTTCTGTCATTAAACTGCGAAAATAGATCTATAAAATGATAATTATAAAAAATATGCAAGGTGAACATGTTATGTGTCGTGTCAAACCATAAAAAAAAATTACAAGTATGGGCAAAAGTACTCTAACGACCAACCCAATGAACCAATGGTCCCTGATATTCACTTGCGCACAATTTAACCTAGTTATTTTTGCGTGAACTCCTAGTTTTTACTTGTGCGGTAGTCAGCCCTTAAGGATCACACGAGTCACGTTTTTTGGTTTTTTTCTTGTGTTTCCAAAAAAATCTGTTTTTTTCTTTTTTATCGGATCAAAAATTACCAAGATGCAGAGATTTTAGTTTACTTAAATCTAATATATAAATAAAATTTCTTTTAATTAGTGTTATTGGTCTTAATAACCGTTTTGATTAAATAATAAAATTTAAAAATAAATCTATATTCTGTTCCCAATACAGTTTGTTTTTGCATCTCTTACCAGGTTTAAATTTATTCATAACTTATCAAAACCAAGCTTAAAATAACTGCCGAAAAAATTAAATAACATGATTGTTACAAATAGCCGATTAACATAATAAACTCATAACGCTAATACAACCATTTAGGACACTCGCAAAAAAGGAATCTATTCACATGATATATACGTCATGCTTTAATGCTAATAAACATTTATGAGTAAAAACTAAGTAGGTAAATATAACATTATTAATAGTACTACATTGTTAGATGTTCCTCAAATGTTCCTTATGGGATCTGTTCCAAATACGGGAATTTTGCGCGTTGTGTCTGAGTCGATTTTTTGTTTAAGAGTACAAGTTTGTACAGAACCCGCGATGCGCGAATCCAACTCACACTTGACCTTTTATTTATTTTAATAAATATATGGAACCAAGTTGACGGCGCTTTCCATGTGTAATGGTTTTGGTTCTTGGTGTCCCACGTTTGGTTTGGTATCTACTAACAACTTTAGGTACTATCTAATGTTTCTTTGAAACCATCATTGAATAAACTATCTCTTGCTTCCGACTTTGCATGTGTTTTTCCTAATAAAAAAATATATTTTTAAGATCCGATTAACCTTTAGTCGTGAAAAGGAAACCGAGAGGGTTACTTTCAAATTTCTATTAAAAGAAATTCAAACCTTTACTAGTAGAGGTATGCATAGTCAGCTAATAAAACGCTTGAACAAGAACAAAATTAAAAAGTTTTTAAACCTCCCGACTTTTCATGAAACATGGCTAAGAACACTCGGGATAAAATTATCTAAGACACAAAAAATAACTAAACACCCCTCTCTTTTTGCGTCGGGGGTTAAAAATAGTTATAGACAAAGGATTGTAAGGAAATATTTAAATAATACCATACCTACGCTAATCACCTGAGAACGTCCTATAATCTACTGTCAAAACATGTAGGTGTTGATCTGTATTGGTTCCTACCAAACATGGAGCGGACTTATAATTCTATTGTATACTGATCGGACTGGGGTTTCCCATTAATGATGAGTAAATGTAAACATATTATCTCGTTTCGTTTGTAAGTCAAAGGAACTATACGCGCTTCTAGGATCGGAGATATTTTTTGTAAACAAAGGGATTACAAAATCAAAGAAATTGGTAGACAATATTTTATGACACTCGTATTATTGGAGCAAATCGCAGAAGTTTAAAATTTTTGTTTTGGTTTTGAAAGCATTCATAATTTGTGTTACAAATATTTTTAATACACGGAACACTTTTTTGGTTGATGTTACTTATTAAAAATACTGGTAAAAAATTAAAAAACCCCTCGACAGATTTTCATGAAACGTGGCTAAGAACACTCGGGATAAAATTATCTATGACACAAAAAAAAACTAAATGAAAATCGGTTCATCCGTTTGGGAGCTACGATACCACATACAGATGCACAGATACACAGACAGACACGTTAAACTTATAACACCCCTCTCTTTTTGCAACGGGGGTTAAAAAGTTTTGTATGAGTTGACCACTAAACATTTTGGATTGACCAACTCATCCAAACTGGATAAAATTAAGTGGGTGAGATGACCACCTACTCTGTTTGTCGTCGGTTGTAAAGATACGAATCATAAAAATCAAATCTGTGAAGAAAATTTCGACATTGCGTACTTTCGATTTCGTGATCTTTCGGTATAGCGTGCATTCGAGATTGTGTTCGTCCGGTCTAAAGTTTTTCGGTGTTGTGAGCTTTCGGTATTTCGATCTCCGGTTTCGTGTACTTTCGATATACCGTGCTCCGGTATTTCGACTGCCGGTATTCCGTAGGACAGTCGTTAAGACACGACCGCCATGGCCAATTGGTTTTCTACATAATAAATAGATATTCCTCAAACTACCGCCGAAATCGTCCGAAATTAAACCTAATATTTTTTAATAATTCAATCATCTTAATTCAGTTTAATCCGAATCCATCTCAATTTAGTTTACCTAATAATTGATGATTGTGTGTGAATCAATAACACGTATTATGCAATTATTCGCACGTAGGTACACATCTATAATAACCATCGTAAGTTTAATATTGCCGTATATTATTACGTTGGTGTTTAGTTCCATAATGAACAAAAAGGTTTTCATTAGTTACATTTGCTCCTTTTTGAGTCGAGACCCTAGGTCCGTGGGGTACCGAAGCTCTTCGGGTTTTGAAAAAAATATCTGAGAATCTGGTCGAAACGACGCGTGACCCGAGAGCTGGTCAGTATCTGGCACAGCGCATCAGCATTGCCATACAGCGGGGCAATGCAGCCAGCGTAGCGGGGACGCGACGACTGGTATTGTTAATTAATTAATTAATTCATTAATTGTTTTGACTTGTTGGTATACATATTTTGACGGAGACATTAGGATGAGTTTTGCAAAGTTTCCGAAAGCTATAAAACTTTTCATTTCGGACTGGGCTGAAATTTTGTAAAGATATAATTCTAGCCTGGATTAACATATAGGCAAATTTTTATTCCGAAAGAACGTGTGCGAAGTCACAGACAGAAGTTAGTAATGTACTTACATAATACACGAACGTTTTATGTTGATAAAAGCCCTGACATGGCCCTGACGCTCAGGGTAATTTCTAAGGGTGGGTCCAGACCAACCGAACGAGAGCGAGCGAAGGCTAACGAATGGGATTCGACGATCGATATTTCATTTATTTATTCTCAAACAATAATTACATTGTGTCGGATTTTTTTTTTATATTAGGTACACATTGTTATATTTTATACGACAAGAGTCCATTTACACGACTAAAAAGCATTAAAATAGTAGGATACTATATAAAAAGAGAAATTACAAAATAAAATGAAATTATGGGATACCGAATGTTCACTCGCTTTTGCTGTTGTGTCCACACCGAACGAACAAAATGTGGAACCCAGCGAAGCACAGCACGACGAGCACGGCCGAAAGCGAACGAAGGCCCTCGTCCGGGCTCGCTTGCTTACGCCGTGACGTCCACACTGGTTCGATCGCGTTCCGTTGATAGCCTTCGCTCGCTCTCGTTCGTTTGGTCTGGACCTACCCTAAGAAATCAAATAATATTTCAAATTGTTTTCGACTCCTACGTCACTAGACCTCGTGGTGTAGTTGTTGAGCATATTCCCCTAGGTACTGAAGCTAAGAAAGTGGGTACAAGTCCCGCCCAAGTAGAATTTTTTTAGGATAGTATTTAGTTTTTATTAGACCTACACGAATTTAAAATATTTTAAAAGGTACGACGTACGTTGACGACCTTTGACACCACGATGCGTATGGAATGTCGTCACCTACCTGCTGAGACAAAACACTTGATAAGGGCCTAGCCTAGAAAGGGCAAACTGCTTTCGCAATACTAAAGGTTTAGGTATTTGAAGGTCTATACACTAGCCAAACTCGATATAGAATATTTGTAAACAAACCGCCCATACTTATGGCCAGGTAGTCCTGCAGCAGTAGGCGTAAGGTAAAATGCGCGCCTGCCAAGCCGCCGCGCTCGTGATTTTTGTAGTTATTTAACCATGGTGATTAAGAAAATCATTTTATCAAGTCAAACTCTGTGAATTTGTTTAGAAATATTAAGTGTCCTTAGTTGAGTACAAAAAAAAAGTGTGATATCAGTAGTTCGCTTGTCATAGTATTGAAAAAACGTTAAAAAAGGGGTAACTTTGAGATTATTTTCTATCGAGTGAAGTTCATTAGATATTGTAACTGAATGCGACTTTGACTAGACTAGATCCTTAAGTAATATATATCTTTTTTCAGAATTTTCAACACTATTTTCTAAGTGTCAGATGGTTTTAAAAACCACAAAAATGCGGCCTCTGCTGGCCTACCAAGCCTTAACCTAAAATTCACTCTGTTGCCTTTTTATACGCAATTTACACTTGTCGATTTGAGATCCTTCCTTCACTAAATATTGCTTACAATTCTATCTGAAACTCGACGCCAAGCAAGTGAGTTTTGGATATTAGTGTCGTAGTTTGTTTACAAACATTCTACATGGAGTTTGGGTAGTATAGTTACTAGGTTCTAGGTTGTACTTGACTGCAGCTGGCCTTTACGGCTTTGTCTTGAAGTCTGCAGAACAATTCTACCACCGAACTGCGATCCCCAACCCGCATGCCCAGTGTGGGGATTATCAGGGGGAGACCTGTGTCCAGCAATGAACCAATACAGGCTGTTGAGGTGAGTGTTAGGCAATGAATCGTATAACTCACAAAACATAGGTAAGTTATCAATCATATTTAAATTATAGTCACTTGGAGTTTGCTGTTCGGCGGTCAGAAGAGAAGTAAAGTGTATTCGTGGCTCGGTTGACTCGATGGCTCGGGTTGGATCGGTTCGGTCGCGGGTTCGAGTCGCAATGCGACGCTCGGTCGGCTCGGTCGGACGTACGGTCGGACGGACGGTCGGAGGCTGCGTGCGCTCCGTTTGACGCGCTTCGTTCACGTCACTCGGTGACAGCGGAAAAAAAAACGAGAGCGACAACAGAAGGTTATAGAAAATATTGCTTTCCATACATTGAAGCCTAGGAACCCCTGATTATCATACATAAGGCGTCGCCTACGTTATTAGTGTACAGGTATCTGAATACTAGAACCCTTTCACTAGTCTCTATAAAACTAGATCAAACCGGCTACGCCTAGCAACTGATAGGTAGATAACATGTGCATTTCATTAGACGGGCGAGGCAAGGCTGACCGGCGGCCGTTCTATTCATACGAGAATACCAGAACGTTCACAGACCTACCTGATAACAGAAATACTATTAATATTAGGTTTATATTATACCTTACGAGTTTACCACAAAAGCTTTAAGTGCTCTAGTCGATATACGAGTATAGATAGATTTAGTAGACAATAGGGTAATGCATGTGACCTCAAAAGAGCAAATTATTTTTTTAAAGTATTCTCTAAAATATCTGTATTTTTTGGTCTTTTTATAGTGAAATTTAATCATTGAAAGTAGATATTTTAAATCTCAATCGCTAAATTACTAAACGAAACGCCATCGGCAAGAACGAACGTGACGTCACAATTCATGTTTTGTATTGTCATGAGGCTTTGGCGTGATATTTTTGTATTATTTCGCGGTTTGGTGTTTTCTGTGGGTAAAATTTTAGTTTTAATCACATATTTGTATAATTTTTTTATTTTTATTGAAAAATCAACAAGGAAACAGAGGCGCTTTAAGGCCAGGTTGTCCTGCAGCAGTAGGCGTAAGGGAAAATGCGCGCCTGCTAAGCCGCCGCGCTCGTGTTGTTTGTAGTTATTTAAACATGGTGATTAAGAAAATCATTTTATCAAGTCAAACTCTGCGAATTTGTTCAGAAATATTAAGTGTCCTTATTGGAGTACAAAAAAAAGTGTGATATCAGTAGTTCGCTAGTCCTAGTATTGAAAAAACGTTAAAAAAATGGGTACTTAACTTTGGGATTATTTTCTATCGAGTGAAGTTCATTAGATCTTGCAACTCAATACGACTTTGACTAGACTAGATTGTCTTTATTTCAGAAGTTTTAACACAATTTTCTAAGTCTCAGATGGTTTTAAAAAACACAAAAATGCGGCCTATGCTGGCCTAAAAAGCGATTGACCAGTTTTTGCCACCAAGATGGCCAAAAAGAGCAACTTCGTATCTCTGCTTAAAGTTTACATAATAAAACTTTTACAGAGGCATTAAAAATAAGCCGCTCCGTCTTTGGATATCATATTCGTAAAACATGATATTCTCAAAATATCATAAAAGCACAACACGATGTTCTCATAATATCATATTCGCAAATCATGATATTCTCAAAATATAACAAAAACAAAATATGATATTCGCACAACACGATATTTGCAAAACATCATATTAGCAAGATATGATCTTCGCAAAACATTTCTGTAACAAGCTTTTTTGCCTACCGTACCTTATTGATTTTGAAAGATTTCCAGTTTAGGACCACCGCATTGGACGAATAACTCGTGAGCATTGGGCCTATCTTTACGAAGTAATATATATATCTATGGAATATATAAAAAAAATTATGCCTGAAGGTTCTAGGACTGGCCAGTTATACGGCTATGTCTATGACTTCCTTCCTATTGTTATCTATTAATATGACAACGTCATGTTTTATTTCTGTCATAATGGTTCTTAGTGCGTTTTATGTGGCGAGAATAGTGGAAATGGATCACCCGAATTGTAGTGATGGTGACATAAAAATTATAAAAAGCCAGAAAAATAAACCTACTCTTTTGCACGGGGGATACAGGTACAATTTTTATTTAAAAAACAAATCTGGAACGACAAACTGGCGATGTTCAAAACAGCAAGATTGCCGTACCTCTATGACTCTTGATATTAACAATAAAACTGTTTTTTTTTTACTGTTTTTGACGCTTGGTAAATAAGGGTAAATTTTTCAATCTCCATATAAATACTATATCCAGTTAAACATATCACTTTGCTTTTCTTTGTCATACGAAAGCAAAGGACAGAGCCACAATTCATCTATCACATAGTGTTATCTGCAGATTGAAAAATCGGCACAAAATCAAAATTTTCATAAATAAACGGCCAAATCAGTCTTAAATATTAACTTTGTATCACCTAAAAAATTGCATTCTGATAAGTGCACATTCGATGTGGGTACATAAAACCTGACAGTTGGCTTTGATATAATTGTTTTAACCGGGCATGTAGTAAGGACTCGTTGGACTTATATTTTAAGGAAGAGTATTAAATTATCAAAACGACATTATCAAATCGTTGTCTCATTTTTTTATTATAGGTAGGTAATAATTTTTGATACAAGTGTAGGTATTTGTAAAAGAGTAAGTATGCAAGTAATTAAGCCTTTAACAAAACATCTAAAATTAAGCAGACATTATGGGAAAACCAACATAATAAGACGACGACCTATAAAAAATAGCGAACAAAACGGAAAAACAATTTATATAGAGTTTTTTTCCAATTCAGGCGATACAGTAGGCAACAAAGCTTGTTACAGAAATGTTTTGCGAAGATCATATCTTGCTAATATGATGTTTTGCGAATATCGTGTCGTGCGAATATCATAGTTTGCTTTTGTTATATTTAGAGAATATCATGATTTGCGAATATGATATTATGAGAAGATCGTGTTGTGCTTTTATGATATTTTGGGAATATCATGTTTTGCGAATATGATATCCAAAGACGGAGCGAAATAAGCTTAGGAAAGGAATCACAAAGTAGTCAATCACTTTTTGGAAATTCCTTCGTTGAACAGAATAATAAGATAAAATAGGTGTTAGCGCTTTAATATTATTTATATAGGTTTTAATTTTTCATTGCAGTATTCATACACTGAAATCTCGCACTAACGGCTGTGTTGCCGACTTTGGTGTGTAGACTCCGTTATAAAACAAGATAAATAATAATAAAGTTTACTAGTATTGTGCCATTTCAAACAAAGTGGGCGTAATGAAGTAATTAAGAAGTAGTTTGCGAAATGGAAATAATTCTGCACCTTACAATGTTGCGTGTGGAATATTTTAATACTGATATGTGTATTAGTTTTTGAAGGTTTTCGGTCGGTTCAGACGGGCAACTATCCAACGACAATTTAAGACCACTTGTCAAGAAGTATCAACTGAAAAGTGCCACGATTTTTATGTGCAATATAAAAAATCTTGTCCAATTAAAAAAAACGTTAGAATATTTTTTAGATTTTATCAATCTTCACAATTTTCTGGTCAACATTTAATTTTTGTCCCTTCATAAGAACTTTACTAGGACTGCAGTTCAATTCAGTGTTATTCGTGAGGTGATTGATACTATTTTTTTACGGCCATTGGTTCATTTTCTTTAGTTTTAATTCGTTATCAAAATGAAACCAATGAGCAGAGAAAATAATATGAGTAGTTTCTGTCATTTTGACACTTGCTGTCACTTTGACATTTGCTTTGATTTTCGATAAAACCTATGTGATTTCCTTCATTTTGGATTTATTTTTATCCTTCTGTACAAAGATGATGATGTATCCATACTGAATCCAAATCATAAATGAAAAAATAAACATTTGTTTTTAATGATTATAATTTTAATGATTATAAATTTTTATACAAACTAAGTGTTCTTAACTGTAGTGTTTTTACACCTTTAATGGAAGTAGTGATTACAAAATTCAACATTAGTTACATTATTTTCAGAATCTTTTAAAATGGTACTAGGGATAAAAAAAACATCAGTAGTTTCATCATGGAACTGTTAAATGGTGCTACTGGCAACAACCTTTTTTTACATCCTAATTAATCCTTTGAGTGATTGGTTTGTCTATGTCTGTCCCGTTTTTTAACACTGAGGAACACATCTAAATAGACAGGTTGTCACCTCACCACCTCATCTCAACAGCCTACATTGGTCCACTGCTGGACGCAGGCCTCCGCCCGATAAGCGACTTTGATTTCATGGGGGTAATGCCCATAATCCCCACTTGGCATTCTTCTTGTAGATCGCAACTCGGTGGTAGAATTGTTCTGCAGGGGGCGCTGCCGCCCGCTTCCGGTTGATATGCCTTAGTCGCCTCTTACGACACCAGCAGAAAGAATTGGGTGGTGGTGTAATTTCTAAGCCAGCACCACAGAGCTAAATAGACCAGCTAAGCAGTAAATTATTTTCTGTCTTAGAGAGATGGCCAGTTTGTGCTGACCACTAACGCAGTTTGATTAGCATGAATCAATCATATGACCCACATACATGTTGAAGGGTTTTAACACCTTTCAACATGATTTATGTACATACCAACATTAATAAATCATATATACTAATTAGTTAAGTCATTAGGTCGTTGATTGCATTTAGTAAGAATTCATCATTTATGCAATTTTAGCAAAATCATATACGGTCGGACTGGTCTGTCATGGTTCCAGCACTTTCAGCCCACTTTGACAACGCGAAATGTACCTTAGTACACACTAAAAAGTAGTTTAAGAAGAAGAATATACAAAGAAAATTCTTTATTTCACATTTAACGAAACAATTAACACACAAAATAAAATAAAAATAGAAAAAATGTGGCAATTCGCGGTCTTACCCCTCAAGAGCGATCTCTACCCGACCCGTCTATTTCGAGACAAGTACAAAAAAAAACAAACAAACAGAAAACAAAAACAGTAACTAACGTTTAACATGGAGGTATCTGATACAAAAAGGTGGTAGTTAGATAGCATCGATGTAAGTAAAATTAGGAAGATTGGGTAGTAGTTTCTCGGAAGTAGAACGCTCCAATTAGATCCACTCAGTTATAGTCGGGTCAGCGCCGCCGTCAGCGTTCGTGTTTCGCGTGCGTACGTCTCGGACGCACTTCGGTCTAGGTATGTCTTTCCATCGTAGTTCATTAGGTAGATAAATTGCGAAAAGATTGGAAAAAGCGTATTTTTGCATTTATTTGTAACGCAAAACAGGCAATTTGTTGAGTTAGTGCTGGGAGAACACCATATCTACAGAATTTTACTTATATAAATAAATAATGCTGGACAATTCACACAGCATTATCTAGCCCCAAGCTAAGCAGAGCTTGTGTTATGGGTACTAGATAACTGATATACTTAATACAATATATTACATAGATAGATATTTTTATAATACATAGAAAACACCCAGACCAACGGAACAAATTTCTGCAGATCGTACACAAATTTGTTCCAAGGCGGGGATCGAACCCGCAACCTCTTGCGCCGCAGGCATATCTATGGTGGATGGTAAAATTAAACACCTCTGCCTTGATTACCCAGCCGAAATAGGGGGAAATTATTATGTACACGCTTTCACATATCAATTGACTAACATGTAACGTAAAATATTTACTTTGACAAAGCTCCGAACCAATCAGATCACGCGCGCATTTCTGGAAAAGGAATCGGTAGAAATCAAAACACTTCGGTTTAATTGATAAAGATAAAGACTACTCCAAACGAACTCATTGACATAACTACAAAATAAACAAGGGTACTTCTTCTTATCAATATTATAGCACTGTCAAACTTAAGTAGGTGAAGCCACGTGACTGCGCTAGCTGTCAACAAGTTTATGTTCAACCATAGATATACCTAAGTAAAATTCTGTAGATATGGTACGTTCTTCAAGCGTCAACTCAAAAAATTTCCTGAGTTGTGTAACAACTAAATACATAGACACGCTACCAGCCATTTATTTAAGTTATTTTATTTTCGAATTTTAGGAAAACTTACAGCAAGAAAAATACAAAATATGAAATATTAATACATATTATATACAAAACCAACTTTTGCAATATACCTACCTAATGAACAACAAAGATTGAGAGACGTACCTAGACCGCAGTGCGACCGAGACAACAATACGCACGCGAAACACGAACGCTGACGGCGCCGGTCCGACACTATGACTGAGGTGGGTGTTCCTCACTTCAACTCAATAGCCTATATTGGTCCACTGCTGGACGCAGGCCTCCCCATGATTAGTGCCTTATAGGCTTTCATCTCATGGGTGATAAGGCCCATAATCCCCACGCTGGGCATACGTGTTGGGGATCGCAGTACGGTAGCAGAATTGTTGTAGAGTGGGCGCAGCTACCCGCCCCCGGTGGATATCCCTTAGTTGTTTCTAACGACACCCGCGGGAAGAGTTGGGGTGGTGCAAATTCTAAGCCGGCGGCACCACACAGCTAGCAGGGTGGACCTAATTGGACCTAAATTGAGCGTTCCACTTTCGAGAAGCTAGTACCCAATCTCCCGCATTTTACTTAAATCGATGGCTAGCTGTGAACAGGTTTATGTTCAACCATGAAATAAAAATTGCAGAACTATTTAGTTTAATGGATATTATCCTTTTGCTTATCAGTTGCAGTAGGAATGTCTTATATCCGGTGATAAAACTGTAATAAAATTGGAACCCTATTAAAATAAAATGTCATTAAGACGTTAAGAAAATCGGCTACTTAAGTTTTTGTTTTATCTGCTTCCATTTATAATAAGTCGACAATCAGCGAACAAATACATAGGATTTTTTTAAAGTCGGCACTCCGCTAATACTTACATTGAATATTGCAAAAGTTGGCAAAGTGAGAAAGTCGGCACTCGGCGCCGAAATCCCTTGTTGTTTTCTGTTTAAGTTATCAGGTTTTGTGAAGTTTTCATTCATAAATGCCTTTGTTGGCATAAAATATCTTGGATTCTTAAACCGAATACCTGTAGGCGTTTTGGTTTATTTATATTTTTATCCTAAGAACCCACATAATAATCATGTTTTATCAAAATAACTTGAGGAAATAAGGAAAAATACACATCAAAGTAATTCAATAACTAGGTACCTACTTACCTTTTTTTCTCCGTCTGTTTCCCATAGTTTTCTTTGGCTTACCTGTAAACAAAACAAAACCTTATTATTAAAATATTACTAAATACTACTACTACCTGTGCCCGCGGCTTCGCCCGAGAGGTTTTGATGGGTTTTATTTTTTAGCACATGACCCTTTTTCTAAACTAAAAGTAGTATATGTTACCTGCTGCAAGCATAAGTTATCAGCTATCTGCCAGTGAAAGACCCGTCAAAAGCTGTTCAGCCGTTTTTAACATACAGAGAAGAAGATGCGTGTTTGTGTCTTAGGTATTTAAATAACTAACGTACTTCGGCCGGATATGGCTGACATTTTGCAAAGATGTAGTGGTAGTTTTAGATCTCGAATAACACAAGATTATTTGCACGATCCTTTAGGTGCCTACCTAGTGTTTATAGAAGTAGATAATAGTTAGCCTTTTAAAATAAATTTACATGTTTTTACGTAACAGACTTATTGCAAGATTGTAAATCAATCCAATTACTGCTGTGAAAAGGGTAAAAATATAACTCTGTCATAAGAAGCCTCCCATGTGACGGCCACGGCCGTGCCTCCGCCAGCAATAAGGTTTGTAATTTGAACTGACACTAAAATGTCTAATAACAAGTTCCACATTACCATCTCAGCTCTAGAATCATTTATATCTGGTTATAATTTTGAGTTATTCTATCCTATTAGTATTACAAAGCCGAAAGTTTGTAAAATGTGAATTTTTGTTACCTAAGACCTACAAAACCACTGATCTCATGATGGAATTTGGTGTACATTTAGAACACAGCTTAACTTAAATAATAGGCTACTTATTATAACGAAAATACGCGTGCGAAGCCGCGGGCAGAAGCTAGTATTAAATCATGATCATCATCATCATCAGCCTATATTAGTCCACTGCTGGACATAGGCCTCCCCTAATGAGCGCCATAGCGCCCTGTCCTCAGCTTGCCGCATCCAGCATCTGCCTGCAGTCTTTCGTAGATCGTCCCACCTGGCCGGAGGGCTTCCTACACTACGTTTGCCGAGTCGTGGTCTCCACTCAATAACACGTTTACCCCAGCGATTGTCGGTTCTTCGCGAGATATGGCCGGCCCACTACCACTTCAGCTTGCTAATTCTTTGAGCTATGTCGATAACTTTGGTTCTCTGTCGGATGTATTCGTTACGAATTCTATCCTTTAGAGAGGCTCCGAGCATAGCTCTTAGTATTAAATTAATAAATTAAATTAAATCGTACCTCTCAGAATAAGTAAGCTGAAGTGGCAGTGGGCAGATCATATAGCCCAGATCAGGGCAGATATAACCGCTGGGTAGACCAGGGTTCGCGAGTGGCGACCGCGATGCAACGGGATATTATTAGATTTCTTAGAAATTGCCCTGAGTGTGAGGGCTTGCTTACAAGTTATTGATTTCTGATTTCAAACTAAAAGAATAAAGCTAAAATAAATGCATTAATGGTATTCAGCGGGAACGAAAACTGGTTTTTGCATTAGATAGATACCTACCTACCTTGCACACGCTAGATAAAAAAAAATAACAATAATGCTGGTCAATTCACACAGCTCCAAGCTAAGCAGAGCTTGTGTTATGGGTACTAGATAACTGATATACTTAATACAATGCACTACATCGATAGATTTTTTTTATTGTACATAGAAAACACCCAGAACATCCTGAACAAACCGCAGACCGTACAAACATTTGTCCCGAGGCGGGAATCGAACCCACAACTTCCTGCGTCGCAGGCGCACTTCGTCCGCTGCGCCACTGAGGTCGTCAAATCTATTGAAAAATTCACATGTCTGTCGATTAAAAGTTCACTTATAACGGATAAGCAATAGCGACCTTTTTACCCGACTGCGTTTAACATTGTCACTGAAGATCGCAATATCCTCGAAGCCAAGAAATCTAAAAATAGACGATCGTCAATACATTGTTACGAAGCCTGCAAGCGGCGATAGGGCCCGTGACAGTTTCATGGACCATTGAACAATTGTGAGACCATGCCGATCGCAGGCTTTCTATCGAGAAGACGAGATTCTAATACACTCACAGGCACAATTAACCGCCCACGTTGTATTTCGTTCAGTTTACAGTAATCGTCAAATAAGGAGCACATTTGATGGAAGTTATGTTAAAAGCAACCATTGAGAATAAATAAAATTAAAAAAGTCTTGAAAAAATCCGTTTATTTAAAAACATATGCCAAAAAATCGAAATAGTGAAAAATTTGCATGAAAATGTAATTTGTTTAATTTTGAAACAAATCTTTTATTATTATTTTTTATTTTAATTTTAATAATGTGTGTTACCACCTCGGGCTCTAATGACTTCTTGGAGCCGGTTTGACAATCCATCAATGATGTGTTGAATATCCGACTGAGGGATATTGTGCCACTCCTCTACCGCAGCCGTCTTGAGCTCTCCTAGGTTCGTAAGGGCCGGTACTCTTGCTCGGATACGTCGTTTTAGGTTGTCCCAAATGTGCTCAATCAGGTTCAAATCGGGACTGCGTGCCGGCCATGGCAAAACTTGAATCCCGACCTCATCGAGGTATTGAGTTACAGATCTTGCGGTATGGCAACGAGCATTGTCGTGCATTAATCTGAAGTTTTCACCAATAAATGGTGCAAAAGGTATGACGTGGTCTTGTAAGACTTCCTCCACGTATCTTTGTGCATTCACACTGCCTCTATCAAACACCACAAGATCGGTACGAGCCTCGGTAGAGATGCCACCCCAAACCATTATTGACCCTCCCTGATATCCCACGGTTTCAGTTATTGCGCATGGAGTAAACCGTTCATTTTGGTGCCTGTATACACGTTGACGTCCATCTGGACCACTTAAGGCTATTCTGCTCTCATCTGAGAACAGTATGTTCTTCCAATCCTCTACAGTAAAGTCAGCATATTCTCGCGCAAAGGCAAGTCTAGCTCTACGGTGTTTTGGGAGCAGTTGTGGAGCGCGAGCTGGACGAAAAGCCCTCAGATTCCTTTCAGCCAGTCTTCTTCTAATGGTACGTTCACTCACACTGACATTTCTCACCTCAAAAAGACGTGTACGCGCTTGAATAGCGGTGCAAAAGCGATTTCTGAGCACGATACTGACAACAAAGCGGTCATCCCTAGCTGAAGTGCACCGATGTCGACCTTGACCTGGCTTCCTCGTGTATAAACCAGTCTCCCGAAAGCGTCTGATGGCATCCCGTACCGTAGTTCGTGGTACTCCGAGTGTATGAGCGATGCGACGTTGGCTATAACCAGCGTCAGCTAAAGCTACTGCCCTAGCAGCACCAGTTGCATCAAGAGGCATTTTTTTCAGTCACAAAGAATCAAGAAGAATCAAGAATACACTAAAAACTCAAATTAGACAATATTCGCACACGATGGCAGAAAAGAAAGATAAATGTAAACACGGTAACGCAATTGCAACAATTTCAAACAAGGAATAAATTCACTAAATTCCAAAAAAGGTTTCATTGACACAGGTTTATTCGTCAGAATAGGTGTTAGTTTATTGCTTAAGTACTCACTCAACTTAAAACAAAACTTTCGATAAGCCACAGTTAACATAAACAATCAGAGTGACGAAAAATATAGGCGGGCGGTTAATTGTGCCTGTAAGTGTATATTAATCCTGGAGAAGGAATAGATGAACCACGTCGCTAAAGGTTTATTTCAATGTTTTTCAGGCAGCAAAATCTATTCATCCTAAAAGGCCTTGCGCGATACAAGACTTAGATTCCTTCTACTATGCAAGCAGCAAGAGACATTTTTTTTTTGTTAGCTGAAGAAGCTATTATATTTTTATTCTTCCTTCTCTGCTCTGTCCATTCGCATACCTTTTCCGCCTTTACGTATACTTTTCAGGAGTTGATTTAACTTTGTTTAGAATACGAAAATTATTTTAAAATTAATCACCATAGCTTTATCAAAATAAATTCAGTCAAATTGATAAATAAATAAATAAATAATGCTGGACAATCCACACAGCATCATCTAGCCCCAAAGTAAGCTACTCAAAGCTTGTGTTATGGTACTAGATAACTGATATATTTAATACATTATATACATGGATAGATATATTTTTTTACTACACACAGAAAACACCCAAACCAACGGAACAAATTTCTGCAGATCGTACACAAATTTGTTCCGAGGCGGGAATCGAACTCGCAACCTCTTACGTCGCAGGCGGCCTCTCACCCACTGCGCCACTGAGGTCGTAGATCTTGTTGCGCATTAAAGATTTAGATCGATTTAAGATTTTAAAGTACCTATAATAAAGTTTTACCTACAAGAAACAAATCTGTGTAAACATGGAGCAATTAATTTATATTCTAAGAAACAGTCTGTATAATAAGAGTGTACCTTCATATAATAACGAGATTAAACCCTTTTCTATGAAAAAGTTTATCATGAAGTTGTTTTTACAAGCTAAGGTCAGAAGACTCAAGTTTCAAAGAGATGCAAATATAAAGGTGTTATCTAGAGCTAAATGAATAATTTTCATGTTGAATTCAGTTTCTTTATGAAGTTTTATAATTGAGAACTTAATTTCTTTATTAATTCTTCATGTTATCCGATAGCGCTGAGTAATTTTTTTTTTGTTATTTTTTTCAGCCGTTACTTTCCCACTGCTGTTACACTGCAATCGTGAGGAGTGGAAGGAGAAAAGAGAGGCTTTTGTCCAGCAGTGGGACAGTAATGGCTGAGTAATTAATTTAAAAGTAAACAAGGAGAGCGTTTGTGACTATGTAACCAATAAGTTACTGAAAACTCATTGTCAGAAGTCGTTCATAAGGGTGAAAGATACCTTGGAAAGTGCCGAAAAAATATTAAAATTGTGGAAACCTGGCTCGATGGACGGACTGGATCATAAAGTTATAGAAGTACGGACGTTCTTCGAATTAAAAACCCAATAGGTTATTAAAAAAGTAATAACTAACTGCAAGAGGTGATGTCCGTAGAATCAGCATAATCACAAGCAAATGTTCATGCACCACTAACAAATAATCACTAATCAAGGTACAGACGGGCGAATGTGGCAATACTGCGCGCAATTTTGTTGAACGATTTGGGGAAAATAATAGTTAATATAACTATTCACGGGTATTTATTTATCGCGTTTTTCCCGACGTTTCAACAGATTTACAGTCTGTCGTGGTCACGGGATGACTGGTCGTGAATATTTATAATAATGTGTTTTGATAACGCGTACGTTTACAAAAAAAAATAATAATTATCTAGTTTATACAAGACAGCGAAGCTATTCGGTTGAATGAGCCCTGATTTTAATAGAAACTTCATTTTAATTTCGAAATGTCTTTTTATACCCGCATAGGACCGAGGCAAATGGCCATACATAGGTTAAAGAATGGAGCCTGTATCCAGCAGTGGGAAAGGCTGATCATAAATGATTATGCTTCATCATGATAAAGAAGATGGCAATATGTTAAGACAAGTCTCAATGCTAAGCCCAAGGATTAAGCTTTATTTAGGTGCATACCATACAGTTAATTTAGCCAAAAAACTCGGGTCTAGGACAGCTAGAAATAGAATTGATTGGAAATATTTAGAGGAGGCTTTCACCGCCACAAGCGTTCCATACACTAACATTTAGGAGTAAGATAATTTAAATTTTATACAAACCCTTTACAAACTTTTTAAGATCAACTTATCTAAAAAATAGCTTTGATTCCAAAAAAATTTATCTTAAAAAGTTTGTAAACCTTTTTTTATAATTTTGTAATCAAACAGAGTGTATTTGGAAAACAAAGCTATTTTTGTTTTTATTTTATTTTAGTTATAATATTACAGAAAGCATTAAGGTTTTCACGTCGAAGAATGTTGAAATTCATATTAATAAATAAGTGTGGTTTTATTAGCACAGAAAATTACAAACAATTAATAGATACAAATTAGAACTAGTGTTTACAATTGAAACAATACAGGTAACTGCAGACTGCAAACCATCTATAGGTTGCTCTATACCGATCCTTATCAATACCAGTCGGACGTATGTGTGTATGTATGATTAATGCGATTATACATATGTATAAAGTAGGTAGTCCCTGGTATAGGCTCAGGCAAACAAAACATCAAATCAATCAAAACAAGGGCAGTAAAACAACACGAAGCCATTGATCCATTGTGGTTTGTAATCCAGTTACAATTATCCCTATTACTACTATTACTGGCAATATTCTGTGCAGTGTTGCCACATCTAGTGTACACAAGATTCACAAACAATTCACTTATCCTGTATACGTGCTGCTAAACCACAGGCCCGTGGGTGTCTGTTCCACGTGTAATGGAACTGTTTGTTGGACCTGTGACAATAACTATTGAGTACAAACCTTTTTAAATTACGTATATTTTTAACATTGATCTATTCAAGTGACATTAAATCTGAAGTTTGTTGAAATCCCAGTAGATTCTTTGGTTCGCTGCCTAATTAATGTCAATGGGACTCTTCTAAATCTGTCCGTCCACCAAAATAATCAATATTTACCCAGTCCATTAATATATCCCCCGGATTGGTATCGAAAGATTTGTTCCTTTGTATTGATTTCTATGGTACAGCGTGCACTGGATCGGTATATCTGCTGATACCGATGCCAGGGATATTGAAATACCGACGCCGCCGCCGCCGCGTACGCGCCGATTCCAATCCGGTGGATGCCTACGCCGTCTGTCTGTTCGACCGTCACCAGGGCAAGTCATGAGACTTGACTTGGTGACGGTTTTGGGAGTCTTTAAACGGTAGGTAGCCAGTTTAAATTTTCACAGAATACGATTTATATGTATAACCAGAACCACAACGAATAATTAAAAAATTATGCTTATGATGTTCCTGTTTGATAACATGCTTAGCGAAATGAAGTCATTATGTGCAGGTGGTTTGCATAAACTCTGGCATCAGTAAGCGAATAAAAAGTTCAATTAGATTCAGCGGCGAGCGCGCAACGAACTCGACGATTTCACACAGTATCGATGAATATTAATAGCACTGTTTTAGTTGCTAAGCTGGCAACATTATTTTTTCCGGTAGAATATTTTGCGTCTAGGTTTTGGGATTTCTTCGTACCTAAATCACCTTATTCAATCTCATTAGCTTTGTTTTGCAAAATTTTACTATAATCATAAAATGACATGAAACTGAATGTGTCAAATTTGATCCTTATTTTCTTGGTCTTTTCTGTATGTATTTTCAAATCTGATTTTATGGTGATTTAATAAAAAAAAACATAATATTACGCATCTAGAAGACTTTCTAACCTCCCATAAACTATCATTCTTTAGAATGCTAGTTCATTACTATAATCATCTTAGTTAGGTTCCCATTAGTATCTTCGTGAGACTCAGAAATCAATTTAAAAGATAGGTATAGATAGATATGCCAAAAAATCTTACCAATATTATAAACGCAAAAGTTTATGACGTTGTGCCGTTGTGAAGATGTTTGGCCGAAGCTAACACCAAAACTACTGAATGGATCGGGCTAAAATTTTGCACACGTAAAGATCAGGACCTGGAATAATGAATATACTACTTTTTTATCCAAAAATGGAACAAGCTAGTAATAAATATTCTGTATTTATTTGTACGCCGCGGGAGTCGGCGGTAACTGCCAGTATTCTAATAAATACATAATTTAGTAACGCGCATGGCTCATAACCCCCAGGACCTAGGTGTTACATGATGGAGTACTAATTTAAGGTATTAGGATTATGCAAATCTAACTCGATATATCATGAATATGTAGTTGTGTGCAACTACAAACTAATAATTCTACAATTTATTAGTACTAGATAGATCTTCTTATTTTATTTATGCTTATTTTTACGACGCCACCTATTTCTGTTTTTCTTATTCTTATTATTACGTTACAAAGCAATTTGTTTTGAGTTGTTTAATAAATGTTTCTCTCTCTCTCTCTCTCTCTCTCAATTTACAAAACATTGGGCAGTTTGTGATACCTATCATAAGCATTATACTACACCTACTACCTACTAATATTATAAATGCGAAAGTTTTTGTGAATGTTTGTTATCATTATCACGTATCTTCGAACTACTTAGCCGATTTATAAGAAATTTGGTTTGTACATAGTTTAGGTTCTTTAATTTTTAAAAATTAACCTCCGAGGGGGTTTAAAAAGGGTGGTAAAGTTTCTATGGAGAATAACATTCCTTGGTTCGATTCACTTAAAACTCGGTATAAGTAAATAAACTATATAGTATTAATGAATCACGTTTTTTTTTATATAACTCCCTAGGGGTTGTGCAGTAAATTTCAGAAATTTCCACGTGGGCAAAATTTTGCACTTTTTTTTGCTATTTCGGTACTAGAATTTCATTTATGCTAGTATCTAAGTTAATGGTTTGATCGGGTATTTATCGCGTACCTATTGTATAAAGTAACATTACACAATTAAGTATGTTATCAAATCGCGAAAGTTCAAAAAGTTTTATGCTGCTATCTATTCTGTAAAAACGTGAGTAAAGCCGCTGGCAGAAGCTAGTAGAAGGATATAAATTGAGTTTTTTTTAATGGGATAAAATATTATACCTACTTAGTTTAGAGGTTATTTAACTTAGTCCATATTCGCGAGTCCAGGCCACAAGTCCGTAGTAAGATAGACGGATATTGAGTCCACGTTGTATATTAAGTCCATGAGTCCAGTACGTGCCGGGAATACGGCACCAGGGACGCGGTAAATAGGAACGTTGTAAAATACGGTTTACGAATATACGACAGTGTAGGTTAACAAATATATTGGTCGACGGCAAGCTTTGTTCAGCTCAGTCGTGTCGTGTCGTGGCGTAAGAATTGACCCCCCTAACTCAGCCTTTGTGTGTCGTAAGAGTAAGAGCCTAGGGAAATGTAACTGCAGAGGTTTCCGGAGATTACTTCCAGGTCACTATTTTATTTATAAAGAAAATTACAATCACATAATAGAAATAAATTAGAACTAGTATTTTCAATTGAAACAATTGAGCTAACTGCAGACTGACTGCCAGCAATCTACAGATAGCTCAACTGATCCATATTAATACCAGTCGAAAACCTCGGAACGTAGAACTTCTACGTTGATTTCAATAAAAATCCCTTTTTATTTAAGGAATTAGTGTTTTACTTACATATTCAAGAGTACAGACGAAGAAACAGAAACAATTCAGAATTGAACTAACTGTCAAAAAAGGTCAAGCGTGAGCATCTTGTACTAAATCCTATCATTTTTACATTGACATTTCAATTTCTTGTGACGTTGAAAGACTTCGTATAATTGAAGTTGTCGGCTGGAACAGGAACCTATCAGAGGAATAAGAGAAAAGAAGAAGAAGGCTGGAAAGGCAGCTTCCTTCTGTGTATATTTAGCCAACTTCGAATAAAGGAGGAGGTACTATGTTCAGATGTACGTAAGCAGGTATGTTTTTTTTGTATGGTCGACGATTTCTTATTCAATAATTATGTTATGACCGATCTTGAAAATTCTTTCGCTATTATAGAGATTCCGAGGTGGTCTCCACATTTTATTTCGGAGGGATTAATCCTGCAAAAATTAAAAATACCTAGTGTAAAACCTTGTAGCTTGTTACACACACTTAGTTGACACCTCGTACTTAAATGAATACAAATTATTTGAAGTTCAATTCAATTAGTCCACCTGGTGGAAACTTTATCTTTATGTTATGCTATAGTGTGTCAATAGAGGCGATTCCAAAATGTCAACCGGAGCTTGCAACCAGGTCAATATGACACATATTTTTGAATGTTTACTGCTTTAACTTAGGTCAAGATAAATGAACATCCGTTTTAATATTCGATTTGACGCTAACAATGTGTGGTCTTCTAAAATGTTAAGTTCTTAGTGTAGAGTACCTACACTTTAGGCGATTTAAAGCACGAGAAGCGTTTGGGCGTGTACAGACGTGGGGGATCATCCAAATATGGGCCTAAACTCGTTATTTTTGTAAACACTTTATAGTGACAGCATAAAACAGCAGACCGTGTGCGGTAGGCGAGCTTGCCACTAACGATTGGAAGGTCTTTGGAGTGAAACAAGGCTTACTGCTAGCAGCGCCGCGTAGACAACAGCGAACATCACGTGGGCCACTCATTCGGGCTTGTTGTGGTAAGTAAAGCATCAACCAACGGGACCCCAGGTAGCACAAGCTCGCTTACTACGTGCAGGCTGATATTTTATGCTATGACTGTGAAATGCATCTTATAATTATGAGTTTCAGCCCATATTTTCATGTCCATTTTTGTGGTGTGCGGCAGTGGGGTAAGATGTTTGTGCTTTGTCCGGGTAGAGTCCTAGGTAAAATAATATTATTCTGTTTAGTCCGTCCGTAGTCCGTAGTGACGTCATACCTTCCTAAAAAGTGTCGTAAACTGTGACGTCACGCGGAACTTTCACTGGCTATTATCTTCATTAAGAAAAATACGCGTCCAATATCTTCTGATAAATCTCACAGACGGAGTAAATAGAATTTTTAGGACACTAGCCTAGTTATTCTTCGTTCCTAAAGTTTCAGAAGTGTCGGAGTAAGTGGACGCAGCCAGTGAAATTCTCGTTGTGTTGCGTTATGTGCAACAAACAACCTTGTCGACGTGAGATAGCCCAGAGCCTTCAAATTCCGAGCGGTTTGTGGACCGCTACATGTTTTAATGACTTCTTCCGCAATTTGTTAATTACATGTTTTAATGGAAAATGCTGGTTTTATTGAGTAGATTTTAAGATAATTGTAATGGTATTTATGATTAATATAATTATGCATAAGTACCAGTCAGTGGAATTTATTAGTATGTATATTTCTGAGTAAGCATTTGAAATTCTTCAGACGCATGGTGTGAAGTAACATTAATAGTATACACATAGTTGAATTCATTTAATTTTGCTTAGGCGACGTTAGATTATTCGTTTATTTAATTCATAAACCGGTCCTTAATACCAATAAACGAAACTTATTCTAAGTAAATGCTTTCAAGTACCCAGTAGATATATCGACAAAGATAAATTTCAGAAGTGTGTACCTAAAATGCTAAAGTAATGCCTAAATATCAAAATGTATTCACCGTACCATTAGGCATCAAATTGGCGACAAGCAAAATCCAGCTTCTGCGAATTTGAATACGCGTAAAATACATTGTAACTTTCCGAACAAAGCCAAACATTTTCGTAATATATTCAAAAGCAATTAAGCTTGACGCAGAGTTTTAATTATCTGCCGGGGGACAGTCGGGGATGGTCAGGCGGGACGCAAAAACAATCTATTCCTCAGCGTAATTGGAATAAACGACATATCGAAGAAGCGTTCACAAGACCGATAGCTATTGTATTTTTGTTTTGTTTTATTTTCTGCCCAGTTTCTTAAGAGACCAGTGTCAGAGAGAAATACACCTCCATGCAAGATGTCCATGCAGATATCATTTCCTTCACTTAGAATTAGAATTAGAAGAGACCGGTGCCCTCGGAGCACGACTCCAGTACACACGCACATATTACACACATAAAACACACGTAAACACACCGATACAACACACGTAAACACACCGATACAACATACGTAAACACACCGATACAACACACGTAAACACACCGATACAACACACGTAAACACACCGATACAACACACACAACCTATCTGTTGCCCACTGACTCTTATGAGGATAGTGTCTTCTACTTTCACACTTTAATTCACAATTTGAATATTTACAACATTACATATTATACATTTGTTTCTTATACTTAGATTTGTTATATTTTATAGGGTCTGAAAAGAATACTGAATTATGAGACCATTTAACCGGTGGCAGCCCGCGTGTTGTCAGGTTGACATTAGATTCAAGATCCTAGGGGAAATCAGTGAGCATGTGTGACTGGGACACAGAGACTGACGGGAAACTGACGAGACGGTGACGTGATTCGATAAGCCCTCCGTGGGCTCCGATATTAGATATTATACCTCAGAATGAGGATTTTAAAGCTAGGTTTAACCGGTTCAAGGTGAATATTTATTAATTATTATTGTTACTATTATTATTTTAACCGTGAAAACCTCTTATTAGCCTCCTGCTTCGATTTCTTTTTTATAATTTGTATGTTGTGTGCTGCTGGTTTTCCTTACATTAAATAAATAAATAAATAAATATCAACGAGTAAAGTAAAAGTAGGTAAAGTAAAGGTTTTAAAAAAAGGTTTTTGATTAACACCATTCAAAACAGAAGGAGAATGATAGGACATAATTATATGACATGACGACTTTATAAGTAACATCATAGCAGGTATTTATTAGGTTTATTTAGTCATTATTAATTTAATATAAATATGTTTAATGAAAGTTTATGTATGAACCTATTGTAGATTCATTATTTGTACACTTCCTCTACCTATTCCATCGCCTCTCCTATAACTCTAAGGTTTGCTGGAAGAAAACTCTTTTTCAGGGTTAAGCTCGCCTATGTATATATCCTATTATATAAGTTCATTATTTGTATTAATTGTGTACAATAAAAATTAAAGAAAGGAAAGTAGAAGGAAGACAAAGAATTAGCTATGAGTCAGATCAAGGAGAAAGCTTTCATGTCGTATAAAGAAGTAAAAGACATTGGATTGGAGAGAGAAAAGTGGAGGAATTTTGCATCAGTACACCGACAACAGCTAGTATCTTTAACTTGAGTTAAAGTAAAAATGTATATCTTATTAGTGAACGATCAGAGGTGCCGGTGAAGGTTTTTACAGGATAAGGTACACATAGCGCTCTAAAAACATGTCAGTTCGTATAACCATAACACCAACAGGAAAAACTGCTGAAAGAAAGAAAAAGAAGCTTTTTCCCAGCAATGATACGACACGGGCTAAAAATAAAATAATCTCTTCGGACTCCACGTGCCGATTCTATTTTTACGACGATGTCAATACCAGGTTCTAATACAATTTGTCTTCAGATCTGTCAAAGTCAAAACCAATATATAAAATCGTATAATTCGCAAAAGCTTACAAACTTGCTAAAACATGAATACCTAATATAAAGCGTTCCTCACGACCGGCTCCACACTGATTCAGATTTATGGACCTTTTGACATTTTGCAAATGTCATCGCGGACACGGCAAGTGTTAAATGGGTACTCAAGCAAAAACGTGCTGTTTAGGCCTTTACAACTTATTAATATTACAAGAGATTTATGATCTTTGTTTGATAAAATAAATGTGACAATTATAATTAACAAAGATCTAGGAACTTCATGAGATTAAACATATTAAATGATATTACTAATAAATAATTCATGATATTATTGACAGTAAACATACCTACATTTCAAAGTGACACTGTTACCAATGAAAAGAAAGACTTTTGGACCTCTATTGTAATAGTTATTCTAAGGCAACTTTCCCAATAATCCCTGAAATACCCTGTGTAGTGTATGTCCAGGTAATATAATATAAACCATGGACTACATACGTCATCTCGTAGGTCTTGGTGTTGCTAGTGAGCTGTCATTGTCACTGTCACTTGTCAGACGGACATAGCCGAGAGCGGGAATCCGTGTGGACAGTGGAACAGATGCCGACTGGACAGTGAGGTGCAGCTCTGGAATACCTAGGCTGTGGCGAGCAGATGTAACCCTTATCGTGTATACTATCGGTTATCGGGACCCCTACACCCTGCAACGACCTGTCCGAACTACCGCTCGCTATACCATCGATGTCACTAAAATTCGGGAGATGTCCTCGGACCGGCGCCGCCGGCGTTCGTGTTTCGCGTGCGTATTGTTGTCTCGGTCGCACTTCGGTCTAGGTACGTCTTTCCATCAGTTGTATGTAACACAACACAGGACATTTTGTTAAGTTAGCGCTGGGAGAATACACCATATCTACAGAATTTTACTTATAGGTACGTTGTTATACTGTCATTTTCGCTGAATTTACCCAGATCCTTCAGTGACCACTTGACCTTTAGATTGAAAACTAAGTAGATTCCCACCAGACCAGTAGCCTATTAGCCAAGGCTAATAGAAAATAAACCCTACCACCTACGTCTTACAAACCACCAGTTTCTGCCCCGGCTTCGCTCGCATTGTTTCTGTGGAAACGTTCAAAGTTTCTTACTATCTCATGGGCACTGATATACCTATGGGATAAAAAGTAATATTAATGTTATGTCTAGACAGGCTTAAATTTTGCATAGATGGACGAATCTCCCTAGATTCGTCCATCTATGCAAAATTTAAGCCCAATCCGTTCAGTAGTCGTTTGACGAATTCATTACGGACTAGTTTATGTTCGCGGCTTCGCACGCGGTGTTTCTATAAACATTTAATGGTGATTTCTATCCCATGGGAACTGATTTATGGGATAAAAAGTAGCCTATGTTGGATTCCAGGATTAAAATTAACTGTATGCAAAATTTCAGCCCGATGCGTTCAGTAGTTTTGGCGTAAAGAGGTAACAAACATTCATCCATCCATCCATCCAAACTTTCGCATTAATAATATTAGTGTGATTTAAGCGGGTTAACCACGAACCTTATTTGTTTTGGAAGACACCAACGTTTCATCCCTTATCAAGGAACATCTTCAGTATGAGTTCCGCGTCTCTCGGAGCACTTGGAAGAACGTTGGTGTTCTTCCAACACAAATAAGGTTCGTAGTTAACCCGCTTCCATCCGTAATGAATCCGCTCAGTAGTATTGGCGTGCCGTAGTAACTCACATCCATACATCCATCCTTACTTTCGCATTTATAATATTAGTTTGATAGTAGCCAAGCGGCATTCCCGTCGTGATTTTATTATAAGGACGTGCGATGGAAACCAAACAGCGGCGTAATTGCCAAAGGCCTTTATTTTCGCTTTTGGGAATTATTGAGGAAAGTTTTCTTGTAAACCATGACCGGTTATGACTAGGATTCTGGTCGGTTATTTCCGGTGTGATTAGGAAAAATGTTGCCTTAAGCTGAACGCAGACCTATCCGAAGCCCACGCGCCGAGGGACGCGTGGAATCGAATTGAAAAACGTGGGAGTAGGAATCATTCATAAATAATGCTGGACCTTGTTGCCGGATTTATAAGGCATTATCAAGCCCCAAACTAAGCAGACTTGTGTTATGCGTGATAGGTAAGTCTTTATTCACAAAGAAAGTTACAATCAAATAATAGAAAAAATTAGAACAAGTATTTACAATTGAGACAATTGAGCTAACTGCAGACTTTTGCAAACAATCTAAAGGTAGCTCAACTGATTCATATCAATACGAGTCGTCGCGTCCGGTCCCCAAGACGCAGAATGCTGATGCGCTGCGCCAAATACTGACCAGCTCTCGGGTCACGCGTCGCTTCGACCAGACGCTCAGATATTTTTTTAAAAACCCGAAGAGCCTCGGTACCCCACGGACCTAGGGATAAACTAGACTGATATACTTACTTATCACATGGCTTGAATCAATATTTTTTTATACAAACTAACAAGACACAATAATAAAATTAAAAATTTTAAGAACCCCCCTCAGATTTTCATGAAACATGGCTCTAAGAAAGCCACTCGGGATAAAACTATCTACGACACAAAAAAAACTAAACGAAAATCGGTTCATAAGTTTGGAAGCTACGATACCACAGACAGATACACAGATATACAGATACGTTAAATTTATAACAACCCTCTTTTTGCGTCGGGGGTTAAAAACTCCCAGACTCGAAACAAATATCTGCAGATCGTCGTCCCGCAGCGGGAATCGAATAGGCAACCTCCTGCGTCGTAGACGTACCTTCCCCGCGACGCCACCGAGGTCGTAATTGAAACAAATGAATTCTGATGAATACTTTCACTCGGAGTGAACATGTGTGAATGGGGTGCTTAGGATTTCATACAACGAATTGATATAGAAAATTCTCGGCGCGTTCGGCTAGGATAAACGTGCGTCGATCTTTACACAACCAACTGATTTTCGTTAATGTGTATCTAACTGGCTCACAATCGTGATGTGGCTAAAATGACAAAAATACCTTAATTTTTATACCTAATAAATAATATATACTTACATAATCATAAAGGCTATATAGACTATAAAAAGACTATAATAACAATTATACTGCGATGTTACATCGTCTAGATTTAAGTAATACCATTAAATCTCGACGACCTCTGTGGCGCAGCGGGCGAAGGTCCGCCTGCGACGCAGGAGGTTGCGGGTTCGATTCCCGCCTTGGAACAAATTTGTTTACGATCTGCAGAATTGTGTTCCGTTGGTCTGGGTGCTTTCTATGTATAATAAAACAAATATCTATCTATGTAGTGTATTGTATTAAGTATGTATATCAGTTATCTAGTACCCATAACACAAGCTCTGCTTAGCTTGGGGCTAGATAATGCTGTGTGAATTATCCAGAATTATTTATTTATTATTTATTTATCTATTCGGATGTAACATCTCGTGTAATTTTGGTAGAAATACACTTAGGTAAGTTATTTTAACCATAAAATACCTATATCAATCACCCTAGAAAAAATCTGGACTTGTAATCTTAGGTACCTAGTTCGTTCAGTCAGTCTTTAAATAATAATATAACCCTGTGGATGAAGAGAGAGTTATAATACGAAAATCTATTATAAATCTTAACATTGCTGTTCCTATTTAACTATTCGACTCTATTTTAGTATCTGTAAAGTTCAAGTTTATTTCAGTGGAGTTGTAACTATCTCGCCAATTCCACTACTTCGTCGCTTCCACTCGGATGCTTGCGTCACATGCAGTCGTGTCCCGCTGTGGTGTAGACAGGCCTTTAGTTTATAGTTATGTACAGACGAGACAGTTTATTAAGTGAGATAAGGGTTTTAAAGCAACTAAAAGTGTATTTATTTACACAAATTGGCAAAATTGATAAGAGACAGCTGGTCAGTATCTGGCACAGCGCATCAGCATTGCCATACAGCGGGGCAATGCAGCCAGCGTAGCAGGGACGCGACGACTGGTATTGATATGGATCAGTTGAGCTACCTGTAGATTGTTTGCAGCAGTCGTTAGTAAGCTCAATATAAACAATTAAAAATAGTACTTAGTTCTAATTTGTTTGTTTGTAATTTTCTTTGTTAATTGATAAGTAAAGCAACGGGTTAGTCACGTCCTATTATCAAGAAGATCCCCTAATTTGTGCAAGTTAATAAATAATGTTTTTTCCAATTAACTTAGTTTTTTTCGCAGTGGTACTTTTTTTCTTTTAAGGGTTATTTTAGAATGTATTAAAAGGACAAGTTACAACTATAAAGAAATCGCTTTAAGCGATAAGGCCGCCCAAACTTGTGCAACTATTTTTGAGTTAGTGTTCTTTTTAGGGTTTTGATGATCGAAGATCGGTTTCAAAACCCTTATGGTCTCGCTTTGTCTGTCCTTTTTTCCCTCCTTAATAACTCAAAAACTACTACAGCTATCAACTTGAAATTTAAAACAATAATACATTTCGTGCGCCTGTACAGATTTTGAGAAAAATAAATGAAAATAAATGAAAAATGAAAATGAATATTTTCCATACAAATTGTGATGCCGAAATTTTAAAAGATACCTACAGAGTCATATGGGGTATCAAATGAAAGGTATCATTTTGTACATTTCAAAATATATTTTGTAGGTTTCATACTTTTTAAAATATATCGAAAAAATACCCATTCCCCCCCCCCCCCCCCCTATCTCCGAAGATTGCAGAGCGATCCATGTAAAATGTATGGAGCGTTTATAGACATGGATCTATATTTTACAGGAAAAATATAGAGAAGTTTGAAAAAAGAACACTTTTTGAATAATGGTCAAAATGGGGTGGAATAATTTTCAAAAGGGGAGGCTACCTCACCGAGTGGGGTATCAAATGAAAGGTATCTGTTTGTACGTTTCAAAACAGTTTTTTAAATTTCTGTAGGTTTCATACATATTGAAATATTTTGAAAAAAGTCGAAAAAATACCCATTCCCCCCCCTATCTCCGAAGTTTGCCGAGCAATCCATTTAAAATGTATGAAGCGTTTGTAGATATGGATCAATATTTTACAGGAAAAATATAGAGAAGTCTGTAAAAAGAACACTTTTTGAAAAATGGTCAAAAAGGAATAATTTTCAAAAGGGGGGCTACCCCACCGAGTGGGGTATCAAATGAAAGGTATCGGTTTGGACATTTCAAACCAGTTTTTCAAATTTCTGTAACTTTCATACTTTTTGAAATATCACGAAAAAAGTCGAAAAATTTACCAATACCCACCTTAACCGAACCACCCATTTAACCGAAGCATGCAGAGAGATCCATCTGAAATGTAACCTACTATTCTTAGGTATTCGTTAAATTGCGAAGTCTCTAACCGGTAATTTTGGTACATATTTGTTGAAAAACGTTCAAAACCCTCAGCGCGAGTAACACTCGCACTTGACGGATCTTGTTTTATCTTCGTGTGCAATAGATAGTTTTTAATTGTAACTATTTACCACGTAATAGATTCACTGTCTTTGTCTAAAAGCTACTTCGACGAAAATGTCTTGACCATACAGTATAGTATTATAATATCTGTGACCATACATAACTTTGGCAAAACGAACCTTTGACGAAACGCACCTTTGGCAAAAATTGGGTACCTATTGACAAAAGCGGTTTTGACGATACGCATTAAACCCATACATAAAACCTACATTTTAGGGTTCTTTTTGACACAAAAACGACTCTACCCTAATCACGATAATTCTACCGCACCCTTTAGAGGTCAATCGATATTTATATAAATTGTAAGAGCCCTAGGCAGACCCAATTATTTCGACGATCACGTTTCAATTGAAGAAATAGATACGTTCTATTTAGTTTCGTAAGACGTAGGCAGGTACATCGAGTAAGTCGATATCAACCCTGCAGCCCCGTCACGAGCAGACGGTCTCCTGCGGCTAAGGGACAAGGGAACGGAAGGGTCTATATCACACTGGCAATTTTGCCTCGTTGGATTATGAGGTCCAGGGTTCGAATCCCGGGTCGGGCGAATTTTATTTATTTAATACTTTATTGCACACAGTTTTAAATGTACACAATAGGTGGGCATAATGCCGATGGCATTTTCTACCTGCCAACCACACAGGGTCAACAACGAGAAAAAGGCGTGCTTAAACTTAGACTTAAATTAAACTTAGCTATATTAAAAATTAAGTAAAAAAAAACAATATTTTTAAATGTCTACTATGATATACAGAAGAATAAGTAGATATTATATACCTACCTAAATCAAAATTTGCACTTGTAACGAAATTACGGTACGTCTTCTAGTTAGGTAGATACTAGAAGACGGATAAAGAATTTTGATAAAATGCTCACGAGTCTTCTTGAAACAATCTTTTGATTCAACTTTCTTGATATCGTATGGTAGGGAGTTCCAGAGTCTAACGGCCTCAATTGAAAAAGATTTCTCACAGAAGGATGAGCTATGTGCTGGTATCTCTAGTAGCCAATAGTAGTTATTGGGGTTTTTCTAGCAGGAAAAATTCACAGTAGCAGCCCGGAATCAGGAAGTTGGCGGTGTTACACCCCCGTGTCTCGGAAAACACGGTCCTCTGGTGTCGGTCTGCCGTCCCATCGGATTATGAGAGTGCACTTGTGTTTGTGCACACACTTATGCACTATAAATGTCTGGTCTCCGATGAAACTGGCCGCCGTGGTCGAAATCCTGTTACAGTCAGTATATTGTAACCCAAAATGTGAATACGTAGGTAAATAGGTATACTGAATGAAATTATGATGAACTTTCAAATTTTCTTGTTATTAGTTTTACATTTTCTGGATTCTCAAATGGGTGAGAACGGTCCACTCGTTCTGTTATTTTTTTAAAGTTTGCATTAGATACCCATGATTGAGCGATCTCCTCTTTTTGATGTGCGTTACTTATGAATTGTATGTAGGTAGGGTGAGTGGGGCAAGATGAAACAAGATCCGTCAAGTGCGAGTGTAGGTAACTAGCGCGCCGAGGGTTTTGAACGTTAGTCAACAAATATGTACCAAAAGTAGATAGATAGATAGATAATAAATAAATAAATAAATAATGCTGGACCATTCACACAACATTATCTAGCCCCAAGATAAGCAGAGCTTGTGTTATGGGTACTAGATAACTGATATACTTAATACAATACATTACATAGATAAATATTTTTATTATACATGCTTCGGTTAAATGGGTGGTTCGGTTAAGGTGGGTAATGGTAGATTTTTCGACTTTTTTCGAAATATTTCAAAAAGTATGAAAGCTACAAAAATTTGATAAACTGGTTTGAAATGTCCAAACCGATACCTTTCATTTGATACCGCACTCGGCGGGGTAGCCCCCCTTTTGAAAATTATTCCTTTTTGACCATTTTTCAAAAAGTGTTCTTTTTACAGACTTCTCTATATTTTTCCTGTAAAATATAGGTCCATATATACAAACGCTTTACATATTTTAAACGGATCGCTCTGCAAACTTCGGAGATAGGGGGGGGGAATGGGTATTTTTTTTGACTATTTTCAAAATATTTCAAAAAGTATGAAACCTACAGAAATTTAAAAAACTGTTTTGAAATGTTCAAACCAATACCTTTCATTTAATACCCCACTCGGTGAGGTAGCCCCCCCTTTTGAAAATTATTTCCCCCCTTTTTGACCATTTTTCAAAAAGTGTTCTGTTTTCAAACTTCTCTATATTTTTCCTGTAAAATATAGATCCATGTCTATAAACGCTTCATACATTTTACATGGATCGCTCTGCAATCTTCGGAGATAGGGGGGGGGAATGGGTATTTTTTCGACTTTTTTCGAAATATTTTAAAAAGTATGAAACCTACAAAAATTTCAAAAAATATTTTGCAATGTACAAAATGATACCTTTCATTTGATACCCCATATGACTCTGTAGGTATCTTTTAAAATTTCGGCATCACAATTTGTATGGAAAATATTCATTTTCATTTTTCATTTATTTTCATTTATTTTTCCCTAAACCTGTACAGGCGCACGAAATGTATTATTATTTTAAATTTCAAGTTGATAATCGCAGTAGTTTTTGAGTTATTAAGGAGGGAAAAAAGGACAGACAAAGCGAGACCATAAGGGTTTTGAAACCGATCTTCGATCTTCAAAACCCTAAAAAGGGGTAAGACAAAAAGTCGTCAATAAAGTCTTGTGTTAGTGACGACTTATTGTCTTACCCCTTTTTTCATCTTGGCCCCACTCACTCTACTTACTCTTTTTTGGTTTCTATGTAATGACACAAAATAATAACTTTTTACGATTATATTAAGCACCGATTATCGAGACGCGCGTTCTTAAAAAAGACCTACCTACATCAATTATTTTTAACTTTAGCATAAAGACTCAGCGTAGAAGCAGGTAAAAGTAGATTACCTATACAAATGAGCTAGTTATCTAGACGACATAAACGTGCAAGGCTATGCACGTGTTTAGTCGTGGGTAGGCAGGGTTCAACGACCGGATATGCGGGCCTTAATAGCATCCTGGAGAGATAGGGACGTGGCGATTCTTATCGATAACACTAGAATAAATTAGTTTTATAGCGCTCCTCCTCCTCATCATACTATTAAATACATTACGGATGTAAGCGGGTTAACTACGAACCTTATTTGTGTTGGAGGAACACCAACGTTTCATCCCTTAACGAGGGACATCTTCAGGGTGAGTGCGGTTCTAGACGCGCGCGCGTTCCGCATCTCTCCGAGCACTACTCGGATGAGATGAGAGGATGAGAGATGCGGAACGCGCGTTTTTATAGTAAAATACTACTAAATACTTACTCCATCTAGTTTCCAAATAAATACAATTAGATCAAGCTAATAACTTTATATTCATGTGAATGAACTAGTTTTTAAATAACAACTATACTTTTAGAATAATTACATGACGCGAGACAGTTTCTCGATCAGTTACAGCTAAGGAATCAAGCTTCGTTCCACCCGCGAATACAATGACTGATTATCAGCAACGTCTAAGCGATTCCCAAAGCTGGGGGTAGCCGCATTTTGGTCTGAATATATAAAAATAGTTAGGCGGTAGATAAAAACCCTTAAAAACTGACATTCAATTTCCAGCGTCGCTAATAATACATACTTCCACACCTGAACGGGCTTCCCCCAAACACAAATTTATTTATTCAGGTGTTTCATGTGTACATTGCAAGTTCTCATCTTATGTTGAGATCATGACGTGAAATTATATCTAGGTACTTAAGATTAAGGAGGAAAGGTTATATTCTTTATGGTCAAATAAATAACTAAATGTTATTAAGCTATGTTTAAATAAACATGTTTAAATAAAAAATGTGTATTGTTGTATTTTATTTACATTGTAAATAATCTTTCGAATAATAAAAGCATTTAGAAAGGTACTCTTTTAATTTTGTGTAGAAAGTTGTATCCTTTTCAATATATTTAATTTGTGACGGTAATTAGTTGTAGATTGTGATGGCCATTATGATGTGTGTCGCTGATCTGATTAACTGATTTTTTTATATGGGAGGTCTAAATGGATGGTCCTTAATTCAGAAATAACATGGTTTTATCTTTAGTTTTTATAAATAATTCTGTATTTTTCCTTTAAATTTTTATTATTTCAAATATTTATAAAGATGTTCATGTCAATATATCCAGCTTTATAATTAACAATTTATAGCAATTAGGATAGCAATAGAGATGTCAAAAATACACTCTTACCTTACCACATCCACGGGTTGAAGCATCGATCTAAGTAAATAGAGAAGATAAGGTACTAGCTTCTCGAAAGTGGAAGGCTCAAATAAGATGCAATAAGGCCCACCTGCCTCAGTCATAGTCGGACCAGCTGCTTTCGTATTACGCGTGCTTGCTACGACGTACGTTAATTGGATTTGTCGTCTAAAATACTACAGCAATGCCCTCGTGTTCGTTCATTATAATTATTGCTAAAGATTGGAAATGTAACTGAGTGTTTGCGTGTAGTTGTAACACGGGCCACGGGTTGAGTAATCGCTCGAAGAACGTACCATATCTACAGATTTTACATAAATTAATGGATGGAGGGGTCGATTTTTGCGCATCGACCGCCACGACTTCTTTTAAAGGCGTGTAAGACTAATTCATTCGATCTGACGAAAGCTAGCTTCTTAGCTAGCGAGAACGGAGATGTTTATCGGATGCTTAGATCTTACTTAGGGTCGGTAAGCTCTAAGTAAGTAAGTAGGTAGGTAAGCCTCATTTCCTACAACTCGCCCGCTTCGACGAAATCGACGGCACTAATCTGCTTTTAGAATGAAAGGTTGCCTATATCTATACTTACCCTATTTGTAGGGACTTAAGTTTCATATGGCACGTGCGGGAAACGGGAAAAATTCTATCTGTCACGATATTTAGTAGGTTATAAATATCGTCGTTTTGGACGTAAAGATATATCCAGTACTAGTTTCTGCCTGCTGTTTCGCACGTGTTGTTTTCGGGGTAAAAAGTAGCCTAGATACATCACAATGTATCTAGGCTACTTTTTACCCCGACTTGGCACACCAAGTCAACAAAGATCTTATCATTGTTTAACGTAAATGGTTTTATTTATGCTTATTCCTATCCTATGGGAACTGATTTATGGGATATAACGTAGCCTTTGTTTTATTCCAGGTCTAGAACTAAATTTATACAGAATTTCAGCCCAATCTGTTCAGTAGTTTTGGCGTGAAGAAGTAACAAACATCCATCCAAACTTTCGCATCTATTACTTAAAATAAAACTGTAACAGGTCCAATTCTGTACATTGAAGATATTTTGAAAATTTTTTTTGGAGGGCACTCTATTATCGATACTGAAGCCAAAACTGCAATTTTTTTCATTCATGTCTGTCTGTCTGTCTGTCTGTCTGTCTGTCTGTCTGTCTGTTTGTTAAACGCGCATCACGCCGAAACTACTGAAGGTATTGAAATGAAACTCGGCACGATTTTAGGTCATACTACGAGGAAGGACATAGGATACTTTTTATCCCGGAATTCAGTCAGGTTTCCCTGGGAGAGGGGATGAAAGTAAAATTCTTTAACTGCGCATCACGACGGAACTACTTAAGGTATTGAAATAAAACTCGGTACGATTTTAGGTCATACCACGAGGAAGGACATAGGATACTTTTTATCCCGGAATTCAGTCAGGTTCCCCTGGGAGAGGGGATAAAAGAAAAATTTCTTCACCGCGCATCACGTTCACGCCGAAACTACTGAATGAGTTGGACTGAATTGGTACGATTTGAGTTCAAGGAAGGACATGGGATACATTTTATCCTGGAATTCAGTAAGGTTCCCCTGGGAGAGAGGATGAAAGTAAAATTCTTTAACCGCGCATCACGACGGAACTACTTAATGAATTCGAATGCAACTCGGCGTGATTTTAGTTCGTACTATGAGGAAAGATACATTTTATCCCGGAATTCAGTAAGGTTGCCCTGGCAGAGGGGATGAAAGTTAAATTCCTTCACCGCTCATCACGCCGAAACTACATAGGTAATGAGTTGGAATGTAACTTGGCACGTTTTGAGTTCATACTTCAAGAAAGGACATGGAATACATTTTATGCTGGAATTCAGTAAGGTTCCCCTGGGAGAGAGGAAAAAGTAGAATTCTTTAACCGCGCATCACGACGGGTCTACGCGTCGTCCGATTTCATGCATTCTTTTTGTTAGAAACAGAGATGCAAGATCGAATATGACTAAATCAGTAGAAAGTCGAGTAGAAAATCAGTAGATTGATGAAATAATCTGTAGATTGAAGAAAAAAATTAGTAGATAAAGGGTAGGTAAGTTCCTATCTATTAATTTTCCAAGACGCACCCATTAGTTCGGTTCCTACCTACTAAGGTGGTGGGTCTTGGAAAAATAAGTTAATTTCCTGCCTTACATGGTATATGGTGGTTTAGCTGGTCCAGCGAAGTTTGGTTGGAGTAAGACTCCAACCAAACTTCGCTGGACCAGCTAAAACACTTCACAAAAAACTTCGTGTACAATTAAATTAATAAATTATTGTGGTCCACTTAAACTAACTGGACCGCAGAAAAATATTTTTTATTGTGGTACACAGCCAACTGTACCTACCTACTAACGAAAAAAAATTACGGTGGTCCAGTCAAATGGATCAGGAGCCCAATTCTGCAAAACAATTGCTTCAGTATGACAATGGAATCGTCGCAGAATCATCACGTAGAATCCTTAGATTAATAAAATTCCAGATAGTGCGCGCGAGATAGATTAATATGTAGTTTCAAACTTGACGCGCGTCTCTCTTAATTTTTCTCGTTAATTTTCATCCCGCAGCACATGGTGTCTAGAATGACTTTAAATCGGTAGATTAAATTCTGGTCGATCCCAGTTATTCCTGCAGATTTTTCGAATTCTTCGTAAAATTGCTGGTATTTCCGTCATTCGTGTTTCCAAAGTTAGCATTTGGAACGCAGTGGTCAAAAGTGTAACGATTTTTGTGTCTTGCCATATTACGAAAGCTACATTTTTCTTTGTTTGTTGAATTCGCCCCTATCCAAGTATAATTTTTGGCTTCTTGGTATACTTTTGTTTTTTGCCTATTTATTACAAGCGGCAAATCAGATCTATTGCTATTGACCGTAGGTGTTGCGTATATCCCATGATCTAACAGGTATTGAAGTATTTCGTAAGAAGCAAAAAAAATATCAAAGGTGACATGGCCCTGCAATCTCTCATCTATAAGTTCCTGAGTGAGGGATTTTACAACATTAGCTCCTAGTCCAGTTCAGTTGAGTGGTCATCACATCACGTTTCCTGCTACAGACTTCAAATCAAAATCATAACTTGTCTCACTGTTGGCTCTAGTCCAACAATACTTGATTATTACAATTATTACTCACTTATTTTTATAGGGGCCACAAACAAACACGTTTTGGTCATGGTGTCGAGGGCCGCAAGCAAAAATTATTGCCTTTGTGTCAGAAGTACCATTGATTTGTACCATTAATGGTTAAAGTGACACAGCTTTGTATCCTTAGTACCATTAATGGTACTAGTGACAACTATTTATCATCAGTAGTACCATCATAAAAATTGATGTATCGCTAGTACCATGAATGGTACAACTAATCATTGAAGTACTGTGGAAGTGTGGAGTGGGCCCAGGAAGTGAATTGTCGCAATTAATACATACTACACTTACGATACGCCAAGTACTGGCCACTTATAATTTTAAGTACATTTCGGTTTACGTCAGTCTGACACTATTATGCATTCATTATTTTTCATGTGTCGAACCAATTGTTACCCAACCCAAATTTGATTTTCATAATTTGAAATAAAAAAATAATGTCCGAAGCGGCATCGTCGGATCATGCTTCGGAAATGAAGATAGTGCGACGTGGCCGAGGAAATGTTTTATTGTTTGAAGGTTTCCAGTATTATTTTCATACCAAATATGAAAATGGTAACTGTATCTGGCGATGTAAAAATTTTAAAAAACATAATGATAAATGCACCGGAACTGTTACAGTAATGCAGTTATGTTTGTTTAATTTTATATGGAATAGGTTTGCGTTTGATCACGATCTCACCTGATGGTAAGTGACGATGCAGCCTAGGATGGAGTGCGCTTTCATCTGCGAATAATGGCACCGAAGTCATCGGTTTGATATTCAGCAAAAATCCCTGATGCACTACAGAAGCGAGGCAGACTCAACATCATCCTGAATATATTATTATATTGGACGCGCAGGGTCGCGTTTTGAGTTCATACTACAAGAAAGGACATGGAATACATTTTATCCTGGAATTCAGTAAGGTTCCCCTGGGAGAGAGGAAAAAGTAGAATTCTTTAACCGCGCATCACGACGGGTCTACGCGTCGTCCGATTTCATGCATTCTCTTTGTTAGAAACAGAGATGCAAGATCGAATATGAATAAATCAGTAGAAAGTCGAGTAGAAAATCAGTAGATTGATGAAATAATCCGTAGATTGAAGAAAAAAAATTGTAGATAAAGGGTAGGTAAGTTCCTATCTATTAATTTTCCAAGACGCACTCATTAGTTAGGTTCCTACCTACTAAGGTGGTGGGTCTTGGAAAAATAAGTTAGGTTCCTGCCTTACATGATATATGGTGGTTTAGCTGGTCCAGCGAAGTTTGGTTGGAGTCTTACTCCAACCAAACTTCGTGTACAATTAAATTAATTAATTATTGTGGTCCACTTAAACTAACTGGACCGCAGAAAAATATTTTTTATTGTGGTACACAGCCAACTGTACCTACCTACTAGACATGTGCGCCGATGCTCATTTGACCGGGGCGGCGGCGTCTGGCGTCCAATTTGTCGGCGGCGGCGGCGTCATCGGCGTAATCGGCGTGGATTTGAAATTAAGTAAAAGACGCCTTAATCCTTATTAAACTTTTTATTCATTAATTATATGACAGACTTAAAACAATTATAAAATCAAAATTTCAATAACAAAAAAACCTCTATGGCAACAATCAAATTACATAGGTATTACAAAAAAAGCAGGGAAAAGACAAAGTTATTTTTAGATGACGAATAGAGGGTTTTCACTAGGGTTGCCTGCCACCTTTTTTTCGAGCAAATAGAGTACATTTACCTGGTACGGGGGTTAAAAAAAGTACGCCATGTAAAAATAGAGTACCTACAAACTAATTTATTTTCATGTATTTTAAAATTAAGAGCAGTTTACCAAAACGACAAACAAATAAACCTAAAAGATATTACGGCGAGCGATGCGAGCCGCGAAAATTTCGTTTACTAAGTATAATAAATTTCGTTTCCATGCTATAGACTTTTTCAATGTCTCTTTCTTTCAGGAACAAACTGATATGTATGAGCCGTTTCGATAGGTGTTATGGTCCGTAAAATTTCCACAGGTATAAAAAAATATCTGAAACGGAGCAAAAAGATCAGCAACACTGGTCGCATCGAAAATAAATAAAGTTGATTATTGCCATTTGATGTTTTATCTTGCGTTCAAAGGTTCAAACACAATGCGTATTGTAGAATAACACGATGCGATCTGTTACACTCAAAAACTTCAACTTTAACGTTTAGTACAGTGACCATTAAAATAAAAACTTGAAAAGCCAAATAAAGTATTTTGGCATAAAGTATTGTGGTCATAAAGTATAAAGTACGTAAGCCCGAAATAAAGTACAATACTTTATTATATAGTACGGGTGGCATGGAAACCCTAGTTTTCACAGCAAAATGTTTGATTTCGATCTTTTGTATCGAACTCCGATCTATGTCGTTGTCTGATATAGTGCACAGTACCTATGTCATTTAAAAACAGATACCCTCTGAAACCTCCGAAAACTTTCAATTCTCACTAGTTGTGTGCCAGACTGACAAGTGAAAAGAGAAATGCAAATGGAGCCGACGAAACTGGAGGCAAACAGTGTTGCCAGATAGCGAAATAAAAAAATATACTATTTGCAAATAAAATATAAGAAATTTGTTAAATAAAGTGTTTTATTTAATGTAGAATATTGTTTGTTTGTAGACGCCGATGACGCCGATGAATAATTCGGCGGCGTCGGCGTGGCTAAAATGATCGGCGGCGTGCGCCACGCCGATCGGCGCACACGTCTACTACCTACTAACGAAAAAAAATTACGGTGGTCCAGTCAAATGGATCAGGAGCCCAATTCTGCAAAACAATTGCTTCAGTATGACAATGGAATCGTCGCAGAATCATCACGTAGAATCCTTAGATTAATAAAATTCCAGATAGTGCGCGCGAGATAAATTAATATGTAGTTTCAAACTTGACGCGCGTCTCTCCATCTGCATTCATCATAATTTCTTTCATCCAAGGTGGAATACCAAAAAGTGTCATTCTGTGACGAGAGCCCTGTCATAGTGAAGCGATTAGTATAGCAGAATAGGGCCCCAGCTGTGAGTAAGTCAAACGAGTAGGACACTTCTTAACACTGACGCTGGCCGAGTCGTAGCTAAAAGTCGTGTGGATAAAGAATGGGATTGAAGATGACAATATGCTTTCCCCCGTAGACCCTACACGATTTTTTGGACGGCGGCGTTTCATAATATGAGAGACTATGGTTAAATGTGAACTTAATTAGTCGGCAGGTAAGGCAATCGCGAACGAAGTCGCGGGTACAGCTAGTTTATAATATAAGTGTGTTAAGAAAACCTTAGTGTTTTTCTATAAATAGCAGCCCGTTCCATCCAGAAATTCAACGAGAAAAATACAAAATACTTTATTGTACACCAACAAAAATACAATACAAGAGACATTACATAAGACACAGGTACAATTGGCGCCCATATCGCTTAGAAGCGATCTCTTCCAGGCAAAAAGTGACATACATAGTATACATCTATCTATCTAAACATTCTTATTTATAAATATTATTGATAATGTGATCTACCAAAAAGAAACTAAAACAAAGAGATACAATTTGAAGTAAAAAAATAATTTCCATCCAATCCCAAGTGAACTATCGAAACAATGATCGATGCTAATTTATCGACATTTTATCGATAATTCACCCCAGCTCTGTCTCGGAGTTGATTGAAAAACATCCCAGTAGGTTATGGAGACATGATTACATACGGGAATACTCTGCCGATGGTAATATGTTGCAGTTTTCAATAAACTCCTATGGAAAAATATTGAAAAGTAACCAATGAATAACTGTAGATTGTTTGCAAAAGTCTGCAGTTAGCTCAATTGTTTCAATCGTAAATACTAGTTCTAATTTATTTATATTATTTGATTGTAATTTACTAATGAATTAGTTGTTATTACCACGATATTTATATGTTGGGGGAAACAAGGTAAAATTATTGGTTGCTCTACCATAGTGCACGCGATAAAAATACTATTTTTAAATTCATTTTGACAATAAACCTATAGTTATAGATATTATATTCAATTTATATCTGGATATTTACCGAAACTCAAATCATGGTAGATAAATATCCCGTTGTAAATGACTTTAGGAGAAATCTAAGGATTTTTGTTACTATAGTGCGTACTCAAACTCGGGGTAATTCAATGTTTCCCCTGAGCTAACGGCGCTAGAGCCCGAAGGAAGTCCGAAAGTTTTTCGACACCGACGTCACTTGACCTCGCAATGGGTCTGACAAAAGGGTCAAAATATTACTATCAAATACACCTAACATCGGAGCGTAGATCATGTACATTAAATTAGTTTTTATTTCATTTCAATACATGGAGTATTTCCGAAGTTATAACGACGAGAAGTTTAGGCCCTTTCCGCCAGCTCTCGGGTCACCCGTCTCTTCGACCAGACCCTCAGATAATTTTTATATAATATCCTTGGTACCCCACGGACCTAGGGTCTCGACTCCAAGGGGACCAATTGTTTAGGCTCTGTCGAGACCTGCATATTTGCGCTTCTTGAGATTCTCGCCCAAATCTGTTTTAGTGATTATCTTGTCTATTATTGTTATACTAGCGACCCGCCCCGGCTTCGCACCGGTGCAATGCTGATACTAAATATACTAGAATCGGCCCCCCAGCCGGTACCGCTGCAATGCAACCGCTATGTCCCTGCATTTTAAATCTGTGATATCTTCGAAAATATTCATTCAAATTACATGCTGTAAAGGGCCATATTGATTTATATTAAATGCACATTGTATTTAAGGTACTTAATTGGATAAAGATTAATGCTGTATTGCTTCTAATCGCTTCGTAAATAAGCCATTATTTATCGTTAAAAGTAAAGGATAAAAAATGGTTATTGTGGGTTATCCCTAGGAGATAGCCGTATACTCTCGCAAAAAAATGAGTTTATTTACGACATCACATTAGAAACCTCTTACATTATCATATCAGTGTTTATCTACTATATTATGCAAGTATTATACGTATAAATCTTTCTCTTGAATCACTCGATGTATTATTAAAACCGCATCAAAATCCGTTGCGTAGTTTTAAAGATTTAAGCATACATAGGGACAGACAGACAGACAGCGGGAGCGGCTTTGTTTTATATTATGTAAAGATAAAGATTATAAGTTTTAATGTTAAAAAATAATTTCATAAATGCTTAAGTCCACATAAAATACCTAAAGCCTCTAGAACAGAGTCAGTTTCGTTTTTGTTTTTGATGTGATAGAAGAGTAATGGATGGTATTGGAGATGATTATAAGGAAATGTTTAAGGAAAAGAAACAGACATCCTACTTACTGCTGTTTTCCTCAATGTATTTCACGAGTCATTTAGTCAAGAAACCTAATATACCAAATAAAATACCTTTTCTTTATTAGCCATACAAAACATCACACTAATATTATAAATACGCAAGGGCGGATCCAGCCCTCAAAAAAGGTTGTGGTCACAGCCACCCGAAAATCAGCCAAGTGTGAGTCGGAATACGAACTCGCTCATTAACAATCATGAACTACTTTTGAATTTGACTATTTTCTTTTTCCGCGGACTTTGGTCATAGAAATGGAAATAATCATTGGAGGAACTCAGACCCGAATTCGTCCATTTAATTGAACGAAATCAAGTCTTACTTCCTCGGACCAGGTGAACAGTTTTGATTTAATTCAAAACCAATTTCGAACAAAAAACTTTTTAACTTTTTTTCTAGTAGCCGGTAAGCCAATATAGGCACTAGACTGAGTAAATAAGTCTCATATCGCTATCTCAGGAGTCGTAAGTATGACCAACAAGTGAAATGCATCAAGCGAGACTTAATTAGGCTACCAATACCATTACAATCACAACTACTGAACCGATTTTGATAATTTTATTTAACTTGCACTGTTGATGTCACTACAGTGCAAGTTAAATAAAATCTCTCCCAAGCAACCTTTGGATGGAAAAAATAATGTCACATGAATTATTCATTATGTCATAGAATTATGTATATATATACGTGTTAATCTCCTTGAAAGTTTCTTTAAGAGAGTGTTCGTTACAAAGCAATTATTTTCTAAAACTTTGGTTTGTTTCTTGCAAACACATCCCTTAGTAGTCATAAAATATATTTTCGGTAGGTACTTAAACCTTTCTTATCAAAATTATAGAAAAACAAGCACTCGATCTTTCGGTCCCACGCACCTTGCGCGTTTAAATGCTTTGTTTTGGCGCGTTTCTATAAATGTTAACAAATCTGACGCAAATTCATAAAGAACTTACAAAAGCGTAGAATATTCAAAGGAAAAGTAAAACCTCTTCAGCGCAGTGGAAAGTAATCTGGAGTTCATAATACATGGCTGAGTGCTCCGACCTTGTAAAATAGAATATGTAAAGTTACATTGCGCATTTACACCGTTAACGTTTTAGCTTAGCTGTTCTACGGTTACTTGCTTTCTGGCCTGAACTTAACTTAAATTCAAATATAATTTTTGAAAAAGTAACAAAACTTAAAAATGTCGCAATATTATTAGACATAGACATAGACATATTATTTATTTGCCACAACACACACATTAACTTAACACAGTAAACCTAAAATATTATTATCTTAAATTAAATAATTAAGAACACAAGTACATCTAACAAAATAAGTACGTACATAGTACAAAGTAAGTACATTTAACAAACAATGTAAACAATATTTAGGAATAAGTAGGTAGGTAAACAATGAGTGCTGCAGTAGCAAATGTTAATTATTAGTATCACCTAACCTAACCTGATGTGACCCTGCCGAAATAAGGCTAGATCGCCTTCAGGCCGCCGCGCCCGTGGAGTGTTTTCCGTGTGTCCCACAATATTTTCGCAATTTTCGGTTTTTCGACTGGTTTTTTCACTGTTACTGCTAATGCACAACGAAACCGGCGCTGCACTGAACGGATCTTACTGGCTTTCCTTTTCATAATAAATTATTTAGGTGTACCTATTCTGGCTTTGGATGCTTCATACCTATCCGACCAGCTTATTTTAATTTTATGCTTCACATGTTATTGTTTATTTTAATTTTCTTATGATTTTTGTTGGATTTTATTGGACATTACCTACTTAATTTAATTTACATTAAGAGACATTTATAATTATAATTGTATTTACTAAGATTTTGCACAACTTAATAGGTAGTTTGCATTTGGATATTTTTAAGAATACGAACTTTTGTACATACATTCATGCAAATGATGGGAAATATGATTGATTTATTCATTCGTTCATTATTTGCCGATTTTAACAAAAAATTACGGCGCCAGTAACCGCCTTCTATCTGCAATAGTCTCTTTGAGTGGGAGCCGTGCACTGAAACTTTATGAACATATTTTTGCGGTTAAATAATCTTGTCAGTTCATGAACTTTCACGTGAACTGACCGGGGTCTATTTCCTAAGAGGGTTGAATGAAACGAATTCATTACTTTTAAATCCTTTTAGTAAACGTACAAAGTGGCAGCAATTACACTAACGACTGCTTTCTATAGTTACCTTACCTATAAATTGTCCATTTCACAAAGGAACCGTTCCAGAAAAGTTCGCAATTGCTTTTTTTCACGCAATATAAATTTGCTAACTATGTTTGCTAAGATGTAACTTACTCGCATTTTATTTTACGTTACTCACGTTTGTTTATTTCTTACTAGTTTCTGCCCTCAGCTTCGCACGCAATATAATAAGTAGCCTATGTAAGTCCCTAGGATACCGATTTACCTTCCTGCGAAATTTCATTGAGATCCGTTCAGCTGTTTAGGCGTAAAAGCTAACAGACAGATTTACTTAAGAATTTATAATATATTAGCAGCGCCTCGTGATTTCACCCCGTAGTTCCCGTTCCCGTAGGAATTCCGGGATAAATATAGCCTATGTGCTATTCCAGACTATAATCTATCTCTGTGCCAATATTCATCCGGATCCGTTCAGTAGTGTTTACGTGAAAGAGTAACAAACATCCATCCATTCATACTTACAAACTTTCGCGATTATAATATTCCTAGTTTATGCCCGCGGCTCCGCACGCATTTTTTCTATGAAAACGTTTAAAGGTGACTTCCATCCCACGGGAACTGATTTATGGGATAAAGCGTAGCCTATGTAAGATTCCAGGAATAGAATTTTCTGTATGCAAAATTTCAGCCCGATCCGTTCAGTAGTTTTGTCGTGAAGAGGTAACAAACATCCATCCATCCATCCATCCATCGAAACTTTCGCATTTATAATATTAGTGTGATTAGCTTTTGTGACTTGTGATTTGTAACACCAGTAGGATGTATGTATAATTTTATTCGTTAGTCAATTCATTGCGCGTGAAACTAAGAAATAGTGACCATTCAGGTCACGGTTCCTATGTGAAATGGACTGTACTTAACCTACCTATTTTACGCCAGCTAAAAGCACATTTTCCATTTTATTTTTCGGCATTTGGACCTTGTAGCGATCATAAGAACGGAAGTCTTAAAAAAGTGACCCGAATCATGGAGCTATAAAATTCTTTGATTTTTTCGAAGTACCTAGGTTTTCAAGCCCGGATTTAATAAACATAAAAAACAAAGTAAATAAATGAATCAGGATTCTAAGTTCCCACACGTCTTCAAATACTAAGAAAATGGATGGCCTCACACAAAAACTCAATAAGATCTAGAACTAATCTCAATCAATACTAATTGCTATAAATTGTTCATCTATTCATTATTAGTACTGTTGTATAACAATCCCCTATTATTGAGGCATCGTTACAGTCCACGACAACTATCCACGCCGATTTGTAACTTGTGTGTCATCCATCACTATCGACCACCAGACTCATTCCATTGTTTTTGATAAATGCCTTCAAACTGTTATACCACTGTCTACGCACTAGCGTTAGTCACATCTAGGTTTTCCCTGCGGCAGGTTTACTTCGCTATTATATCGTGTTAAGCTAAGAGCATTTTATTGTTTCAAAGAAAATATTTTAAACAAGACAAATATATATATATGATGAACCTTTCACGGTAATTGTTGATCCAGTACGATTTCTTAAGAAATGTTGATCCACCTATTTCAAGTGTACATTCGACTCTAAACCTAGTAAACAGATATACTTTGATCCACATTTGAAGAGCACATGGCAACGCTAGATCTACATTAACTGGTTATCGAGATACTCGCATTCAAAATATCCCAAAATATCAAAATTTTGTTGATCCACTAACGGTCACAAATTTTACACTAAAACGTCTTTTTCACATCCGTTACATATTTAACTACGCGTAACATTAGCTTAGACAATGTTGATCCGCAGACTTTGGAGCCACAAATGACTACTTCGTCTGTTTTCAAAGCGGCAACGCCGCAACGCCGCGACTGTGAAACTGACAAATTACATGTTTAAGTAGTTCCGACCACTTTTGAGTAGAACATGTAGGTACCTATAGTTATTGGTTATGAGAGCGGACGTGAGGTGAATGAACCGTATGAAATTAACTTCGGCTGAATTAAGCCATATTTGCTAATAATTCGGCTAAAATAAATTACATACGATCTTCACTGATCATACCCCAACTTAAGGTAGGTTCATCATCATCATCATCATCTACAGTCCACTGCTGCACATAGGCCACCCCTAATGAGCGCCATAGCGCTTGTCTTCAGCTTGCCGCATCCAGTATCTACTTGCAGTCTTTCGCAGATCGTCATACCACCTGGCTGGAGAGCATCCTACACTACGTTTGCCGAGTCACAGTCTCCACTCAAGGACACGTTTACCCCAGTGGTTGTCGGTTCTTCGCGAGATATGGTAGTTACCTTTGGTTCTCCCTCAGATGTTTTCGTTACGAATCCTATCCTTCAGAAAGACTCCGAGCATAGATCTTTCCATAGCTCGCTGAGCGGCTTTGAACTGGTGGACCAGCCCTACCGTGAGTATCCACGGCTCAGCTCCGTAGGTCATGAAGGTTATAGGAGGCACTGATTGAAAGCTTTATCATTCAAACATTGCGGTATGGATGACGAGAAGTTTCGACATAGTTTTCCATACACTGCCCCCCACCCTAGCTGGATCATCTCCTTGGCCTCCACAAAACTATTTTTACATGACTGGAGGCCTGAATTTCCCCTGATTGCAGAATTTGCCCAAGATAAGTACACTCAGAAACAATTTCGATAAGGTGATGGTCTGTAGTTATTCAGGAGAGTTTTCTCAGTCTGTTCTTTAAGATGGGTATCTCTCCCTTCTTAAACAAGATCCGCCTCGAGGTGGTTCGAGAAAAGGGTTCCTGGTTGGAGGTTGTGTACTCCACACGGTCCACTACTGTGGGCCCTGATAGGTGTAACGTAGATATTTAGGCGAAAATAAAATGAAATATAATAATTTATTTGATACATAACAATTACAAAAGCTATAAAGAAATAAGACGATACGTGCGAGTCGAACTCGCGCACTAAGGGTTCCGTTTAATTGTAACAAATATTATGATTCTAGATAAGCAGGAAGTACCCTATAGGTTTTGGTCTATAGCTAGAATCAAGTTTTTTTTTGTGAATTAATTACAAATTTCCTTTTTTCGGATTTTTTCCTTTATTTGGGCTACATCTTGCCAAATTTCATAATTCTAGGTCTACGGGAAGTACACTATAGGTTTTGGTCCATGGCGAGCATTAAAAGTAATTTTTTAAAGTGAATAAATTACAAATTTATGGTTTTCGGATTTTTTTCATTACTTGTGCTATAAGACCGTGCTCCTCACCAAATTTCATGATTCCAGGTCTGCGGGAAGTGGGTACTTCCCGCAGGTTATAGGTTTTGTGTGCTTGTGATTCCCTTGGAAATCTCAAAATATTCGGACATAAACGGCTGCAACTTTTGAATGCATTGACTTAGGAGTTTTATTTATATAACGGCTTCAAGAAGTTACGGATTTGAGTATTTGACGAAAATTTCAACTCGATACGTCCACGCGTTCCTGAGAAAAGAGGGTTGACAGACGGACAGACCGACAGATAGACAGACAGATGGACAACAAAGTGATCCTATATGGGTTCATTTTTACCTTTTGAGGTACGGAACCCTAAAAACTAAACAAGGTACAAAATACCAAGAAATAAATCACAAAAAAAAACTGTTTATTTGGTTATAGGTTTCAGTTAGTAACACAAACAAACAAGATTCGTCAAGTGCAAGCGTAATTTGCGCGCCGAGGGTTTTGAACGTTTGTTAATTATACAAATATGTGGGTACTTAAGGTACCGGTTCTACCTAAAAGTAGTAGCTACCGACCGACCTACATTTAAGATGGATCGCTGTGCATACTTCGGAGATTAGGGGGCTATGTTCAATTCATCGAGTTTTCTCAAAATATTTAAAAAAATTTACCTACAGAAATTTCCAGAACGGTTCTAAAATGTACAAACCGATACCTCACCGAGTGGGGTATCAAATGAAAGGTTCATTTGATACCCCACTCGGTGAGGTAATCCCCCTTTAAAAAGTTATTCCCCCCTTTTACCTATTTTAAGAAGTATAAAACCCGCAGAAATTCTAATACTCTACAAAACGAACCTTTAAAAAATTTCATTCTAATTTTTTTTATTTTCGTTTATTTTTCTTTTTATCTGTTAAGGTGCACAAATCTAATATTATTTTAAATTTCAAGTTAATAGCTGCGGTAGTTGCTGATGTATTAAAGGGAGAAAAGGATAGACAAAACGAGACCATGAGGGTTTCGAAACCGATCTCGAAACCCTAAAATAACAAAATAGTTAGGTACATAATCATCGCTAAAACGTATTGACGGATCAACATTTGACCGTAGAAAATTGTACGCAATGGATTTTGAATAATTAAATAATGACTAGGGAACGCGATGTCACAATAAATAATAAATATCATGGAACATGGCGTTACCTAGTCAGTACGATTCTACACGAGTCGACCCCTCCCCCAGACGGAGCGGCAACGTCGCAGCCATTTTCGACCAATGCTGCGTTCTGATTGGTTCATTTGAATCGGATCAACTTGTGCAAAATGGATTTGTATATTGGATCAACAAATGGTATCATAATGCCTAAGGCTACGGGAGGTCAAATGTTGATCTGGTCGGAGCCACACTTGTTCCTGGAAATGCATAATAGATCAACAAAAGAGGCTCGGATCAACATGTGTTTTTGGATCAACAAAGTACTCGCCGTGAGTCGCGCCTGATCAACATTTACCGTAATGGTATCTCTATATATATATAGTACAAAAATATAAAAAGTTTTATAGCGAGTCTACCTAAGGTATAAAATAAACACCGTCGTGTTTAAATCTAGCTTAACCTCATAAAAACAGAGTCAATCAATTGATGTCAATGCATTCAATAAAACTCAATGAATAGAAATCAAATGAAAATTTCAAAGTGCCTATTAAAAATTCGCTCACTGTAGATGATTCCTCCATTTATCACGTCAGTTTGCAATCTATCGGATGACAGTAATAACAGATGTCTAATCAATCTGGCTTGTGCGTATAATTGTATAACAGAACTCGCTAATTATTGGCTTCAGTTAATTCGATAGTATGCCAGATTAACTGCCTTTGTGTATAGGTCGGCCCTTAATGCCTTACATACCTAATTTGGGATATTGATAGAGCCAAATTAAGGCCATTAAGATCGTTTTTCGAGGACAGTAACAGCGGTAGCTTGGCGTTTATTTTCGGTTTTCAATTAAGGAATCGTGCGCTGTGTGAAACGGTTCAATTTAAAAGTAAAAACTGTCCAAAACACATCTTTTTTATAATTTTGGTACAAGTTAGAGCGTTGTCTTTCTTTATTTCGCTACGAAAAATAAGAAAATAACCTTTTTTTAAGGTTTTCTGAAAACAGAACACAGAAGTGTGCAATGGATTAAGAATTTTTATGGAGAGTTTTTTAGTTACCCAACCTAGAAAAAGACAAAAAAATTTACTTATTTCTGATTTATTATTTATCTGAGCCCTCCCTCGGACCGCGGTAGCGTACAGACGTGTCTCCCGTAATATTTTAAAAAAATAAATAAATAAATTCACGAACTTAATGCGAAAATAAATCACCAATAATCCGACGAAGTACCAGGCGTGCATAACCGCAAGGAGTTAAACCGGACCGCCCACCACTGATACGTCACTTGCGCTGGAACTTCACTCCATTCAAGCACCACCGGTCCACCAACGCGTCATCGTTGTGCGTCAGGATAGCGAATGTGCCCACTGCTACTACTACACCACTTCAGGTAATTCAAAACCGTGAATGTGCTAAGACTTTATCTACAACAAATCACTTGACTTGCCTTGACACTTGAGTTTACTATTTCCTAACACAAAATGATTCGCACGCCAGACAACAACTCTGAGCCTGACCTAGCCTCTATTGGTTTAGATGAAACCCCTACTCACTACAGTAACTTTAGATTAAAGCGTTTTCGCAACAAGGAAGGACAAATATCTTTCAAAGATGAATTTTTGAGTTTCAAGGATGAAATTAAGCAGTTGTTTATCAGTCTACAAGCAGAGACAACAAAGGAGATAAAAACCCAATTCGAAATTTGGAAGAGCGCCTCTAACACTAGATTGACAAATATTGAGACATCCTTAACCAATATTGAGAAATCCTATTCTGAAATTGAAAAAACGCTGGAATTTACATCAGCTCAGTACGAAGACATTAAAACTAAAACAAATACGCTAGAGCAGGAGTGTAAAGGCCAACGTATACATATAATGTTGCTGGAAGATAAATTGGAAGAAATGCAGAGAATTTCGAAAATGAACTATTTGGAAATAAGAAACGTGCCTAAAAAAGATGGAGAGACCAGACAAGTTGTAGAGAAATACCTAAGCACAATGTGCAAGTCTTTAAATGTAAACAAAGGAGAGTTGACCATAAAAGATTTCTTCCGCTTGCCAGATAAGAAGGGGAGTAATTCGCCTATACTAATGGAGCTAAACAACAATTCAAATAAGAATGTTATATTGAGAGCAGTAAAAACATTTAACCAGTGTAACCAAGTAAAGCTCAATAGCTCTCACTTGGGTCTCCCAGCACCATTGGTACCAGTGTATGTTGCAGAACATCTTACACCGAAAGCAAGAAGATTATATTATCTAGCCAGAAACATGGTGAAATCTAAACAGATACAGTTGGGCTGGATCTCTAATGCTAAGGTTTTCGTGAAGAAGACTGAAGGCTCACCTCCTATCCATATCAAATCGGAGGAGCAGCTGGAAAAGCTGGCCAGTAGCCCATCATGACTCTACTGCTGCATATCTTCTTCTCTCTGGAGCTTATTTTTATTGATTTGGTTTTTTATCGTATTTTTGTGTTTATCTTTGCATAGAACTAACATGTATTTATTAATCATTCTTATTAGTACGCTAAAAATCAATTATCCACTTTACTTAATATATATTTCTTATAATTACATGATACTCAGCAACACATACACGTATATACTCACTCAACATATAACACATACACACACATTGAGAAATTGCACATCACGATTTCTAACTCAAATTCTGGTCAATCGTACTATAAAGTTTAATTTTAATACGCAAGTGAATCATCAGTATAAGCTGCGGACCCTCTTCTTTTTGGTAGTGATGTCAACACAAGATATTGGCAAGTATTTCCCTTTGAACCCATGGCGCTTCGACTATGTAACCCTTTGTTATAAAATTTGGTAACCTCAATGACCTACTTACCGACATTGATAACTATTCGATATCCGAAAATGTAAATTGTGACCCTGAAGAATGCACTAACACTATAGGAGAACCTAATCGTTACATTAAAATAGTCTCACAAAATATTCGTAGCATAAATGCTAATTTCGATCAATTTTGTATCCTCTTACAACAACTTAACTTAGATTGTGATATTTTAATATTATCAGAATGTTGGCTGTCATGTGTTTCTAACATCCCTATCCTAAATGGCTTTCGTAGCGTTTCATCTACGTCCAACTACAATCAAAATGATGGCGTCGTAATATTTATTAGAAATGGTCTTAACGCCACGATCGAAGAACCAGACATCCAGGAAGCTAACTGTATAATTATCAAACTGAATAAAGATGTAGTTATTCTTGCCATCTACCGCCCATTTTGTTTCAGAGACACAGATGCATTTCTAACGTCTCTTCAAAGTGTTTTATCAAAATTAACCATGTACAAAAGCATTCTTATTATTGGAGACATAAATGTTAACATAGCTATCAACAGTTCTGACAGATTACTGACAAGTTACCTCGATTTTCTCTCTGACAATGGTCTACTTCCTGCGTTTAATGTTGCCACACGATCAAACAGTTGTCTCGACCACGTTATCTTAAGAACTAAACTTAAAGTCAAGTGCTTCATCCTTGAGACAACCATCACTGACCATAAAGCTATATTATGCTGTATTGAAATGAAACCGAAAAAAATCCAAACAAAGAAACTAGTTTCGAAATTAAATCTTGACAGTATTGTGAGCTCTACCAAAAACTTTGATTTCTCCGACATTTATAATTTAACTGACCCAAACATAGCACTTGATGCATTTATATCTGCGATACAAAACATAGTTATAGCTAACACTACGATCATGACTATTTCGTCGAGGCGGAGACTCCTAAAACCTTGGATGACTCTTGGTATTGTCAGATGCATACGCAACAGAGATCGAATGTTTAAAAAACTAAAACAGTCACCCCAAAACGTAACCCTCCAAATAACTTATAAACGCTATCGAACCTACTGTAATAATTTAGTCAAAAAATTGAAGCGAGAATACGAAAGAAAACTATTAACAAACGCTGGTAAAGATAATAAAAAAATGTGGTTAGCCATAAATGATATCACTAATAGGAAAGCAAAAAGGGAACACGCTTCTGAACTCCTCTCTACTGCCATGTCTCCTATTGTAGCCGTAAACTCAGTTAATGAGTTTTTTGCTACAGTCGGCGAAAAGCTGGCAAGTAAAATAAAACCACCCTCTCAAATAATCTCTCCAACTTCAACTATTAACTCGCCAGTTAATTCCCTTGTTTTGCTTGATACTGATGAGCAAGAAGTTGGAAACCTTATTGTTGGACTGAAAAACAATTGTGCACCTGGAGATGATGGAATACAGTCAAAAGTGCTAAAATGTATAAACAATCAAATAACCGCTCCTCTCACGCACATAATTAACCTTTGTATACATCAGGGTGTGTTTCCTACATTGCTAAAAGGATCTACAGTGCGTCCTATATTTAAGGGCGGAGATAGGAACCGTGTCACAAACTATCGACCCATTTCAATTTTAACTTCGCTTTCAAAAATATTTGAGAAAATTATAAATTCTAGACTTAGTAAATACTTAGAAAAAAATAACTTACTATCTAAAGGACAATTTGGCTTTCGCTCTGGTAAATCGACTGAAGATGCTCTCTCAGAATTTACAGAATTTGTAGTAAATAAAATAGATTCCAAGCTAAAGTGTCTAACAATCTTTCTAGATTTAGCTAAGGCTTTTGACACGGTTTCTATACCCATCCTCTTGCAAAAACTGGAGATTCTTGGAGTACGAGGAACTCAACTAAAATTATTCAGGGACTACTTAACTGATCGATCACAGAGGGTTAAAATTGAAGAACATATAAGTAATAGCCTACCCACAACCCATGGTGTACCACAAGGTAGCGTTCTCGGACCTACCTTATTTCTAGCTTATATTAACGATCTTACCTCACTCGATATTAATCACTGTAAAATAATATCTTATGCAGATGATACCACACTAACATTTTATGGTAACACTTGGTCCGAAGTCTTTGAGAGGTCACAAATCGGGTTTAATATGGTCACACAATGGCTAGCGCAAAATTATCTATCTCTAAATACCTTAAAAACTAAGTATATTCCCTTTTCTATTCAAAATCCCCCTTATTCTGTTCCACTTACCTTTAATATAACTGCGCATAACTGTAATAACTTCTCGACCCTTAACTGTGATTGCCCATATTTGTCGTCAGTTGAATCAATTAAATATCTTGGCATCGTTATTGATAATAATCTCAATTTTAAAAGCCATCTAAATTACCTTTCAAACAGAGTTAGAAAACTTAATTATATTTTCAAACAACTCTGATATTCTGCGGATCATCGTATCATGAATTTGATTTATTCTTCGTTATGCCAATCCATTCTCTCTTATTGTGTCACATGCTGGGGTGGTGCGGGTAAATCCAACACACTTATTGTTGAGCGAGCTCAGAGAGCCTTACTGAAAATAAGCTACTTTAAACCTAAACTTTACCCTACCACTGATCTATATAAAGAATGTAAAGTACTTAGTGTCCGCCAGCTTTTTATATTAAATGTCATTCTTAGACAGCATTCTAAGAAAGATGTTGACGTCAGCCGTCTCAAAACTCGAAGAAAGCATCAAGCTTTCAAAGTTGTTGCCCACCGTACCTCCTTTGCACGCAGATTTTTGAGTTTTCTCGGTCCATGGCTTTATAACAAAATAAACAAAGAGCTTGAAATATTCCAAATGACTAAAGGATCATGCAAGCAAACCCTTACCACTTGGCTCCTATCTTTGACGTATGATTCCACTGAAGAACTGTTAAAAGTAATATCGTGAGATATAATACCTACTCACTCATACACAACCACCCACCTACCCACACTAGTAGCTCCTGCTGCCCGGTCTCTTACGAGACCGGTGTCCTCAGGAGGTCTTACATACATACATGCACATGAACACATACATACTGACCTGGTAGCTTCTGTTGCCCGGACTCTTACGAGACCGGTGTCCTCAGGAGTACCACACACACACACACAATAACATACACACACACACACACACACACACACACACCTAATTTCACTAGCATACGCACTGATAAATAATATATATATATTTCAATACCTACCTTTGAATATTTATAAACATAGATTTTATTAACATTATAAGTATTAACATTATGTAATAGAACACCCTGTCTGTGAGGAGGGCGATGGTGTCTGCGACACAGTTTTACTAAAAACTACTGCGGGCATCATCGAATTCCAATAGTTACTACAACCATGTAATTCGTTACTAAATAAATTACTTGAAAAAAAAATTACTTGAAAATTACTTGAGCGTCTGGTCGAAGCGACGCGTGATCCGAGAGCTGGTCAGTATCTGGCACAGCGCATCAGCATTACCATACAGCGGGGCAATGCAGCCAGCGTAGCGGGGTGGCAACGACTGGTATTGATATGGATCAGTTGAGCTACCCGTAGATTGTATGCAACATTTCATTTCATTTCATTTATTCTCAAACAATAATTACATTGTGTCGGAATTTTTCTTAATATTAGGTGCACAATGTTATATTTTATACCACTAGAGTTCATTGACACGACTAAAATACATTAAAATAGTAGGACACAAATAAAAAAGGAAAATTACAAAATTTATACAAAAAAATAACAGTAAGTAAAGAATATTCAGATACTTTGGATGTAAAACATGAAATAAAAATTATTTTACAATACGCAAAATTTCAAAAATATCGAAATGTAAAATGTCAAAATACGCAATAATATTAAGGAAAATTTCAAAAATAAAATCTGTAAATAATGAAACAAAAACTAAATTGTCAAAAATTATTATAAAGTTATTAACTATCACAGTTTCCTGACGGTCAAAATACATAATACATAATTACATAATAGTCTGCAATTAGCTCAATTCTCTCAATTGTAAATACTAGTTCTAATTTATTTCTATTATTTGTTTGTAATTTTCTTTGTGAGCAAGCAATAAGCATAAAATAAAAATAATTTTATCAATAACCGGTTTAGAATTGTAACGCCTTGAAAATAATGAAATCAACTGGTACAGCGGTCCTATTAACTCAATTACATTAAGTAGCAAGTTATTTTTATGTACCTAGGTATTAAGCTACCTGTTTTATCAAAGAAATAAAAGTAAGACATTTATGACTAACTAGTTTCAGCCCGCGGGTTCGCACACCTTTTCCGGGGGCGAAGCGGGTTTGGTTGTCAAACTAGGCCATATCACAGTACTCACGGAATACCCCTGGTAGACATAACTAGAATGACATAAAATTCTACATTTTTTTTCGGTTCCTTAATGGGAAAACACGATTGCGAAAAAAAATACGAAAAATAAATCTTGAAGGTGCACTAATTTGGTCGAGATCTCAGGAACCCTGCGGTTTATAGAAAAGAAAATTGTTTTGATTCGTAGGTTATTACTAATTCTTTGGTTACTTAATACAGTTTCTTCATAAGTTGTAGTTTTCTTACAAGAAAATATTATTTATTATATTATTTACAAATAAGCAAAAACATCACTTTTACTCTTACGCCGCCGTTCCAAAAACGTATGCCGCTCCTATGAAAATGAATCCCTATGTCTAACCTTTTTACAAAATGGCGCGCAATGCGCCCTCTTATGCTGTAGGTAGGTAAGTATGTTATTCCAGATCCTAAATCTACATCTCTAAGCTAAATTTTAGTCTAATCTGACCAGTAGTTTTATAGTTTTCTTCGCCTAAATCCCTGACAGCCACAATCATAATAATATAGGCTATATCGGTCCACTGCTGGACGCAGGCCTCCCCCTGATAAGCGCCTTATTGGCTTTTATCTCATGGGATTAATGCCCAAAATCCCCATTCTGGGGATGCGGATTGGGGATCGAAGTTCGGTGGTAGAATTGTTCTGCAGGGGGCGCTGCTGCCCGCCCCTGGTGGATATCCTTTAGTCGTCTCACAACACATCTTTACAAATTTTCGCCTTTATAATTTTCTTTCAGCAGTAAAGACGAGGTTTTTGTCACTGTAGTAAAAAAAATTTAGGACCAACATTATTTCAACTTTCATTGAAAGTTTTCCGTCGGACAAATTCAAGGGGTAAAACTGGAATTAATTTTTTTAAAGTTCAATTTCCCCCCCTTATACTGAATAATCCAAAAATATCACTCTATTTCCGTGTCAGTGAATAATTTTTCAATTTGACATTTTCAAAGTGAACATTTATTGTATTTAAGTATGGATATATAAAACTAAATCAAATCAAAAACTCTTTGTTATCGATTTGATTTCATTTTGTTGAGTCGGTGTACGGGATAAAGTAAACAAGCAATTTTCATAATAATAAAATACTAGAAATAAATTAAAACTATTATTTTAAATTGAAACATTTGAGCTTTCTATAGACTGTAGCAATGATTTTCATCTTATGATTTTTTCTAGTTATAATTTTTCAGTCCGAGGCTTCATATTTCTAGAAAAAGGTACAAGCTTTGATTGGTAACATAAGCCGCATCCTAAGATTTATTTTTATTTTCTAGGATTTCTAAGAAGAGAATATTCAAATAATAACATCATGAATTAAAATTATTTTCTAGTGAAGTTAATCTTTTTAGATATTTTTTCCATCAAAGAGATTCTACGATCTAATTTTCCATTTATGCAAATTTACGTACCAATTTACAGGTAATAAGAGTTCACATTCAGGTCTTCAGAGTTTAATGGGAGATTTTCCAAGAAACGTGAACGTAGGAAGATGGAATTATATTTTATGAAAGTAAAGAAAAGCGCATTTTTCATTTCCATGATATTATCACCACTGAGCGTGGACCTTCAGATGTACGTGTTTGTCTGTATCTACGAAATAATTAACTTTTTTTTTTATTTTACCCTCACAGAGTGTCAGAGTTGGGTAATTGATGCCCAAAGCGGCAGCGAAAACCGAATGGGTCTTCTTCTGCTTGTAGACGAATATCCTACTGCCACTAAGAAACTCCACGAAAAACCGCGAACCGCGCGAAACCAAGCGATAAGTTTCTCTTGGATTAGGTCCAAGCGAAACTTACCGCTTTCGCAGCGAATACCGAATTGATAGTCAAAACTGTGCTACATAAATCAAAACTCTGCTACGTAACTGTTGAAAGGTATAAATAAATAAATAAATAAATAAATAATTCTGGACAATTCACACAGCATTATCTAGCCCCAAGCTAAGCAGAGCTTGTGTTATGGGTACTAGATAACTGATATACTTAATACAATACACTACATAGATAGATATTTTTTATTATACATAGAATAGGCGATTTGTGAGCAATTTCAAAACGAGTCGAGTGCGCAGCGAACAGCGAGCCCGCGGCGGCGTCGTCGCGGAGTGCTCGCTGCGCACTCGCATCTCTTGATATCGCTCGCAAATCGCCAGTGTCATGTCATAACCATAACTCATCATAAGGCTCTAAGGTGATAGGTATAGGTCGTTTGTTACATTTAATAAATTAAATTCGCAATTCGTCGATACTCTTCATCTCAAGGCAGACAATAGTGCACTAAATGCGCGAAGATTGCGCCAGTACATTCGAAATTGCGCAAGTATTGACAGTGAGGCCTTCGCCTGTCGAGCTGTATTGGAAACATTTGACATTTCAATATCATCTTCAAAGACCGTAACGGACCGAATGGGTTGGGCTTTGGTTATTAAATAAATACCTAAACTGTAAACATTAAATAAGCATTATTCATTATTTAGAATTATTGATGTAGCACCATTCAAGTTTGATTTAATTATAATAAAATACAAATAAGATAGTTTTTTAATGAGTCAACTCCAGGACAAATAGACGTACGGTATTACCACTTGTGGATATGGCGAGTTGCCTTTTGAGCAACGGGGCGTCACCTTTGCGCAACTCATTTAGTTCCCTATTGCTCGACTGCGAGTAATTGAGCAGCGGGGTGTCCCTTTTTTGCAACTTATTTTGTTCGCTATTGAAGGTTCGCCTGCGACGTAAGAGGTTGCGGGTTCGATTCCCGCCCCAACAGCTTGAGCACTTTAAATTTTTTTTTATTTGCTGGACAATCCACACAGCACTATCTAGCCCCAAAGTAAGCTACTCAAAGCTTGTGTTATGGGTACTAGATAACTGATATATTTAATACATTATATAGGTACCTATATATATGTATTATATTAAGTTTAACAGTTATCTAGTACCCATAACACAAGCTCTGCTTAGCTTGGGGCTAGATAATGCTGTGTGGATTGTCCAGCATTAGTATTATTATTTTAATAAAAAGGCACTAACTCAGACAGAGTCCGGCACTCCGCCGACAGGGTCATCCAAGCATCCGCAAACACACGTAGCTCCAACCGAGGGAGTTATTCGAATAACTCCCGTCTCACGTGGTTGGGAATACTTTTTTTTTGAGAATACTTTCGTGGTGGGAATGAGTTTTAACGTCTCGAAAAAGTGTTCCCAACGGCTCACAAAAAAAACGTGATTTACAGTCTACATCACACTAATATTATAAATGCGAAGGTTTGGATGGATGGATGGATAGATGGATGGATGTTTGTTACCTCTTCACGCCAAAAGTAACGAACGGATCGGGCTGAAATTTGGACACAGGTAGTTATAATCCTGGAATCAAACATAGGCTACTTTTTCGCATAAATCAGTTCCCAAGGGATAGAAATCACTAGAAACAAAGCGTGCGAAGCCGCGGGCATAAACTAGTCATCTATAAAATTTATCTTTTTCAATAGTAACTATCCCTTAAAAAAAAGATTAGGTATAATTCACAATGACAGAAAAATTACAGTTACTGTCATTACTGACAGTAATCGTCACAAATTAGTAACTTATGGGAAAAAATACAGCCAGAAATGGCAATTATAACAAAATGACACGTATTGTCGAAAATTAAAACGGCTATATCTCGGAAACTACTCGTGCTAATAGTTAATACATACGTGTGTACCTGTGTATACCTTACCGACTGTACGAAGACGTACTAGGTACCTACATGAGTATCTAATTTTACTGAATCGGCATATTTACGCCCGTAATAACTAGTGCGACACTGACCGCGACGCGATATAAACCTATGAAGGAACGTTTACTTTGTATGTGTTTTTACGTGTAATTACTTCAATAAAATTTTGAAAAGTGATCAGTGATTTAACTTTGCACTCATTAACTTACATAACTAACTTTACTTCAAATGTACAAAACGTCCGTACACCGACTAATACCAAGCGACTAGTAGGTTAAGTAGGTATTTACAGGCAACATACATACGTGCGAGTACATAGCATAGAAATAGTTGCACTAAAACATGAAAGTGGTGCATAGAGCGCGCCAAGGCGAGCCGGTCGACTCGCCTGGCGCGAATTCGATACGCCGATATTACATCGATTACTTATTAACACTAGTTAATATTACACTCAACTTTGTTATTGAGACTAGCTTTTGTCCACGACTTGGTTCCTGTAGCCCAAGCACGGGAATCTGAGATTATTTTCTAGGGTAGAGTAGACAATAATGACATCGAATTGTCATACATTGCGTACATTATTGAAGTTGAAAAATGATAAAACTTTTAAATCCATCATGGTTATTAACACTAAAGTCATTTATAACAGAACCATGATTTGAAAATATAAATAAAATATTGGATTAATAAATATAGGAAACCACAAAACTCAAATCATGGTTATTATACCGTTTGAAGGAATGAATTTCAAATAAGTTACGCATTCGATGACAAAGTGACGTAATTTTTCTCTCTTCTACCCTATAGCATTCAGGGAAAATAAATAAATAAATAAATAATGCTGGAAAATTCACACAGCATTATCTAGCCCCAAGCTAAGCAGAGCTTGTGTTATGGGTACTAGATAACTGATATACTTAATACAATATACTACATAGATAGATATTTTTATTATACATAGAAAACACCCAGACCAACGGAACAAATTTCTAAAAAAAATTTTTCTAATAAAAGTACAGTTAATTGAGGAATTTTAAGATATTAGGATAAAACATTTTTAATGACAATTCCGGCATAACAAAATATTTATGGGGCGGAATTGTTATAAAATATTTTTTATCTTACCACATCAGCGGGAAGAATGGATAGATGCCGTAGATCTTCAAGTACAGAAAGGTATACTATTCTTACATACATATAAAAAGTTTTTTTTTGCTGACTCGTGAGCATTTTATCAAAATTCTATAACCGTCTTCTTGTTAGATAACCGTCATTTTGATACAAGTACAATATCTAACTACTTATTCTTTTGTATATATCATAGTAGACATATTAAAATATTGTTTGTTTTCTGTTTTATACTTAATTTTTGTTATAGCTTACCCACTTCAATTCGACAAGCTAAGTCTCTCCCTATATTCAAACAAATGGTCTATGAACATTTCCTTGCCTCTACTTCAAACTGTTAGTATCAAATTAGTATATTTACATACACCCTATATATTTATTTATGTATATTATATATTTATTTTATGCATATTATATATTTATTTTATGTATCTGTCATATTTATTGTATTTATAGCTACCACTATTTGTAAACACGCCACCGTCTATACTTGTTCTTTCACTTCCGGTCCATCCAAAGGTTGCCTGGAAGAGATCGCTCATAGCGATAAGGCCGCCCATTGTGCAACGTTATTTGTATTTGTCTTTTCCTGTCCTGTGTTTCTATTTGGTGTGCAATAAAGAGTACTGTATTGTATTGTATTGTATAGCTAAGTTTAAGTTAAGTCTAAGTTTAAGCACGCCTTTTTCTCGTCGTTGACCCTGTATCCACAGTAGATAAATATCTACTGTGCCTGTATGGTTGGCAGGTAAAAAATACCATCGGCATTGTGCCCACATTCTGTGTACTTTTAAAATTGTGTGCAAGTATTAATAAATAATAATAATAATAAGAGACTATGAACCAGAGAAGGTTTATCTGTCTTGAGTGAAATGATGAATTTAAAGAATTTGAATGATGCGTTTTCCTAAAAAAAAGAAAGTACCTCATGAGCGAAAAAGAAGATTCTTTTGCTGTGATGTTGATGTTATATGTGATTAAGTAAGTGATGTATTTAACTTGACCGTTAAATACAAGGAGGTTAGATCTCGCAGACCACGACTCAACAAACGTAGTATAGGTCCGGCTAGGTGTGATTAAGCTCGCCTTTGGCATTATTTTTCCTGCTAAATATTTTACTTGTACCTATTTTAAGCAATAAAAAATAATGAATTATAAAATGTTGTGGACTAAATTACTTGCAATCAACAGCCATAACAGCCTACTGATGACATAGGCCTTCCCTAATAAGCACCTTACTGAATTTAATCTTCTGGGGGTAGTGCCTATAATCCTCACTCTGGGCATGCGGGTTAGGGATCGCAGTTCAGTAGTAGAATTATTTTACAGGAGCTACCCACCGGTGGTGGATATACCTTAGTCGCCTCTTGCGACAACTTTGTGAAGAGATAGGAGGTGCAAATATCAAAAACACCCGTCGGGATGCGTCGGGTTCGTTGTTTGAGACCATTCATTCGACGGTCCACATGGAGACTGAGTAAAGGACCATAAAATAATCTCCCATGACAACGAGCCTGAGTATAATCTCCCATGACAACGAGCCTGAGTATAATCTCCCATGACAACGAGCCTGAGTATAATCTCCCATGACAACGAGCCTGAGTATAATCTCCCATGACAACGAGCCTGAGTATAATCTCCCATGACAACGAGCCTGAGTATAATCTCCCATGACAACGAGCCTGAGTATAATCTCCCATGACAACGAGCCTGAGTATAATCTCCCATGACAACGAGCCTGAGTATAATCTCCCATGACAACGAGCCTGAGTATAATCTCCCATGACAACGAGCCTGAGTATAATCTCCCATGACAACGAGCCTGAGTATAATCTCCCATGACAACGAGCCTGAGTATAATCTCCCATGACAACGAGCCTGAGTATAATCTCCCATGACAACGAGCCTGAGTATAATCTCCCATGACAACGAGCCTGAGTATAATCTCCCATGACAACGAGCCTGAGTATAATCTCCCATGACAACGAGCCTGAGTATAATCTCCCATGACAACGAGCCTGAGTATAATCTCCCATGACAACGAGCCTGAGTATAATCTACCATAGTAACAAACCTAATTCTCCTCGGTTTATTATCCGCTAATTCCCAATGTTTCTTTAATTAAATTCCATTGAAAAATCAATCATTTTAACATGAATGTTGCTTATCAGAAAGCATACACTTATTGCTATTGCCTACTAATTAGCATCTACTTAAAATTCCAACACTATCTCAATTATCACGCCTTGCTTATTAGTTACTAAGCTAAATAACTTACCTACACAATATACAGGGTCATTGGTAATTCGCTGACACTGCGTGAACTGTCGAACGGTTCTGCTCATCATCACGAACACGTTTGTGCAGACACCAGCAGGGGTATTTTGATTCGTCGGAAAGGCCGTCGGATTCGATATCGGAAGCTTTTTACGTAAAAAGCTTCCAATATCGAATCCGACGGCCTTTCCGACGAATCAAAATACCCCTGCAGATCTAAATTCTTAAATTTGGTATTGGTAGTAGGTACCTACCCTTCTTCATTCCATAATCGTTCTTTAAGAGGATTTATTTGAAACTTAACATAAAAACGGCTCTGCCCTGAATTAACAGTGGCAGTGAGAGTGGGAGTTAGATCTTTAGTATGTCATTAGGTGTCGGACAAACATGTTTTTTTTAGGTTTTTTGTTATTATAGTGCGTAAACCCACATTCAGGGTAATTTCTAAGAATTAAAATAATATCGAAAAATTTTGTTTTTTTTTCATAGTGTATCAGAGTTGAATCACAAAAAAAAACCTGACGTTCCCTTCACGAACGTCCTCGTGATGATGGGCACTAGGATTGTGTCGATCATGAACGAACGGCTCATATGATTGCAATCACGGGCCGCGCGTGATTGTTCCGAACAGTTTCGACGAAAAGACCCGATCATTTTAATGTTCAGGTCATTAGCTAGACTACTACATAATTTTACATTAAAAAGATTGCGTTGAATATTAGGGCGTACATAACTAAGTTAAAGTTATAAGTCCAAGACTCAACGAGCAAAGACGTGAACAGGTTCTAGTATGCTTAAACTACGAACTTTAAGTTATAATACAACTAAGTTTCTCTGGTCAGGGCCCATCGCGATTTAAGTTCGGTTTATATTAGCTAAGTCGTTTGCTTGCTCTCCTAAGTGGGGACTTAGGGATTAGTAACACTATCTGGATAAAGGTTGTCGCACACATAATCGAACAAGAATTCACTTTGATCACTCTTATCTGGGGCCAATTCGGAAAACGAAAATCAAAGTTTATGTTCGAGCTTCGCGTACGATGCGTGGTGAGGGCTTTGTCTGTTTCTTTCTACCATCTGCTTAAAAAGCCTCAAAGGAAAAAGTCTGGCGCCGTTAGATGTGGCGCTTTGGACGACCAGTTCAAATCTCCAAAACGGGAGATCACTCGGCCTGGTTTGATACCAGGCTGAGTGATCTCCCGTTTTGGAGGATCAAATCAAAAACTCTTTATTTCCATAAATACAATAAATACACACTTAGAAAAGGTCAAATTGTAGGTAATTGGTATCTCTTCGGAAATTGGTGATTCTGTGTGTTCAAGTGCGTGTCGTTCCATGATTTGTTGACAACTAATTCTCTGATTGTTGACAACTGAGTCGCGCCGTGACCACGATCGCTGTAACGCGGTAGAAACGTAAGGGATATAAAAACAAAAGGTACGCGATAAATACCCGATTAAACCATTAACTAAACTAATTCTCTATCAGTTACAGTACAGTAATATAGATGTCAAAGTACAGTTGACGCCATTTGCAAAAATTAAGGCACAATCACATCATGACACTACGCGCCACCCGTATCGCACGTACTTACTCCGAGATTAATCTATCTCACGGCTTTTGACTTCAAACAAAATATTAGGAACAAGAGAAAGGATTTTTTCTATATCTTCGAAATAAATAAACGCTCTGAAACTATGTTTGTAATATACATAAAGTTAGGTAACATTCGTAACTTTGATTCGGGAACTAATCTGACCTTTATCATGTCCTAAGTAAAGTTATAATTGCTTTGAGAGTTTTCGGGTTTATGAGGAGCAAAACAGATATATCTAGGTCAACATTAAACAAGGTCACGTTAGCGAAACACTATTATTATCTACTTATTGAGTTTCTCCACGCATAGCGACAAGTTTGGATGTTAAAACACCTAAAAACTTAAGTTTTGTGATGTTTTATAGAAGCTGTGTTGCTAAGATAAACACCGGCAAAAATGGTAACAGTCTCTCCCCTGATTACTCAAATGTGACTCAGATTTAAGTACGTCTCAGTTAAGTGACCGTCTTTTAACAGATTTCGTTAAAAAATCGCGACGAAACATGGTTTGATCCGTTGATGCACATTTAATTCCGATCTACTTACCTCTAACAAAGTTATTTCGAGTACAAACCATTTTTAATATCCTTACGACTTCCTTATCAAATTAAATTAATAGCTTTTTAATAAAATTGGTTCCTGTACAGCGTGTTACCATTGCTGTTAATTATTTTATTGGGCAACATAAAATTTAACCATGACATTATCTGTTTGAACAAGGACAACATGAAGGAATTTAAAGTAACAAAATGTTCACGTGATCAAAGGCAGGTCTTAGTTAGACCAACAGTGGGACGTTACGAACGCGATATCGTTGGGCATATTGTGGATAGAATATGGGTTGATTGTTGATAATTCTTCCGTAAAACTTATCTAACTGTGGATAAAAACCGCATCAAAATCTGTTGCGAGGTTTAGGAGGAGTTAAGTTTGTCGCAGATCTGTACCGCACCACTGCCGTACAGCACAAAAATGTGCGATCAAATATGAGCTTTTACTCGCTACATTTAGATGAAAGTTTTTATGGTAAAAAGAATCTTTAAATGCTCATTTTGTGTTGGATTTAGCGCCAACCTTTAGCGGACAGAAAAACAGACGCGGGAAGCGACTTTGTTTTATACTATGTAGGTAGATGTATTCTCTTTATGGAATGACGCGCGAAGACCTGTGGAGTCGATGATTTGTCAATAAAGTTCGCATTAGCAGAGCCATTATCGTCGCCGCGCGGCGGGGTGCTAATAAACAGTAAACGGCGATGTCGCAGTTAAATACTACCTACTCTAGGTGTTATGGTGGTCTGCTTTTGCGATAAAAACTAGGGAATTTTAATATTTAATATTTAAGCTATAGAATATGTATTAGCATATATTTATATATATCGCATATTATATGTAAATAATATTGGACGAACCAGGCTTGTTAAAAAAAAGAATAAGTATGTTTTTTTTTTAAATTTTGAATGCGCGAGATATTGAAAGTGGTTTAAATATTTTTTTCTAATTGTAGCTTGTTATGTATTATTTAGTTTAATTCCATTGACATTCGTTTGCCCGAAAATCAGAATAATGATGATTACACATAATCTTGTATCTTACGACCAATTGTATGTTTTGATGATTTGAAATTTGAAAGCTTCTTACGAAGTAGCTGACGTCGAATGTAGCGATCTTTTCGGAGGTCCATACAAATAAGTGAGGTCAGTGAATAGAGCGCACCGTAAATCAACTTTTTCATTAGAAATTTAGGGGGCACACTATTTGTTTCATATTCAGATTTTATTTCAGACAATGCCATTTTACAGCAGCACCATGAACTTATAATTATTATTAGATATTTTGTTTACATGACTCTAACGATGCCCATTTACAGCGGATCTATTTATCAATTTACCTATTTTCGTATGTACCTATATTCCTACGTTCCTTGGTTATTTTCTGTCTTGTCTGTTTTATGGCTTTGCATCACATATTGTATCCTATAAGTATTTTTAAACTGACATTTCCAAGTGTGTCTTGTGCTCCTACGGCGAATAAATGAGTATGCGTATTGACCACGTTAAAAACTTAGATATATGATTAGATTGACAGTCGAACTTTAGGAAGTGTTACATTTTTAACTAGGCTTTACGCTTAGATATATCTGAAGCTGACTGTACCCACCTACTGAAAGTCACGTAAGACAAAATGCGCAAGAATGTAATTGAAAAGAAAACAATGTGGGTAATATCGTACAATGAAAGGTGTCAAAAACCGTCTACGCAAAAATTACCTACGCCTGCCGAATATGATAGCTAAAATGAAGGCTTGAGAAAAGAAACACCTAAAAATAAGTGACCGGGCACTTGAAGTTAACGAACCAGATTCATGAGTAGGTCTTAAAATAGCCCGCTTTGAAAAATAACAACTAACTTCATTAACGATATTCAAACTGGTTATTGTACCAACCTTATTTCATAGTCACTTGATAAAATATAGCGCTTTAAAACCTATAATTTCAGCGATATTCGGGCGTTCAGTCAGGTTTATTTCGTGGCTTCTACGACTGGTATTTGCCAAAACGATTGATTGATTATAGGTTCGAATGATTTTGAGTGATTTTGACTATTCGTTGCATTTTAGCAGTAATGCTTTTCACGACAGAAGTCCCCGAGACGCAGCGCTGAAGGTAATGCGACCGAATTAATTTAGTGAATTATTTAAACGCTGAAAAAATTTAGTTCCGCTAACGGCCGCGTTATTTCTTTCGTGAAAAGCACTAGGTACAACTTTGACAGGTCAACGATGGTAAACCAAATCTTCTTTTTGTTTCAATACTGTGCAAAACCGTACGTAGCGACTCTGGTTACTGAATCAACGTTATTTCATAATCACTTGATAAAATATAGCGTCTAAAACCAATAATTTCAGCGCTATTCAGGGCGCCAAAAGTGTAACTTTAGATCTGCAATCTGCCGGCAGATGGGGTAAGTGTAAGTACGCGGTGGGCGGCGGGGCGCTGGCGCCGGCGACGCAAATTATACATCCGCCCGACGCGGGGTAGATTGGGCGAGGGCTGTTCCAGTAGGCGGCGCCCTTATTCCACTGATATGTGGTGTAAAGTGTAGGCAGTATGTTTGCGAAGTATCTATCAAAACAAATTCATGGCGCCATGGAAGATAAACGAAAAATGCCTAAAATGCCATGTCAAAATAAATTGGTAGAACCTGCGTGGTTAAAGAATGAGGTCATGTGTCATACTATCCTGCTTATTGCTGCGACGCAGGAGGTTGCGGGTTCGATTCCTGCCTCGGAACAAATTTGTGTACGATCTGCAGAAATTTGTTCCGATGGTCTGGGTGTTTTCTATGTATAATAAAAAAAATATCTATCTATGTAGTGTATTATATTAAGTATATCAGTTATCTAGCACCCATAACACAAGCTCTGCTTAGCTTGGGGCTAGATAATGCTGTGTGAATAGTCCAGCATAATTTATTTATTTATTAATTTATTTAATTATTTTTTATATTTATTAGTTCTAATTGGTTGTTCTAATTTTTTTTATGATATAATTTGTTTTAATTCAATTTATATGATTTAATTTGATAGAGTTTTAATTAAATTAAATGGTATAGGTAGGCTAAGAATACTAACATTTAATATAAGAGATCTTTCTGCTACTAACAAATTATGGATCATAGTTATCTGAGATAAAATGAATTTGAATTAGTTCGAATTCGATCTAAGTCGCTTACTTAATGTAATAAATAACACACATGTATTTTTTCAAGTAAATAAATTATTGTTTTGCATAGATAGATATTTGTTTATCCAATTCCCAAGCTTTGTAAGCTGGTTTACTGACCAAACAGACTTGCTTAAGCAATATTAAAATGCGAAGTCCCTTACCAGCTATCTACAACTAACTTCTTCTTCATTGCCTGGATGATATCGTCTTCTGTGGAGACGCTACAAATAGACTTGGAGCGAAAGAGCTACACAGATGGAAGCACGCGCATCAAAAGTGTCAAGATTCAAACCATTCTATCTATCTTTCCGTGAAAATAGCACCAGACCGCACTATCTAGAGTTTCTTTCATCTCACTAAGGTCAGTAAGGTAAAAATGTGACGATTCTGTGACGAAACCATAGTCATAGCAAAGCGATTGGTTAGCAGAAATGGGGCCTTGAACTGTCAAAACATAATTCCGCTTTTCGCCTCTCCCAAACTGACCCTTACATTTTTCAGAACCGTATTCCAAGTTATGGCAGTACCATGGATCACCCTATAGCAACATAGTATAATACCAAGCAGTAGGTGAACTACGTATAAATAATTGTCGGCTAGCGCTAGGCTATAATCAGGGGTGCGACGCGGCGGCGCCAGCGTTTGTTGCCAGCGGAAAGACCCGGGGTTGCTAGTGTCGGGATAAATTGCTTTTGTATTGCTTTACTCATCAATGTACTATGCTGTTGAGGAGAAGTGGATGGAGGTTTTTGATAACCGTTTAGCTGAGTGAATACCTATTTCTTTTGAGTTACGGCGGTTAAGCGCAAAGAGACTTAAATACAGGTGAGGATTTTTTTTTCAGGGTCACTGAGGGGAAGTCTGAAGCAGTGATTTATCTAAAAGTTATCTTAGGAGTTACGTGCTCGATTTTGAATCAAATAAGTTCTGAATTAAAAAAAGTAAAAATAAGGTTTTTCTAGAAAAGTGAGTTTTAGAATTTTATTTTTTAAGTTATTTAATGTAGAACTTGTTTTATATTACTAGGGGCACCAATGCTAAAATAAGAACCAGTAGTAAAATGCTGCATAATTATGACGGACAGAAAATCTCCTGAGACCCTACATACCGCCAGCTTCTATGTTCTTCTCTATTCTATTCCATTAGTGTTTCCATCCATGAATCGACAACCGAAGTTAGTCCATTTTTTTGGGATCATTATAAGGTATTAAAATCGGAATTGACACTATTTTAACGCTCAGCTTAATAAATAAATAAATAATAAATAATGCTGGATAATCCACACAGCACTATCTAGCCCCAAAGTAAGCTACTCACAGCTTGTGTCATGGGTGCTAGATAACTGATATATTTAATACATTATATACATCGATAGATATATTTTCTTTATGATACATAGAAAACACCCGGACCAACGGAACAAATTTCTGCAGATCGTACACAAATTTGTTCCGAGGCGGCAATCGAACCCGCAACCTCTTGCGTCGCAGGCGGACTCTAACCCGCTGCAGCACTGAGGTCGTTTAATATTACCACAGAAGTAATATAAAGGGTTATTGAAGATGTTCGTGTTGATGGGTAAAACCTGCAGTTCACGCAATGTCAGTGAATTACCAATAACCCTGTATAGTTATTCCGTGCCACAGAATAACTTTATGTAAGTAATTACTAAATATTACGAAAAACCATGTAGCTTCATTCACTCATTTATTTATTTATTTAAAGACCAACAGTTATAATATTGTATGTTTACAAATAATCTCTTACGTTTAAACAGCCCTTACAGGTCTTTCAAAATTAGATGACTTAATTATTCCTCCAAATCCTCTCCAAAATACATTACATATAGAAATAGAAATGAAGGCTTAGTGCAAAAAAATCCTCTACATAATATATTTGACTATAGTAAAGGTACATATAACAGAATTATGAAAACTGCAACTTAATTAATACAATGTTCTTTGTTTTTTTTTCCTAAATTATTTAGTTTGAAATTTATAACTCGTCAAGAGTGGCGAAATAAAGAGATAAAGCTAAAATTTTATATTCGACTTGTAAATTTTTATCAGATCATCGCCTTACTGGTTATTGGATAAAATTAAGTCAATAACATCCCTCCTAAATTTTAGTTTCATCACATAACATGGATGATAGTATGATGCCGTCATTTATCACGTCATTCCAGTCAAGTGGCTCGGTGTTCAGTGCGTCATGATGTTATCATTTCAATGCTGAGCCCACTGTTCCGCGTGGCTAGTTTAGTTTCATGGTGATATGGTTAAACATCGAATTTCAGTGGAAATTGTAACCGTAGGTGTGAAAGAGCAAGGTTAGATAGATAGATAGATAATACTTTTATTGATCATAGAAAACTAATTTTACAGAGAAACATGTAGAGAATAGCAATGGAACTGGCGGCCTTATCGCTTGAAGCGATTGCTTCCAGGCAACCAAAACGATGGGAGAAAAATAAAGGATCGCGGTGCTACTTAACATAAATCTAAACTATTAATAATAATACACATAATACCGACTAAACTAATACACTAATACATACAAAACTATAATTATACTTAGTAACTATATTGAACATGCTAACTAATCTAGTGTGACGTGACATTTAAAAAGTTATTAAGGCTTAGCCACAGATATAATAATACTATAGGTACTAGTAGCTTAGCCGTGGAAAACTAAGACCCGAGTTCACCAACAGATGGTTAAATTTTAAACAGTTGTTTTAACGTTTTTGACACAAGTTTTCATACATTAAACGTCAATGTTAACCGACGAAGCAGCCTTATTATCCGAATATCTATTGGTGAACACAGACGTAAGTCTGTCAAATTGCATGTCAATGTCAATACTACCAAATGTGATCGGTAGAGGCGCTTGTTTTTTACATAGACTTATACATAACTAGCTGCTGCCCGCGGCTAAGCTTGCGTAGTTCCCGTTCCCGTGGTAATTCCGGGATAAAACATAGCCTATGTCCGTCTCTTGGTTCTAAGCTGCCTCCCCACCAATTTTCAGCTAAATCGGTTCAGCCGTTCTTGAGTTATAAATAGTGTAACTAACACGACTTTCTTTTATATATATAATAAAGATTAAAACTGTAGGAATTATCGTAAAATGAGGGATAAAATTTCAAAGATCAGTTATTTGTTTAACCAATGTGATATTTTTCATCACATAAATAACATGCGCTTTAGAGAAATCTTAAGGACAGCAATGTATGTTAATGTATGAATGGCATTCTTGTAGCCCCTTAAAGACTTTCCTATATTATCGATAAGGTTTCTCAGATGTAGACAGGCTGTGTTCATCAAATAAGGGGATCATCGAACCGAAAACTTTGTGTAAAACTCAGGTTTTCAATAGACTGCCAGTTTTATTGAAACCTCGCGCGAATGCGAAACCTGCCAGTTTTTCACGCTGTTTGTCGAAGTGGAACCACAAAAATAAACCCTTTACTAAAATATTAATGTATTAGTTTCCTTCCTAACTTCTTAGCTTATTATCGGAGTGACTGATATTAGAAATACTTATCACTTTGTTAGCAAATGAGTTCAAACACCACTCTCAAGTAACACATTACTTTAATGATAATCTGTTTACCATAGAACATTGCCTTTTACCGTTTTTGCTGTGTTTTACATATTATAAATTCTCCTTTTCAATAAATCAAAATATCTTTCACCCCATTTTCTCTTCAACTTCTTGCCGAGTGTCGCTCTGTCTCTATCAATCATCTCTGTCTGACAGTGACATTTTGGATCACTACAAGTACCTATTATCACTCTATTTTGTATGGAAATAATTTATACTTGACTCTACAAGAATGAAGGTTATCTAGTGATGCTAATAACTTTATTTCCATGTCTATTTTAATTTTATGAATTTGACTTTTACCGAGTAGGTATAATGGACGATTTGTAAATAAAAATAATTTTTGATAGTTGACTCAATGCGAGGGTGTATTACCTATACATAAATGATCCAAAAAATACTTATTTTAAACTTCAATTCGCACATTCCTCAGCTTTATTCAATTGAATAAAAAACCTATTTTTACTCAGAGACACCTTGGATAACCAGCGTGCGCAAAATCTGAACAAACATTTACCCAACTGTGTGCTAAGTGACGGTGCAAACGATCCACTTATAGTGATGCCATAGTAAAAATTCTTAGGATAACATTTATTTCGATTTCGACACACACAAAAGTACACTACACTACACACTACACAAAAAAACCAAACTAAACAAAAAACATGGGGGTAAAGCTGCATCACACAAAATTGAGAGCGTCAAATCGAAATGAAATGGTGATTGTGCTATGCAAACTTGCACTAGAGATTTTTTTATAGTGGTATCAATAAAATTCAAAATTTCTCAATACTTTATTTCGTTCAATTTGATTTTGTATGGCGTGTATTAAATCAAATTTTACATATTTCCATACTCATTTAAATTGTTTCAGCGTGTTGAAACTTTCATCAATACTAAGTAGTTTAATTTATTTAATTTATAGGATTGAAATCTGTTGGACTATTAGATGATAAAAAATATATACGATCGAATAGAGAACCTCCTCCTTTTTCGAAGTCGGTTAAAATGCCTCTAAGTAGGTTCGTGCATTAGACCCATAAATTTCACACATTTTGAATAAATAATGCTGGACCATCAACACAGCATCTTCAAGCACCAAAGAAGAGCTTCATGTTATGGGTACTAGATAACTGTTATACTTCATACCTTAAATTTACGTTCATACTTGCATGCGGATATTTTTTATTATAAATAGAAAACACCCAAAACACCCTTAAAGAACATATGTAAACCGTACTAACATTTGTCCCGAGGCGGGCATCGAACCTACTGCGTCGCACGCGAACCTTCACCCGTCGCGCCTCATCGGTTGTCGGACATTTTAACAATGGCTGACATCGATCATTTGTTTATTTTTTACTTGCTTCTGCCTGTCACTTCGCCCGCGTATTTTCGATATAATAAGTAGCCTATTATCTAAGTTAGACTTTACTAAATGGACGCCGAATTTCATCTTGATCTATTCAGAAGTTTTGAAGACAAAAATTCTGATTTCACAAACTTTCGGCTTTATAATATTAGTAGGATAGGATAGTAGGATTGCATTCTTGTCCATTACGAGGTGTTTTAATTTTAGGTAGTTTAATAATGTCGCCGGCAAGTCGCCCGTTTGCAACGATCGCTAAAGCAATGTAGTTAAGGTAGTAATTGTTGTAGCGTGAATAGCGACCGCGCTTGTGTGCGCTACAAATTGAATTATACTTGCATTGTATAACTACTCCAGTTCTACATCAACAGTAGGTATACGTAGATATTTGTTACGGATGTTCTGAATGTTTTCAATGTTACTTATAATAAATAATATCTTTATATGTAGTGTATTGCATGAAGTAAATAAATAAATAATGTTGGACAATTCACACAGCATTATCTAACCCCAAACTAAGCAGAGCTTGTGTTATGGATACTAGATAACTGATATCACACTTCACACCATATATTATAAATGCGACAGTTTGGATGGATGGATGGATGAATGGATGTTTGTTACCTCTTCACGCCGAAACTACTGAACGGATTGGGATGCTTTTGCACACAGATCATTCTAATCCTGGAATCAAACATGGGATACTTTTTATCCCATATATCAGTTCCCATGGGATAGAAACAACGCGTGCGAAGCCGCGGGCATAAACTAGTACATTATATAATACACTACATAGATAGATATTTTTTATTATACCTAGAAAAACATCCAGAACACCCTGAAAAAATATCTGCAGATCGTACAAACATTTGTCCCGAGGCGGGAATCGAACCCGCAACCTCCTGCGTCGCAGGCGGACCATCGCTCGTTGCGCCACAGAGGTCGTCAAATCTAGGTGTACGGTTTCACCATACATAAACAAAATTGCGCTCGTGCCATTTTGGACGCGCTTCATCTTACTTTGATTGTTTTAATTTGCATTATATACCTTCTTCAGTACGTGATAGTACGTGACCTACTCTAGAGGAAGAGACACTATCCAAATATAAACAATAATAATATAATATAATTAAAATGTGTACTACTTACTAACAAATTAAATAAGAATTTTACAAAAATAATGATAAATTGTCTATGTGCCTAGTATTAAAATTCAATTCAATTCATTACAGAGTAAAATAATTTTTAATGCAATAAGTTATAAATTAATTAAGAATAAGTCAAATACATGGCTAAATAAAATTTAGTTAATAAAGCACTTTAAAATAACTTAGCTTGTAGTATGTAACCTTTGAGGAATCTTGTCGTAATAGTAAATCCATGCATATTGATGTGAACATGACAATCAAACCAATTACTCAAATAAATTTACATATTCATATCCAATTAATATACTATCACAATGTACTAACTAATTTGCTTACTAATAACCTTATACGTGGGGTAATCTAATAGTAAGGTACTTACCTCTCTGGAGTCTCGAAGCTAACATGGCAAGTCAAATCAAAATCATAAACTGTATATCCCTAAAAACATAATAAAAAAATTTAAAAACCCCTGACAGATTTTCATGAACATGGCTAAGAATACTTTGGATAAAATTATCTATGACATAAAAATAACTAAACGAAAAACATCCGTTTGGGAGCTACGATACCACAGACAGATACACAGACAGACACGTTAAACTTATAACACCCCTCTCTCTTTGCGTCGGGGGTTAATAAATACAATAAACACAGAAAAGGACAAATTATATAAACTTAAGTGCTGACAAATGTACAGTGTAGTACGGAAATCACACTAATATTATAAATGCGAAAGTTTGGATGGATGGATGTTTGTTACCTCTTCACGCCAAAACTACTGAACGGATCGGGTAGAAATTTTGCATACAGGTAATTCTATATTTAATCTGTAACTTCCTGCGCCGTCGCACTTTGCCCGCTGCGGCATAGAGGTCGTACTTTTATCGGTGCTTTACTATTTCAGAGCTCTGTAGGTAAAAACGACAAAACCGGCGCCATACATACATACAGACCAGAGTTGTTGCGAATATCAGCATCAGCATCCGCTGATGATCAGCATTAATTTAGACATGAGCATCAGCATTGATTGATGCTGATTTTCAATGCTGATGTTTGAGTTGCAACATGACCCGAAGGGGCGAGGCCTAAGGCCAGGTAGTCCTGCAGCAGTAGGCGTAAGGGAAAACGCGCGCCTGCCAAGCCGCCGCGCTCGTGTTTCTTGTAGTTATTTAAACATGGTGATTAAGAAAATCATTTTATCAAGTCAAACTGCGAATTTGTTTAGAAATATTAAGTGTCTTTAGTTGAGTACAAAAAAGTGTGATATCAGTAGTTCGCTAGTAGGGATTCCAAAATCGGGTCCTTTTCGAGGAACCGGGAATCCCGGGAAGTTTCAAAGTCGGAACCGGGAATTCCCGGGAATTCCCGGGAAATTTCGAAAATTTGTTTTTACTGCTATACCACTACCGAAATAAGATAATTTAATATACTTCACGTCCTTTTTAAGCATTTCGCTGATATTAGGTACCTATGCGGTATTAGGTATGTTACTTAAAGCTGTATTTCTTTTCAGATGTTAATAAAATGAATAACAAATTCTTAGGTCCATGTCTTTTGTCCCCTCGTTCGACAATAAGCCTGAAGGCTTTTCGTTCTATAGAGTCTTGACTGAACCCAGCATAACACATTCATTTGCTGTAATGTTCCGCAGCAAAGTGCTTTGCTGATACTCCATGAGGCCGGACTTGAGCTATCCTTGTGTGAAATATCGCCTGATCTCGTATAGTATGAGACGCTTAGCTTCGTGGCCACCGTTTTAGCTTTGATTCGTTTCTTAATTTTAATCCAATGAAAGTACAGAAATTCAGAGTTGTTGTAAGAGTGACACCGAGGAGCTCCCGTTGTTTTTCGAGTCCTCTAAGCGAAAACATCAATCTAAAAATACCTTATTACGTACCCACATAATAAACAATATAATGTTCTTCTATCCAAATACTAGACCACGGTGGCCAGGCTCAACGGAGATAAATATAAAATTGGACTGTGTTCTTTGTTAGCCCACGGTATAAAAAAAATTAATTAAATTAGATTATGACTTCCATTCGTGTCGGTCGTCATTGATGACTGTTCGTCTAATCAATTGGCGATCAACGTCGTCGGGGTACTTCAGAGGTCTCTTCCTACTATGCATTTATTTCTGCCAGCCGTAAACGGTCGATTCGTTGTGTTCGAATACATTTGAATTCTCTACCTGCTGGTATCTGGTATTTTTACCTAATAATACCCACGCAGGCGATATCATCGCGCTTAACAGGTTCAGAAGTCAGAGCCGTAACATGCACAAAGAGGATAATAAATTGCAGCAATGCACTTGCTGCACTCTGGTACTTTCTCTTTGCCAAGCTCAAGTCCAGCTTCATGGAGTATTGCTGTCATGGTGCTTAGCAAGGTAATTTGCTGAACAAGATGGCAGCAATCGACTATGTAGAGCTGGCTTCAGTCACGGCTCTATAGCAAGAAAAGCGTTAAAGCTTTTTGTCGAACGAGGGGACAATAGACACGGACCCAATTATAATTAATTACGGATCAAAAGTAATATAGCTATAACTAACATTTCTTGTAACAGGTTTGATAAAAATCATGGTTTAAAAAAGAAAATACGATTAATTTGATTAAAATCGGAATGATTTAATTTTATATTTTTTTTCTATGATAATCGCTTTGGTCTATCCAGTTTTAAGGTTTTTTAGGTTGGTAGGAAAGGTAAAAAAAAAAAAAAAAAATAATGAAATGAAAATATATTTTATTTACCTTACGACCTACTACACAATATGCTGAATTATATTAATAGTTATTGCTACTTAGGTATTAGGTTATTGCTAGGTAGGTTCAAAGGTTTAATCACACGAAGTACTAGCAGAAAGGAAAGACACCAAGATTGAATTTTCATTTCTGTCTTACATGTTTGGTTCAAGTTTTTTTTTCGGTGTCTAAGTCCGTTTATCACACTTCCTACTAATATTATAAATGCATGAGTTTTTGTGAATGTTTGTTACCACGTATTTCAGTAACTAGTTAACCGACTTGGTTGAAATTTGGTGTGTAGATAGTTTAAGTTCTGAAATAACACATAGGTTAATCTAATTTGCAAAAAATAATCTCAGGTGGTTAAAAAGGGTGGTTAAGTTTATATGGATAATATTATTATTCCTTGGTTAGATTCACTCAAAACTCGAATGACATATAAATATATATAATTAATATAATTTACTTTATAGTTATAAATAAACTATAAAGTAAACAATGAATTACGTATTTCTTATTTTTACAAAACGACCCCTAAAGTTATTTATTGCAAACCCCCTGTTGTGCAATAAATAACTGAAATTTAGACGCGGGCGAAGCCGCGGGGCGCAGCTAATAATATTAAAATATATTATAAATATGAAAGTTTGTACCGTTCCTTCTTCACGCCAAAACTACTTAACGAATTGGGCTGAAATTTTGCACGTTTCCAAAAATAAATTTTAAACGTTTCCAATAGCACGTGCGAAGGTGCGGGCAGAACGTTACCGGAGTACTAGTTCTTTATACAAATAATTGTAAAACAGATATGACTTGCCGCAAATATGTTGGCTAAGCATCATTTTTTCGACAACTCGCATTATTTGAACTTTATGGCATTATTAATTTCGGAGAATTTCCTGAACCCTCAACCAATAAAGCAGGTATAGATACATTGTGCATGTGTACACGGAAGCTCAATTTTGGGCACTCTCATACATTTTTGACTGCTCTCTGTTTTCATTCCAGGGAAAATAACAATTGATGTATATCAAGTGATACAAATCATGTCAACCATGCCTAACACCGCGTAGGTTAGGTACCTGATAATGTGAAATGCTATAAAGGGAAGTGAAAATGTTGAGTTACGTTATTTCGGTAATGCTATCAAAGTAAAAATATTTTTCCCGAAATTCCCGAAATTTCCCGGGAAATGATTTTGGATTTCCCGGTTCTTAAATCAGCCAAAAATTTCGGGAATTCCCGGGAATTTCGGGAACGGGAATTCCCGGGACCAATCCCTATTCGCTAGTCATAGTATTGAAAAAACATTAGAAAAAGGGGTAACTTTGGGATTTTTTTCTATCGAGTGAAGTTCATTATATCTTATAACAGAATGCGTCTTTGACTAGACTAGATCCTTAAGTAATATAATTATATCTTTTTTTCAAAACTTTAAACACTGTTTTCTAAGTCTCAGATGATTTTAAATATCACAAAAATGACTCCGCTGGCCTACCAAGCCTTAAAGCGCATTTTTGTACAAATCACAAAAGTACTCAAGCTCGTTTAGGTGTTCACAAATAGGTAGTGGCACAAATATGAAGATCTATCACCCCGTCTTAAGTAGTTTTTGATTTTTTATTAGGTTAGCCAGACCCACGGGGCACATATAAAGGCCAGAGCTCACTTTTGTTATGTTAAATTATGGTCTTATGTTGAATTTTGTATAAAAAGCTCTGTGATATTATTATTGCAACTGTCTACATTTTACGATTCTAAAGATACAGTCCGCTTACAGACTGAAAGACAGCGGAAGCTTTATAATAATTCAAAATCAAAAATCAAAATCAAAATCAAAAACTCTTTATTTCCATAAATACAATAAATGTACACTTAGAAAAGGTCAAATTATAAAACTATACACTGACACGGAAATAAAGTGATATTTTTGATTTCTGTCGCTTCGGTATGTAGACCAAAGTAAAGAAGCGACGAAGAAACCTTTAGATTGTTAGTTGTTATTTTTCGAGTTGGAGCAAATCCCGTTCCAAGCTTTTTTATCTTCTAGATAATCTGATATTTTATAGTAAGCCTTTTTGCACAGCAAGGTTTTGACAATTTGTTTGAATTTATTTACTGATAATTTTTGCAACTCACTAGGAGTTTTGTTGTAGAAGCGTATACATTGCCCTTTGAAAGATACATTAATTTTGTGTAGCCTAGTTGTGGGCACAGCGAGTTTATGTTTATTTCTGGTATTAAAGTTATGTTTATCACAATTTTTAGGGAACAGATTTTTATTTCTATGTGTGTACAACAAGTTTTCATAAATATATTGACATGGTACTGTCATTATATTTATTTCTTTGAATTTATCACGTAGGGATTCTCTGGGACCCATATTATAGATTGCACGAACAGCCCTCTTCTGCAGCACAAATACGGTGTTAATATCTTCAGCGTTCCCCCACAGCAGTATGCCATAAGACATAATACTATGGAAGTAGCTGAAATAAACAAGTCTAGATGTATCCACGTCTGTAAGATGACGGATTTTTTTGACTGCATACGCTGCAGAACTAAGTCTCTTCGATAGCTTATCTATGTGTGGGCCCCATTGAAGTTTGTGATCTAAGGTGATTCCTAAGAATACGGTACTTTCTACTATTTCTAACGTTTCTCCTTTAACGTTTACATCAGCCTTCACTTGTTTAACATTAGGTAGAATAAATCTAATACATTTTGTTTTGCTTTCGTTTAGCAAAAGATTATTGACACTAAACCAATGGACTACTTTTGAGATTGCATTATTCACATCGTCGAAATTTGTGTTTTGTCGTTTCATTTTAAAAATTAATGAAGTATCATCAGCAAACAATACAATCTCGTGATTATTCTTTACTAGATGAGGCAGGTCGTTAATATAAACTAAAAATAGGAAAGGACCAAGGATAGAACCCTGCGGTACACCCATTGAAACTACAGACCCCGAAGACCGTTTCCCATTAATGTCAACTCTTTGTATCCTATCACTCAAATAAGAAGTAAGAAGATCCAAAGAGGTGTTTCTTATTCCATAGTGATGTAATTTCCTGATTAATGTTTCATGGTGTACGCAATCGAACGCTTTTGACAAGTCGCAAAAAACGCCTAAAGCATCTTGCGACTTCTCCCAAGCATCAAAAATATGCGATACTAACTCTACACCGGCATCAGTAGTTGATCTGCCGCGAGTAAACCCGAATTGCTTACAATGCAGCAGGTCATTGCCATTGAAATGCCTAAGCAATTGATGTAAAATAAGTTTTTCAAAAACTTTGCTGAATGTAGGCAGTACTGATATTGGTCTAAAGTTAGTGGGGTCAGACCTACTACCCGATTTATACAGTGGGATTATTTTACTACATTTCATGAGATCAGGAAATACGCCGCAATCAATAGATTCATTAAATATAAAAGCTAGATCTGTGGCAATGGTATCAATCAAAGGTTTAATAATTGTAACGGAAATGCCCCAGAGATCTGCAGTTTTCTTAATATTTAAAAGTTTAAAGGCTTTTTTAATATCTGTTTCATCAACGTGGCTGAAGTTAAATTTATTTTTGTATTCAGATTCATTTTCTATTAGTAATGACTCGGCAATTACAGTAGAATTTATCGAGACTTGGTTTCAATGATGGAAGGAAGGACAATCTACATTAGAGAAGAGTGGAAAACTCGGTTTGCGAGTTAGACACGCACTTGGCCAAAATCAGCATCAGCATCCGCTGATGTGTCTGAAAACTGCATCAGCAACAACCCTAATACAGACATACATACAAATCAAATCAAAACCTCTTTATTTCCATAAATACAATAAATGTACACTTAGAAAAAGTCAAATCATAAAACTAAACACTGACACGGAAATAAAGTGATATTTTTGATTTCTGTCGCTTCGGTATGTAGACTGAAGTAAAGAAGCGACGAAGAAACCTTTAGCCTGTTAGTTGTTATTTTTCGAGCTGGAGCAAAACTCGTCCGAAGCTTTTTTATCCTCTAGATAATCTGATATTTTGTAGTAAGCCTTTTTACAAAGGATATGTTTGACAATTTGTTTGAATTTATTGATTGATAATTTTTGCAACTCACTTGGAGATTTGTTGTAGAGCGAATACATTGCCCTTTAAAAGATACATTTATCTTGTGTAGCCTAGTTGTGGGCACAGCGAGTTTATCCTTATTTCTAGTATTTATATTATGTATGTCGCTATTTTTAGGGAAACGATTGATATTTCTATGAGTCTACAACAAGTTTTCATAAATATATTGACATGGTAATGTCATTATGTTTATTTCTTTACTTTCTATTCTACATAAGGTGCAATTTCATAACCCTCCTCCGTTGGAAGTCGAGTAAAATTGAAAGACTTTTACCAAGTGGGTGTAACGTAAACTTCTTTCAAATTATAACAGAATACCTAATGAATATGAAGACGCCAGCGTTATGTTAATCTCGGAGTCTGCGTAGGCTTTCTGAACAATTTACTTTTCCACTAAATCCTTCCTTAATTCAACCTTATTTAATTCGGGGTCTTTGTTAACGCCTCTTTCTTAATATTCATTAAGGTTAGAATTTTTAAATCTTGCTTGGGAACTACGTACTCCACTTTGATTTGAATTTGAGATTTTAAAACTAGGGAAAACCAAAGAAAATCTGTCCAATTTACTATATTTCGTAATGTATTAGGTACATGATACACGCGATGTGATTTACTGAGCCGTTCATCAATTGATAACCCCCAAAATTTAAGTTCGCTGTTATGTTTGTATTCAATTTCTATTAACAAAGAAATATTAAATATTATATTTAAAACGAGAATTTTTCGATTACGGGAAGCTGTTCTCTATAAAAACAACAAATTCAATTTGCAACAGTCTGCAGTTGGCGCAATTGTTTCAATTGTAAATACTTGTTATAATTTATTTCTATTAGTTGATAGTAGTTTTCTTTTTAAATAAAGAGATCTATTAAAAAAAATCAATTAAAAAGAAAATCATGTTAGTACCTACGAGAATATTGTCAGTTTATTTAGTTATGAAATCCACTGTACCTACAGAGTTCGCTATTGTAATTTAATAACCGTAGTTAATCAACTTTTCGGACACCAATAACCTATGCCTAAACCACAAAATACTTGTGTATTTTGTGGTATATTTTTGTATATTTTTATGCTCAGGGCCCAGAGTCTAAAAATACGAAATCGAAATTTCTAATTCATTTTCGTGCAAACGCTAATCTTATGCAAGCGACATAAGAGTTGGTTTAGCACGACAACGAAACTTATATTATCCTTTTTCCGAGTAGGCCCCTGTTTATTTTGTGGCCAGATAATGCTTTGTGTACCTACTTAATATCCAGAGTTTTTAAATAATTTATCTATACTAATATTATAAAGAGGAAAGATTTGTTTGTATTGAATAGGCTCCGAAACTACTGGACCGATTTGAAAAATTATTTTACCATTAGAAGCCCACATTATTCCTGATGAACATAGGCTACTTTTTACCGCGGGAAAATGCTTCATTCCTACGGGAAAACGGGTAATAGGACAACGGGTAGTAAGAATGCAGCTAGTTTACTTATATTTGGGGAAAATATCGCTGCCACCAAAGCTTAATTCAGGTTTAGCATAGCAACAGCGAGATAATACTATAATCCTGTATTTAACATCAACGTTTACTGTTCCGACCCCGTTGCCCTAATAGCGCTAAATGTAGGTTACACTTACACAAATGTCCTCCGGCGGAGTGGAATAGTCTGTAATACCTTTACGTAATACGGAAATAGACTCGGAGTGTGATAATGAGAGGCAGTTTACGAATAGCTTTATAACTACAAGTTAGGAAGCCATTTTCTTTGGTTTGCATTTGCAAGTTTTTTTCGTGATTTCCGTCCCTTGTGACATAATTTATATAATCTATCCATACAGCGGGGCAATGCAGCCAGCGTCTTGGGGACGCTTCCGACTGGTATTGATATGGATCAGTAGAGCTACCTGTAGATTGTTTGCAACAGTCTGCAGTTAGCTCAATTGTTGCAATTGTAAATACTAATTATATTATAATTTTCTTTGTGAATAAAGGCTTCTGCCATATTAAAAAAATTTCCTACTAATCCTACTTACCATCCTACTAATATTATAAAGCCGAAAGTTTATGAAATCTGAATGTTTGTTACTCAGGATCTCCAAAACTACTGAACAGATCAAGATGAAATTTGACGTACGTTTAGAGCAAAACCTAACTTAGATAATATGCTACTTATTGTATTGAAAATACGCGTGTGAAGCCGCGATCAGAAACTAGTACTTAATATAAGAAAACTGTAAGAGGTTTAAATATAAATTGACATAAATTGAAGATATTATTTAGAAATTTGAAAGTCACTCTATTATTGCTAATGAAGCCAAAACTGTAATATGTTTTCATTTTTGTCCGGCGGTCTGTCGGTCGGTCTGTCTGTTTCTTGACCGTGTATCACGCCGAAACTATTGATTGTATTCAAATGAAACTTGCCATGAATTAATACTACGAGTAAGGTTATTAGAAGGTTATAGGATAAATTTTACCCCAGAATTCAGTTCGGTTCCTTAGGGAGAGGGGATGAAAGTCAAATTTCTTGGTCGCGCATCACGTCGAAACTACTAAATGTATTCAAAAGAAACTTGGCATGATTTGAGTTAATACTACCAGAAAGGACATTGGATACTTTTTATCTCGGAATTCAGTTCGGTTCTGGGAGTGGGGAATAAAGTCAAATTTCTTGGCCGCGCATGACGCCGATAATATTATAAGTGCGTCAAAGTCAACAAACGAAGTAACTGATCGCTCGATTATCATCATTAGCCGGTATAAGTCCACAGCTGGACATTATATACCGAAGTTCTATTTTATTAATGAGAAACTGATTTATTCCATGCCATACTTAATACCTTAGTGTAGGCAGTGTTTCTCGCAAACATAAATGAAACAAAAATGGAAATACCGACAAACATAAAATCATTAAAATATTAGGTTTAAAAACTCCCATGTTCACTATAATAAGAAATAACCTGTGTTATATTATAACTTATATAAGTATAACAAATAAGTGCCCAGTTAGGAATAATTTGCGCCACGCTAATCAGAATACATAGACACATTTATTTCACAAATCTCCGTTTGTGCCTACATACACCTCGGAGCGCAATAAGGCTTCGCGTAAAAAACAAACTTAATATTGTACTTACACGCGTTTGGGAGATATTTTCAACTTAACAAGAGCATTAACACGTTCAAGGTTCGCGTGAACAAGTAACAAGTGTTACCAGGCATGAAAATTGCATGAACTCTATACCTTATACTCTTAAGTTTACTGTCTATTTCTCATCATAGAGCATTTGTCAACATAATAACCTCCGAATACTAAAATGCAACAACTCAGATTTAAGCACGTGCAGATTTTCACTGAAAAATTTTAAAAAAAAACCCTTGAAACGTGATTAAATCTGACTTGCGTTTGAGTATTCGAAAGTTACTGACTTTAAATTTGAGAAGCCTATGCCAGATCAACCGTACAAAAATTTGTCACAAGTAAAAAGTTTGGATTATAGTTGCACATGACCGGACAGAATGGCGTAATAGAGAGAAGGCCTATACCTAGCTGTGGGTACTCACGCTGATTTTATAGATAGATAGAAAAAGTTTGTTGAATGATAAATGATAACCTTTAGTTTATTTTGCTCGTAGTGTATATGACGATTATTATGTATTTATTATTATATATACGATGTATTGAGATTATTGAAAGAGTGTGCCTGCAGTTTTTTGAGTGCATATAAAATGTCTTTTTTCTAATAATTTTACTACTTTTGATAATTTTAGCATAAGTTTGATGATTTTTACCACTTTTTATTATTTTTTGTTGTGGCAATTTTATACTTGTGTGTGTACTGCATATTTATTTTTATTATTTGTTTATGGGAATTATTTTGTAATTTTAAGATTGTTTATTTATTCTATGTACTAGACTATTCTATGTACATAACGGTTTGGAGGAATTCTGTAATGTTGTAGTCTTGTTTTTTAAAGAAATAATTTATGATTTGACAAAGTTATTGCCATTATTATCAATTTTCCATATTTTGACATGACGTAGACACGTCACGTGTTAAATAAAAGCCTGAAGGCGGTACAACAAACGGAAGCTGATTAGATGCCGTGTGTGGCAGTCGGCCGGCTCTCTGATGTGGTTTATTACACAAGAGAGGATTTTTTTTATTATGAGCGTGAAATAAATCACATTCACCTTTTCATTTTCACAAATTGTAATGGGCCACCGGGCTTATGAGAGGGAATAGAGATTAATGTGTTTGCACACACTTGTCCTGCGCACATAGTTAGTCTCCGGTGAGACTAGCCGCCGTGGCCGAAAATTCGGTTAGGAGGACATCATCATCAATGACGACCTCAGTGGCGCAGCGAAGGCCGAATAAAGAAACCTGAGAAAAGAGGAAGGGATCCAGGTTCCTTCTGTGTCTTTTTAACACCTCTACTGCGGTTAACAATACACCTGCCAGCGACAAGCGGTTAGTATGGCAAAATCCCCTTTGTTTGTTAGAGACGTATTACTGCTGATAAGCATGTTAGATCGAAATTGAGAGCTGGACTGAAAAGATTCAATATTTTTTTGATAAATATCAATTTACACGACAAATAGAATAACATTACATAGCTTTCGTTACAAATAAATTAATATTAACTTATATTCGAAATTATTACACTAATTAAACTATTCTTATCCGCTTTAAACCGTTACCTTCGAGAAATCACTGATCATTTTATATAATTTATGAGAAAATTTTTGCTTAACATCAGGCACGGGGATTGTATCTTACAGTTCAGGTAACACTAGGAACTCACCGAAGCAGTAGAACACAGTATCCATTAGCCATGTTTTATGTCGGCAGTTGAATATGTTGGAGGAAGCGTCATCTCTTATTTTTTCTCTTGTATTTTCCAGAAAAGCATCGGAGGGAAAGGGATCGGATTTCAGAACTCGTATGAAATCGTACAGACTTTTGTCCGTGCCGGGTTAGACACATCGTCAATATTCATTTATTTTAGATTCGATTTTCCAGCTCGTTTCTTCATTGTATCGACGGATCAAGCAGGGATTTTTTATGTTGTTTTTCTATGAACTCTGTTCTAAAATCTGTGATAATTTTAAGGGAAGTAATTAGGAACCTTATCAGGTATTTTGTATGAAGCAACGTAGCGAAGAAAATAAATTTATTTGGATATAGATAGGATAGTTTTGCGTAATACGATGTTGTTGAGAATACTCACGAGATTGTAGATTGCATCTGATTGCAGATATTTATATTTGTATTGCTGTTTTCTTCCTTTATTTTGAATATTTGTTTTATTTTTTTTTGATTTTTCACTTTACTTGATAGCGGCGTAATGGAGAAGAATGAATTTTTTTGAAGGCTTGAAGTTGCTTAAATAACGAACTGGTTTTGCTTCTTTTTTACGTTCGGATATTTGTTTGCCTAAACAGATGTCATGTTAAGATTAGCAAGACCATGCGGTCTATGAAAGGTCTATGCCACTCTCGTATTATGAATACGATATAAGAAAATATGATTAATCCAGTAGTTCCAAGCTCTGCTTAGCTTGGGGCTAGATAATGCTGCGTGAATTGTCCAGCATTATTTATTATTTATTATTATTATTTATAGTTATACGGCAAGGTATTATTGCAGTAAATTAAATTAAGCCAGCTAATACAGCAAGTGTAGTGTAGTGACACTCGACCAGCTCGCGTGTCTCACGTTTCAGTTGAATCACATCACGGACTGTACGGACGAGAAGTCGTGATTAATTTCTTAGGGAATTGACAAATATCGACGAGGATTCTAGACGATATGTACGTTACGTAAACCTTGGGCTATTGGTAGCTGAATTTTGCAATTGGTAACAAAAGGATTATCTTCGTGGGCGATTCTGTCGCGGCGAGCTAGTTGAAGCAGAGATGATATCGCCGCTTGGAGATACGCTCAAAGAGGTGATTTAGAGTTCTGGATTCAAGAATATCGGCTGAGTTTTTAGGCTGTCCTCTGAGACTAAAATCTAAACAGTGCCTGTGGGAAAATGATCTCGGAAACCTCGGGCTTGATTTTGAAATGACAACGAACTGCATTGCACAAATATCTGGTCTTTTTATAAAAGTGAAATAGGCTAGTGTACTAAAAAATCAAATTAGTCCGTCAGTTAGATTATCAGAAGATATTGGATACGTATTTTTTCTTTTGTCGATTAAAAAAAACAGATGAGAATATAGCCAGTTAAAGTTCGCGTGACGTCACACTTTTTAGCAAGGTGTGACGTCACTAGCCCCCACTCCCAAACTTTGACGCGCTTTATTTTTGTTATCTTTTGTTTTAAAGACAAAACAAAAAATGTGTCGCATATCTTCTGATTATCTAAATGACGAATTAATGGAATACCTAGGAGACTACCCTTTACTGGTATTTTAGGACTTCTAACGACATACAAATAAATATTCGATAAATAGGATTTGATACAACAACCTATTGGATGGATGTCCAGAGGGACAAGGGTTAAACAGAGGTTTAACCCTTATAAGTTTTTGTACTTCTATGGTTTAACCTTTTAAAATCACGGAACACCAAAACCCGTTTCCTTTTTCAGTAAAATATGAAATAACTCGATACACAAAAACGAGATAGCGATTCGTGGCGGGATCCATCGGCTTTAATTAAAAGGGGCCTCTAATTACAATGTTTTGGGGATGCCTGTCACGTCGACGTGAAAAACGGTTGTTACAATAATAATTCTAAAAGGTCAAGCCTAAATAACGGAAAAAAGGATCACACTTAATTAAAAATTCAAGTTTTTGTTTGTGTTGAATTATTCCATTAAAAATTTTAATACTTCAATTTCACACGTTTTAGGTTTAAATAATGTGTTGAATTTTGGAAATAAACAGCGGCCATTCTTGAACTACTTTTAAATTAGACCAGCAGTTAAATTATACAGATTTAGTTTTTTCAAAATTTGAGCCCATGACACCGACTCGAGTAACTTGTTTAATCCGAAACCATGACCAGACTTTTCTCTGCTTTCTGCGTAACACTCCCATCTTAAAAAGCCACCCTGTATCGTTAAGTATGTAAAACAGTTTGTTTTCGAATTAAAACAAAATACTCTTGTAGCACCACCTAACTCACCTAATCTGCCGTAGATTGCGGCATTGCATTTTCATTGTGGTTCGTCCGGTATAATACATTCGGCTCGTATATACTCTGCCGATTCAGTGATGACGTCTTTGCATCAGCGTGGCCGCGACTATCACGTCATTCTACGCTTGGTACTTGCATCGACCGAGAGTAGCTTCGTTACTATTAACTTAGAATATTTTTTCTTTACGAACTTAGTTACTTTTAAGTTTTTTGATTTCATTTAAACCCTTGTCTGTGGCCTCCGTAATTCCCTGTTAAAATACTGATGTGAAAACTTTCCTGTAGTTTCGTAGTCTTATAGAGATTTCTTAACTCCGTGAATAGCGTAGGTTGAATTGCCTCTCCTAGAACCTTGTGCTTAGTTCCGACATTTCGAGGTCCTGAAGTCCCAAAGAATGATATATAGTCTCCTGTCACATTATGTGCTCACCGAAAAGCAGTTTTATGATCGTGGAAGAAAGATGAATACAGTGCTTATTTTTGACTGACTTTTATGTAGTTATTTAACCGCAAATTACTGTTGATTTTATTTATCGTTTGTTTGACAACAATCTCACCTTTTGATAACTGTCGATGTGCCCGACGATGTATCACGAAGGCCTAGAAGACACCTATTCATTCTTGTCTTGAAGAGACCTAGATTTTAGTCGGGGCGGAAAAAGGTATCCGCCGCTTGGTGACTATTTTTAACTTAACATCTAGTGCGATGTTAAATCCCACAGAAATCAACTGGTATTGCACAACTATTTTGTGCAGTACGGAGAAACTTTTATTGTCCTCCCTTTTATAATAATCATAACTAAAATAAGTTACCAAATAAACCTAGTATATCATTAATTCATTTAATTTTTCTCGCCTACAAAAATCATAAAACCAGTTCTGAAACTCCGGTTCTGTAGACGGCCGAAGGGAATATACGTACAACACGCCAACACAAAACATACAAGCAGCCTTAATTCCGTCTCTAAAGCTATAAATAAATAAAATAAATAATGCTAGACAATTCACACAGCATTATCTAGCCCCAAGGTAAGCAGAGCTTGTGTTATGGGTACTAGATAACTGATATACTTAATACAATACATTACATAGATAGATATTTTTATTATACATAGAAAACACCCAGACCAACGGAACAAATTTCTGCAGATCGTACACAAATTTGTTCCGAGGCTAAATTGTTTCCCCTAGAAACAGTTGGATGATAACAGAATGGTGTCAGATCTGAATTAGTGCTGGCGCCAGCTCGCGTGGGCGGTTATCTACGGCGGGCGGGCGGCGCGAAGCGATGGTGCTATTGATTATGTATGGGGACTTAACAATTCATAGGTTATACATACATATAAAAGATACAGAGATGATTGTCGTCAGATATTAACTAATATCCCAAAAAAAAATCGACTTCGACGGGACTTGAACCCGCATCCTTCTCTCAGTTCAGGAATGTGCTAACCAACTACACCACGAAATCACACAGGAGTTGAAAAACTTAGGAACTTCCTTCAGACTCTTGCGCCTACGCACTATAATAAAAAAAACCTATGATAATATAATCGTCGTCAAATTATATCGCCAGATCGGATGGTCAAGCTTGCATAGGGACGATTACGCTGGCTTGTAAAAGTAAAGGGCTATTCAATACCTTCGATAATATATTAACACTTTCGTAGCCCACTAATAGAATACAGATAATAATAGAAATCTGTAGGATGCGCCCCTGGATGTCGAACTGATGAAGCTGGCGGGTATTTACCATGTAATATAAGAATTGTGAAAAGATTATTGGGCAATATTATATTTTTGGCTATCCACACGATTAAGTGCCATTCGTATAAAAAAACTGTAACTGGAAATTCAACAATTTCCACAGTGTTTTTTTATACGAATGGTTAACAACTTTCGAATGTCTAAATTCATACAAAAACGACCGAATTAATTTACAGTCAGTAGGCAAAACCGATTCAATAATTGTGAACTGAACTGCTATCAGTTGAACTAGGTAAGTTATACTTTACATGTGATATAATCATTATGCCATAATCGTACTTCTGGCATTTCACGTGACATGCCTACCGAGGCATCCCTACCGTCGTCGGGTGGTCGGCAACAACTCTGCCAACGCAGCGAGCCAACTGGACATCCACTACAATAGTGGTTATAGATCATGCACTACGATAATTAAATAATTTCATGATTGAAGGATCAGAAACTGACCAAGACAATGTGAACTTTATGAGTTACTACGCTCTTTGGTATACAAGTAGCCTAGTTTCCTCCCCGGGTAGTTTCCTCCCCCGATACAGTCTATCTACCCGCCCAAGATCCGTTCAACCTTTAAGTCGTTAATCAATAACAGAAAGATAGAGTTAGTTTCTTTAACATTTTAAACATATATTAGAGCTAGCTACTTGCGGTGAAGTTTATTGAGTGGTTTCTATGTTTTTCCGGATAATTTTGCAAATATTTCTCTTCATGTTCCTCGAAGTTAAAGGAATATTGAAAAAAGAAAATTAGCTAAATTGGTTCAGCCGTTCTCGAGTATTGCGCTTAGCAACACATTTCACGATTAGGAATGTCGAGGAGCTTATTCCATAGTAAAAGGTCCATAAACATGTTGGATAACATAATTTCGGCACCTATCATGTGTTCCGTCTTTATCTTGTACGAAAAGTTGAGGAAAAATATTTTTACTGCCAAGAAAAACCAAAAAGAAACAGTGTTACCCAGCGGTTAATGAATGAATCAACAGAGAGAACTTAATTTAGTAGTTACCTTTTTTACCTTTCATCGTTTTCACCAAGAAACAATTAAAGCCACAAGGGCTGGCTTGAATCATTCACGGCCAATAATTGCCAGGATCGCGTAGGTGCCACAAAAGGCAGGGTTTGTAAAGCGTGGGCAAACTGTAGGCGGAGAACGACGTCTAAATTTACCGATTTTACACAAACTTTGACACGGAGAAATGGTCTTTCTGCTGCCAATTTTACCCAGAAAATTGTACGAAGTTAATAGCCTTTTGCATACTAACTGTCTGGTTCATTTAATAACTTACCCACTTAAAAGTAGGTAAGTGAGTGAGTCTATGTTTAAAATTATGTCTATAACATCGTATTCGTTACGTTATGATGTTGACCTGCCGGACTACGGATATGTACAGCGACGTGCACTATCTGGGTCTGAAGTCTCGCTCAGTTTGCATAGTCTAGAAAGAGATGCCCTCTATTTCAACGCAGAAAGACAGCTGTTAGCCATTTAGCGCTCGGACGGCGAAGCTGAAATAAACTTTTTTCTGTTGAAGCTAGAATCTAAAATGTATTTTTTGTCGGCCCTGAAAGATATGCCAGAAAAGCTAGCTGGTTTTGAAGTAGAAAGAAACAAATCTCGCCTACGAATTTTGCTTACGCACTATTTCAGACAAGGTACCGGAAATGTGCCTTTCTGAGATTTTGCTTGCATCTGCTATGGAAATGGTCAAATAGTGTAATTTTGGCTATGACCTGTATTATATCAGCTTTATTACACCAAAATTGCAATGACAATGAAGCGCCCTTCTGTTTTGAGTCAACAATGTCGAAACCACTCATCTTATTTTAATAGCGCTAAAAACATACCATTCAGCTTTGTTTGTTGAACAAATACACGAACATACCTGGAAAATAGAAAACTGTGTTATGAAAATAAATAGATGTGAGCTTAAACCAACACAAAACTGAGGGTAGTTAAGTGTTCTGTCGCTTATCACAAATTATTTGATTAGAAAAAACAATGCCGAAGAACATGACATGATCATCATTAATCTGAGAAAAGATCACGTGGACCAGACACAGGATAGGTAAAGCCACGGTCAGAAACTAGTGCAATACTATTGTAACTATTGATAGATAGATTGAAAACACTTTATTATACCCTCACAAAGACAGGAAATACAGATAGAAAAGCTTAGAATAGAGGAAGTATAATGAGCGGCCTTATCGCTGTGAGCGATATTTTTCAGACAAGCTTAGGATAGACTGGACATTTCTTTCAGAACAATATAGATGGTGACACTTGAATAAATCTACTTAGATAGGTACAATACGCGCGGAGAAACTAAGAAGCTTAAAGGCACTTCTAACTCAATTATGTAACGTTTGTGTATTAAATAAAATATTTATCTAATACTTGTAGACAAGTTATTCGATACCTCATGCGGTTAATTTGGTTAACGGCCGACACCTCTGTTGTGACTTGCGACACTTGTACAGTTGCGGCCATAATTGGAGACACACCTTAAAGATCATATTCGCTTTAAGGTAACTACGATTTCAAATAGTAAATCTCATCCAATTTTAAATTTCAGCCCAACATTATTACCTACTGTATGCTACACGGTGAAATATTATGGAATACTTATGATAAATCGATTTATAAACATTTATAAAGTTGTTTTATTTCTTAATGAAATAGATAATATATTAAGCCTCAAAATTAGGGTATTATTAAGCGTAAATGACTTTGTGGATTTGACTCTAGGACCCAATTACTAATAAATTTTAAAAAGGTCCTAAGCGCCACGAATGGCTGCAAGGCAATGTTTTTAAAATTAGGTTACCTTACCACTTCTGACCGCCACTGTACCTCAATCATATAGGTGACTAGATATCGGTGCCGTAAAATAGCGACGGAGAACTAAGGCGTCTTTGTACACAATAAAGAGAAAAGGTCTAATTGTTGACCCTTGAGGAACACAAGTATAAAGTTGTATCAAGTAAGCTGTAAGTTAGAAGCTCAGGATGATGTGGAATAGCGGAAGGACCGCGAGTTCCCCGATGCTCAAATGCGAATGCAGACGTAGCATCCAAGATTAAAACCTATGATCTAAAATTGGTTGCAATAAGTAAGATATATTGTAGTACTTTGTCACTTTAAAGTTGACCTACTTGAAGTCCGCTTTCATTCTGCAAATAAGCGCCTTTTAATCTGACAAGGAACTTGACCAAACTGATATATTACTGTGGTCTCGATATGACAGGTGGTTGACAAGTGAGACTGCGGTTATCTAGTCAAACTGGTATCACTTAATCTGGTCACTGACCGATCACAAGTTGGTGTATATCTTTGTATGTGATGTCTGGTTCATTTAGTACGTATGTTGGAGATGCTTGAGCATCTGTATAAGTACCTAAGATTCATTATTTGTACACTTCCTCTACCTATTCCATCGCCTCTCCAACTCTAAGGTTTGCTGGAAGAAAATTCTTTTTCAGGGCAAAGCTCGCCTATGTACATATCCTATTAAATAAGTTGTACAGTAAATAATTACAGAGGTTCTTCTTCACGTTTTGTTTATTTTATGACATTCAGAATGTCTGTTTCTATTTCCACCTTTGTATAATATTTCTATTTCCGCTTTTATATAATATTTCTGCTAAAAGTTTTGCACGTTTTACTCTGAATGTATCTAACATTGCGACCATGAAATGAAAAGTTTACGCCACAAAGAGGCTTGCGGCACAAATAGAAAAATATCGCATTTACAAATAAGAGACGTAGCCTGGGCAAACTGAATGAAATTCCTGCTAAAGGGACTGAATACTCACAATGAAATGTCCTTTGCCTACTTAAAGAGGAATATGGAATATACAGGATGCACCCATTGAATGTATGGTCGTATTGTGCCCTAATCCTACAAAAGGTGTGCAAATATTTTGGCCTTTCGTTTTCAAGCTTGTTGTGAATTCTGTATAATAAAATAGCATCCATTATCCTATTTTCTAAACTTAATACTTATAGAATGTTTTAACCGCAGGAGCGATGATGCTCGTGAGAACAACATAGCCACTATAAAATACAGTATTGTAATGTAATTATTTGTTTGCATTGTTGTTTTTTGATTTGATTTTTTTATTAATTTATGTTCCTTCCTGTTCTGTTGTAAACGAAATTTCATAAATTGCGTAGATTGTTTATATGTCTACATACAATGTCTATCTATTTATTGTAGGTTATGATGTCTCAAGCCAGTTGGTAATTTCTTTGATATTTAATAAAAATCATATTTTTTTTGTTTGTGTTATATCAATATTGTTAAGTGTTTTGTGTACCTAATAAAAATAAATAAAATGTGACTCTGTTCTATGTGTGATTTTTTATTTAAGAATATCCCTTACAACGTGCGACCCTACTAACTCCATCATAATCTATGAATGATCGATGAAGATTTATACATACTTGACTGTGACCTTTATTACAAATACCTTGGAGCGACTTTCTCAGATTTCCCTGAGGCGCGAGATTGGTGTAGCAATGGCAATATATGTACGATACCAGTTGGTAAACTAATTCCACTGAGAAAATGACGTGTAATATTGACGACTAGTTTTCCGTATTCCATTGGGAATAATATGTCATATGCTTTCCAAAGGCAGTGCGTTTACAAAACATGGAAGTTTGAGTTCATAATACTTAGTAAGTTGGCTGTGTATTTTGTGTTGCTTTTATCAAAGAAGTATATAATAGTTACTAATAAATCTCGCCGCTTTTTTCAGGCGAGGCGTGGGTTATGTTTTTCGAGTGTTTCTGTATGATTGGCGGAAACTCTATATTACCTTATACTTTAAAGCATCAAAACGGACAAAGTGATTTTAATACCTAATGAGTAAGTGAGGTATCAAAATACTGTCTGTTCTTATGTATTGTTTTGTTTGTTTTTATTAAATTTCTTTATCTATACTTATAATAAAACTGTAACAGGTCCAATTCTGTACATTGAAGATATTTTGAAATTTTTTTTTGGAGGGCTCTCTATTATCGATACTGAAGCCAAAACTGTAATTTTTTTCATTCATGTCTGTCTGTCTGTCTGTCTGTCTGTCTGTCTGTTTCTTAAACGCGCATCACGTCGAAACTACTGAAGGTATTGAAATGGAACTCGGCACGATTTTAGGTCATACTACGAGGAAGGACATAGGATACTTTTTATCCCGGAATTCAGTCAGGTTTCCCTGGGAGAGGGGATGAAAGTAAAATTTCTTCACCGCGCATGACGCCGAAAGTGCTGAATGAGTTGGAATGAAACCTTGCACGATTTAATTTCATATTAAGAGGAAGGACATGGGATACATTTCATCCCGGAATTCAGTCATGTTCCCCTGGGAGAGAGGATGAAAGTAAAATTCTTTAACTGCGCATCACGATGGAACAACTGAATGAATTCGAATGGAACTCGGCATAATTTGATTTCATACTACGAGGAAAGATACATTTTATCCCAGAATTTAGTAAGGTTCCCCTGGGAGAAGGGATGAAAGTAAAATTCCTTCACCGCGCATCACGCCGAAACTACTGAATGAGTTGGACTGAATTGGTTCTACTTATTTGAGTTCAAGGAAGGACATGGGATACATTTTATCCTGGAATTCAGTAAGGTTCCCCAGGAAGAGAGGATGAAAGTAAAATTCTTTAACCGCGCATCACGACGGAACTACTTAATGTGTAAGGACAATCTCTCACAAATTCGCCTGGCGATAGTTGCGATTGAGATGCTGGATTGATAAAAATGGTACTAACACATGGTACATAACACAAAACTTTACTTTCACACTTTATCTCATTTAAATTACGATATCGTTTTAATTCATGCGCGCTTATAAAACGTAATTCAATAAATTGTTTAGGCTTACGTAGCATTTCTACAACTTTCGGGTGATCAAGCCGATCGTCGTGAGAAATTGCAACATCTTGTTGTTGTTGTTGTTGTTGTTGTGCCTGTTGCTGTTGCATTCTTGCTTTCTGTCCTCTCGTCATTACATTCATGCTGCATTCATTCATTTCCTTTAATTCCTCTGATGTAATTCGCAAGCGTGACATTGCGTCAGCTGCTGAATTATTTTTTCCTTTTACATACTCCACAACAAAATCATATTCCTCTAAAATAAGTCTAAATTTCATTAATCTACTTGAAGGATCTCGCATACTGAATAACGCTAAAAGTGGTTTATGGTCGGATTGAACTTTAAACCTTCTTCCATAAAGATATGGTCTAAAATGTTTTACTGACCACACAATAGCTAACAACTCTTTCTCTATAGTTGGATATCTTTTCTCTGCTTTATTTAAACTTCTACTGGCAAATGCTACTGGCTTGCCATCACCATTACACAATACCGAGCCGATAGCAAATCCGGAAGCATCTGTTTGCAAAATAAATTCATTTTTCTCTGAAAAATTAGGATATTGAAGTACAGGATGAGAAATAACACATTGTTTGAGTAATTCAAATGATTTTTGACAATCGTTGTTCCAATCGAACTTTACATTTTTTCTAGCCAAATTATTTAATGGATATGCCTTTTCTGCAAAATTTGAGATGAATTTTCTATAGTAATTTACAAAAGCAACAAATCTTTTAACCTCGTCTGAATTTGTAGGGATTGGGTAATTTTTTACTACATTTATTTTATTTGGGTCAGGTATTACTCCTTCGGACGTAACCACATGCCCTAAGAAAAGTAATTCCTTTTGCAAAAAATTGCATTTATTGGGATTTAATTTAAGATTAACTTTCTTTAACCTTTCAAAAATATCTTGTAAATTTTTTATATGAGACGGTAAATCACGGCTGATACAAACCACATCGTCTTGGTAAACTAAACATTTTTCATATGTTAAACCTGTCATAGCCATTGTCATCATTCGCGAGAAAGAACTTGGACTTGTCTTAAGACCTTGAGGAAGTCTTGTCATTTGATATCTCCCTGAATCGAACGCTGTATACTTACGACTATCTGGATGTAAGCTAACATTGTAGTAACCTTGATGTAAATCTAAATGCGAAAAATACATACAACCCGATAAAGAGTCTAATATTTCCGTAATATTTGGAAGCGGAAATTTATCATTGTGTATGCTGTTGTTAAGTTTCCTATAATCAATAACTAAACGCCATTTCTTATTTCCATTACTGTCCGATTTTTTGGGAACAAGTAAAATTGGACTAGACCATTCACTTTGACATGTTTCTATAATTCCATCTTTCAACAAATAATCAATTTGATTTTTAATTTCATTTTTTAAAGAATGAGGTAATCTATAAGGTTTGGAATAAATTGGTTGAGTTCCTTGTTTTACTTCAATCGAATGTTGATAAATATCTGTAGTTGTTAAGGTATCGCCATCTAAATAAAAAATATCTGAATATTTCGCACATAAGCTTTCAATATTTATTTTCTCTTCCCTATTTAAATGATTCAAATTCAATTTAGAAAATAACAATTTAACACGTTCAGCATTTTTAGCTTTTGTATCAAAAACACAAACATCAAAATCTTTTGCGCTTTGAATATTAAGTTTTATCTGTGATAATTCTATGTCGTTAGCTGTTGTATTTAAAATACGAATAGGTATTTTACCGTTGATTGGAGCTGCTAACGTACTTGCTACAAAAATACCTTCCGAAATCTCTTTCGTACATACCACACATTCCTCTGTCAAATTCGTACTTACATAATGAATAGATTCAGATCTAGCAGGTAATTGCATTGAATTTTTAGAATTGTAAATATTTAGAGCAATCTCATTTCCATTCAACCATAATGACAATACGTTTTTATTAAAGTCAATAACCGATCTGTACTTGCTTAAAAAGTCTTGGCCGATAATTCCATGTGCCTTACACGGTAGTGAGTCGAAAACATAAAACCTATGACCAATTATTTGGTTATGAGTCCATAATTGTAAATCAACATATCCTATTGCTTGAACTCTACCTCCGATTCCATTTATGATTATGTTCTCTTTACAAATTGGGATGTTGAACTCTTGCACGTACTTATGTTTTAGGGCTGAAATCGATGCGCCTGTATCTAATAGCCAACTAAATGATTCATAATGATTCACAAATAATTTAATGTAATAACTACTGTTACTAGCCAAAATATTGTATTCTTTAGGCTCGAAAAAACTCATTTTCGTAAGAAAGTATTTTTTCTGACGCTGACGATGTACTGGGCTGCTGGTCTTGGTGTTCTGTAGCAAGGCGAACCTGTCCTCTGGACGGTTTATTTCCTCTAAAATTGTTTTGAAATGACTTACCCCTCGATGTAGCTTCTTCATTCGGCTGCCAACCTCTGCCGCGGGGCTGATATCCACGGGATACCACCGATCCACGCTGCTGAAAACCACCTCGGTTGTAGCCTCGAAAATCACCTCTGTAGCCTCGAAAACCACCTCTATACGCACCTCGATTGTAGCCTCTATGAGCGTTGTACGCTGGCTGCCTGGAATTGTTTTTGTAATTCGCGTTATTATTGTTTCGGGACATTGATAAAATTTCTCCAGATGACGTCATTGATGACGTATCCTCGTCTATCGCAGCTTGAACTGCGTCTTTAAGGCACTCGAACCTCTGAGCTGAAATTATTGTACTGATCCTACGGTTCCGTAACCCCTCACTAAACTGTCTTATAGCCTGCTTTTCGTTGATAGACTTTAAAACATCATATTTCGTCGAATCACCTCCAGATTGAGTAATTGTCAAACTCACAAACATTTCCGAAAGCTTCTTACCAAAATCATCAACCGATAAATCATTCTGCTTACAACTGAGCATTTGTTTTTGCAAAGCACTTGCCGATTTTTGTGGCAATAGGAATCTTCGCATGTCACTTAAAAGTAACTCTACACTGTCATATTTTGATGCTAATTTTAATTTTGCACCTTGAGACAACCTAGTTCTCAAAACAAAATTAATCAAATTACAATGCGATTCATTTGCAATTAAAGAACTGTAATAATCAATGCCATCAATTAATTTTTGTGTGTTAAAAATTTCGTCCGATATAACGGGTAATAAGTTCAAAGCAACTTTCAGGTCAAATTCCATTTTTACACAAGTATCTTTTACCTTTTGCGTTAATAATTTTATTTCTGTATACAAAGTATTAATATTCTCACAATGTTTCAAAATACACTCTTCCTCTTCTTTACTTCTTTTAATTTTATTTATATTTTCTAAATAATTATTATACTGGTCAATAATAGCTTTACATTCATCTAACTTTTTCTCTGAAATTGAACCTTGTCTACGAGTAGGTCCTATTTTAATTAAATATTTTCTAATCTCTGAAAGTTCATTATAAAGTCCATTCAAATATTCTGCCATTAATTAATCTTTAAAATTTAAATTACCGATATAAAACAATAATACACATACCTCTTATCCTATTATAAATTTACCGTAATAAACACTTCGTTGATTGTTCATCGTTCAGTTTAGGTAGGTGTCCATTAAATAGATCCGCACAAGTTCATTCACATTATCAGGTTTCAGTCTCAAACGTCTCACTTACACATATTTTTATCTACGTACACATAACGCACATAAAGCACATATCGCACGCGCTTTCGATCAATATTTTAACACTATCACAACACTGATTTATAATTTATTCAGTCGACGAGAACTTCATGTCAGGGTACAGCTGCTGCTGTTGACGACGACGACGCTGAAGGAACGATCCTCGATTAGTCATGTCAAACTGCTGTTGCGCCCATCGGATGTGACATTTCTTATACTGCTTGTAGATGAAGTATATTGTAGCGATCAACAGGAGGGTGCAGACGACGATCATCGCTACGCTCATCATCGACAGATGACTTTTTATTTCTTCCAAATGTCCATTGTTGGAGCCTGCCGCATTTTGGTTAAGAAACACGGTTTCTTTTTCGATATTTGACCGACACATTTTTTCAAAATTTTACTGATCTTTTTAGGCAGGTAATTGATATTTTGTTTGAAGGCACGCAACACTAGGTATCCGCGTGACGCGTTCCAAACATGGCACGGGTATCCATGTAAGGAGCTGGCAAGGTCGCCATGTAAGGATTGACGTCGGAGACGAGTGAAACCACTGAAATCTAGATGGTGACTGCTGTTTATTAGGATACATAATAGGTACAAGATTACATAATTATATAGATAGTCACTATATCTCAAATGAAATCGAATGCAACTCGGCATGATTTTAGTTCATACTATGAGGAAAGATACATTTTATCCCGGAATTCAGTAAGGTTCCCCTGGCAGAGGGGATGAAAGTCAAATTCCTTCACCGCGCATCACGCCAAAACTACATAGGTAATGAGTTGGAATTAAACTTGGCACGTTTTGAGTTCATACTACAAGGAAGGACATGGAATACATTTTATCCTGGAATTCAGTAAGGTTCATTCTTTTTGTTAGAAACAGTGTTGCAAGATCGAATTTGACTAAATCAGTAGAAAGTCGAGTAGAAAATCAGTAGATTCATGAAATAATCTGGAGTTAGAAGAAAAAAATTAGTAGATAGAGGGTAGGTAAGTTCCTATCTATGTATTTTTCCAAGACGCACCCATTAGTTAGGTTCCTACCTACTAAGGCGTCTTGGAAAAATAAGTTAGGTTCCTACCTTACATGATATATGGTGGTTTAGCTGGTCCAGTTAACTGTACTACCGAAGTTTGGTTGCAGTAAGTGGTCCAATTAAACTAACTAGACCACAGAAAAATATTCTTTACTGTGGTACACAGCCAACTGTACCTACTTACTAACGAAAAAAAAATTACGGTGGTCCAGTCAAATGGATCAGGAGCCCAATTCTGCAATATAATTGCTTCAGTATGACAATGGAATCGTCGCAGAATCATCACATAGAATCATCTATACTTATAATAAAACTGTAACAGGTCCAATTCTGTACATTGAAGATATTTTGAAAATTTTTTTTGGAGTACACTCTACTATCGATACTGAAGCCAAAACTGTAAGTTTTTTCATTCATGTCTGTCTGTCTGTCTGTCTGTTTCTTAAACGCGCATCACGTCGAAACTACTGAAGGTATCGAAATGAAACTCGGCACGATTTTAGGTCATACTACGAGGAAGGACATAGGATACTTTTTATCCCGGATTTCAGTCAGGTTCCCCTGGGAGAGGGGATGAAAGTAAAATTTCTTCACCGCGCATGACGCCGAAAGTGCTGAATGAGTGGGAATGAAACCCAGCACGATTTGGTTTCATACTACAAGGAAGGACATGGGATACATTTCATCCCGGAATTCAGTAATGTTCCCCTGGGAGAGAGGATGAAAGTAAAATTCTTTAACCGCGCATCACGAGGGAACAACTGAATGAATTCGAATGGAACTCGGCATAATTTGAGTTCATACTACGAGGAAAGATACATTTTATCCCAGAATTTAGTAAGGTTCCCCTGGGAGAAGGGATGCAAGTAAAATTCCTTCACCGCGCATCACGCCGATACTACTGAATGACTTGGACTGAATTGGTACGATTTGAGTTCAAGGAAGGACATGGGATACATTTTATCCTGGAATTCAGTAAGGTTCCCCTGGGAAAGAGGATGAAAGTAAAATTCTTTAACCACGCATCACGACGGAACTACTTAATGAATTCGAATGCAACTCGGCATGATTTTAGTTCGTACTATGAGGAAAGATACATTTTATCCCGGAATTCAGTAAGGTTCCTCTGGCAGAGGGGATGATAGTCAAATTCCTTCATCGCGCATCACGCCGAAACTACATAGGTAATGAGTTGGTATGAACTTGGCATGTTTTGAGTTCATACTACAAGGAAGGACATGGAAATACATTTTATCCTGGAATTCAGTATGGTTCCCCTGGGAGAGAGGAAAAAGTATAATTCTTAAACCGCGCAACCCGACGGGTCTATGCGTCGTCCGATATCATGCATTCTTTTTGTTAGAAAAAGTGTTGCAAAATCGAATTTGACTAAATCAGTAGATAGTCGAGTAGAAAATCAGTAGACTGATGAAATAATCTGTAGATTGAAGAAAAAAAATTGTAGATAAAGGGTAGGTAAGTTCCTATCTAATTTTTCCAAGACGCACCCATTAGTTAGGTTCCTACCTACTAAGGTGGTGCGTATTGGAAAAATAAGTTAGGTTCCTACCTTACATGACATATGGTGGTTTAGCTGGTCCGGTTATCTGTACTACCGATGTTTGGTTGGAGTAAGTGGTCCAATTAAACTAACTGGACCACAGAAAAATATTTTTTACTGTGGTACACAGCCAACTGTACCTACATACTAACGAAAAAAAAATAACGGTGGTCCAGTCAAATGGATCAGGAGCCCAATTCTGCAATACAATTGCTTCAGTATGACAGTGCAATCGTCGCAGAATCATCACGTAGAATCCTTAGATTAATAAAACTCCAGATAGTGCGTGCGAGATAAATTAATAGTTTAAAACTTGACGCGCGTCTCTCCATCTGCATTAATCATAATTTCTTTCATCTATGGGATTGAAGATGACAACATGCTATCCCCCGTAGAACCTACACGATTTTTTGCACGGCGGCGTTTCATAATATGAGAGACTATGGTTAAATGTGAACTTAATTAGTCGGCCGGTAAGGCAATCGCGAACGAAGTCGCGGGTACAGCTAGTGTATAATATAAAAATGAGTCGCTGAATGTGTTGCTAAGCGCAAAACTCGAGAACGGTTGGACCGATTTCGCTAATTCTTTTTTAAAATATTCCTTGTAGTACGAGGATGGTTCTTACGGAGAGAAAAATTAAAAAAAAAAATTTAAATTAAGAATCGACTGTTAGGCGATACGAAGTTCGCCGGGTCAGCTAGTTTAACATAAAAGTATAACATGCGTAGATTAAAAACACTGTTATAACCTAAGTACAAGACCAATTTCATTTAGCTTTTTTTTAATTTTGTAAGCCATCGCGTTAATTTGTCGAAAAAAGTAAAAAATCGAGTATGTACTGAATTGGGTTTCTTATAGTTTTCAAATAATAGCTTGTTCTGAATGTTTTTAATTATAATGCGAAGATTACTGCCTAGAAAGATATTGGTTGGCAGCTACTTAGCAGTGGGTAGATTCGGGCTGTTAATGTTAATTTATTAATTTGTTAATCAGTTGAGCTCCCGTTTCAATTGTAAATACTAGTTCTAATTTTGTTTTCTTTGTAAACAAAGTTGAAAGTTTGCGACGATAATTATAATGGCATTCATAAAGGAAATAGATTGCATTTCCTTGTGCTCTACTTGTTGACCTATGGTCAGAACACTTTTGCATCATCGTTTTGACATTAATGATTACGGCAGATGTTCGAATGAAGATTAGATGACGCTGACATGATGTCATCATTATCATTAGAGGAGACAACATGCCCGACATATTTGTATTTTTAGGTCTTTATTTGCTTGAGATGTATTTTTCTTATATCGGCCACGACACGACTTCTGCAACAACCTTGCAATATGAAACGATGAAGAAAAAGCGACCAAAACAAATTCTCCACTATTTTAAATGTATCCTGCGTGCGACCAGGGAAAGTCTTGCTAAAATATTGCGCGTAACAAGGGAAAAAAGTTCTTCTGTAAAACAAATATACAACTGCTTACTTTTAGGAAATCGACATTAAGTGCCGACTAGTTGTAATTGTTTTATTCGCTTATTGTAATTTTCTATGTGCTAAATAAATATACTGCTTACTTACAACTAAGAAAGGTTAGGCCTCCAACCCTAGCAACAACTTCCTATGACCACATTTGGCCACATTTCTAACACATACCACTTAGCAACGCGTGCAAGTCGATATTCATGACTTCTTGGTCCACTTACCGTTCGATATCTAATGCCATATGTGGGCATTACGGCCATTTTCCTAAAAGCAACATGCTCTTGTATGAATCGTTTTGTTTTATGGTCCGCTAGCACACGTCTAAAACTTCGTTTGTTCACTTGACCGTTTTTCCACAAAATCACGGGACTCGTTCCCGTGAATCTATTATTTATTTGTTTTTTATTCTGTCGGAGTATACAAAATTCCTGTAGTTTAGACAGTTTCATAGGGAAGTTTACCATTACCATATTTTGTATACCGTGTTTAGTTTACTGAAGGGTTTTGGCGAAGATTTTGTATTTCGCATGACTACGGAATAAAATGGAATATTGTGTATTATGTCGATTATCATTCTAATGTGGCTCCTTCCCATCTCGTAACCATTTTAAAACAACTGAAGCAAATTTGTATGTTTCATACATTTAGTCGAACTGACTAGTAAAATGCTGGATGGCAGAAGCCATTGACAGAGACCAATGGAGAAGTCTGGAGGAGGCCTTCACCCTTACATGAGGGGTTCTTGCATGAACTTTAAGTAAATAGATTATTATAACAATAAATTCGTTGTAGAGTTTATACTGAAATGGTATGACAATAATTAATCTTTAACTTAGAATAAATGTATTAGGAATGGCAAATAAATAAAAGATTACCTATTTTATTTTATTTTGATTTATATGTCGATGATCCGCCCCAAATTCGGCGAAAATTCGCGGCGTTCAAATAATAGAATACATAATATGTATACTAGTGTACAAGTGTATGCTCAATCACAGATGCACTCTATTCTCTCACTCTCATAGTCCGATTGTGGTCCGATGATCCGTACATAGCAATCAAAATTTTCTCGATTTTGGTGACCAACTTTGAAAATGACAAAGTTTTATTAACAATAAACACGGGTTTGCTGGATATCATCATGAAATTGAAGTCACAAGCCCTTGTTTCAAAGTAAACCCAACAAATGGTTTTCCAACAAACTCCAACAGCAATAGATTGAAGTTTTCAATACCTCAGTCTATTTTTACACAATCTATCATCCGAGTTTCAAACGGCTACAAAAACTCAGGAAATTGCTTCCGTCGAGAACTTTCGATACTTGTTGCCAACTCTGGCAAAGCAATCCTTCTGTTTGCTTACTCTGTTTGCCTTCGGGCTAGTCATCATCGAAGGCATTTATTCGAAGGAATGAAGGATAAACTTTCGGTGGTAGTTTATAACAGGAAAAATTCTTTTTTTTTTGCGGTAGATTTGTCCGAACATCTCAAGAGGCGCAAATACGCAGGTCTCGACAGAGCCTACACATTTGCTCCCCTTGGAGTCGAGACCCTAGGTCCGTGGGGTACCGAGGCTCTTCGGGTTTTTAACAAATTATCTGACCGTCTGGTCGAAGCGACGCGTGACCCGAGAGCTGGTCAGTATCTGGCACAGCGCATCAGCATTGCCATACAGCGGGGCAATGCAGCCAGCGTCTTGGGGACGCTTCCGACTGGTGGGTCCGAACGGATCAGTTGGGCTACCTGTAGATTGCTTGCAACAGTCTGCAGTTAGCTCAATTGTTTCAATTGTAAATACTAGTTCTAATTTATTTCTTTTATTTTATTGTAATTTTCTTTGTGAATAAAGGCTTCTGCCCTTTCTTTCTTTCAAGAACATTAATATCCAAATCATTACTCAAAACAATCGCCATTTTAAAAACAATAGCCTAAAGCCAGTGGTCAGCTGACTGGTAGCCGCGCGTCGTCGAGGCGCGTGCGCACAGACAAAGCCTGCGCCTGCGCCGGCGCCGCGCCGCGCTACTTGTGCCCTACCGGTTGCTTCCGTCGTATCCGTTACTGTCTGACTGTCTTGAGCTTGTTACGTCACTTTCACCTGTAAGCTTGCTATTAATAAATGTGTTCCTAAAGTTGGAAACATTTTGGTACAAGACAGGCAGAATAGGTTTCTAGAGCGGGCAACTCCTTTTCGTAAAAAATGGTGTCCCAGAGAAGTCATGTCTATTTGTTGAAAAGAAAGAAATAAAAGATATTTTGTACAGAACTAAAAGATTACTTAGTACTAGATATCACGTAGACAGATAAAGACTCAGGAGAAATTAGTTAAGTATGCTAACATATGTAAGTAAGCATTGGGTTGGTTTGGTAGTATAGTACTAAGTAGCCCACTCAGCAAGCAGTCGAGCGCGTGTGTGTAGCTCTAACAGGTCCTGATTCAGCTTGTTGCTCTAATACATAAAAACCTGGGTTAGATAATTTGTAAAAGAGCGCTGGCTTTTAAACGACTTCAAAAAGAAGGAGGTTTTCAATTCGTCGGTATGTTTTTTTTATGTATGTATGTTACTTGATACCTCCGCCTGTGGTTAACCGATTTTACTAATTCTTTCACTATTGTATAGAGAATGATCCCGGATTGGTCCCATAAAATTAAATAAATTAAATTCGCTTTGTAAATTAAATACCTACTATATCAATCTACATTTAAATAAATTGTGACATGAAGCTAGCTTTCGTCTCGCATCGGATGAAATTTCAATTATAGACTTCGACTTCAAATGAGAATTCATTGGAAACTCAATTTACTTAATTTCACTTCGGAAATAATGACTAGACCAAACTATAGCAATAATTTTGAAGTGATGACACGAGACCTGATGAGTATCTGACGCAGTGCTTCAGCATTGCCATACAGCGGGGCAATGCAGCCAGCGTAGCGGGGACGCGACGACTGGTATTATGGGGTACCTATCAGAATACCCAAACGCAAACGTAGTGTAGGACGCCTTCCGGCCAGGTGGGATGACGATCTGCGAAAGACTGCAGGCAGATGCTGGATGCGGCAAGCTAAAGACGCTAGGGCGTTCATTAGGGGAGGCCTATGTCCAGCAGTGGACTAATATAGGCTGATGATGATGATAATAATGATCAGAATACCCATGTAGCAAAAAGACGATATCGAATAAACGCCATGAACGTGAAATGCCCTACAATTCAAGTCGTCGTTAAAGTAAAAATGCCCTGGTAGCAAAACGACGCGACGGTATGGATCAGTTGAGCTACCTGTAGATTGTTTGCAACAGTCAATGCAGTCAACTTTTGCAAACAATGAAGATGAGTTTCAAATGTGAATACTATTTGTAATTTTTATTTTAGCTGTAATTTTCTTTGATAATAGAAATATTAGGTTTCAACATGAATCAAATTGAAAAATAAAACCCGGTTCCACAGACCCCGGGGGAATATTCTCGACATATCGATGATACATCGCGGCTATATCTCATACGAATGTCGAAGGGTTTTCAATTAGAAGAGAAATACGAGACGGTGAGATTAAAACCATACTTCGAAAGATATAAAAGATATCTAAATGGAAGATTTATTGAAAATGTTGCAATTACGTGGTTATTTATAATGCTCTTTTTCGTTTTGTTTTTTAATCTTGTAGTTAGCTACCCTATTATAACAAAGCAACCCCTCCCCCATACGCCGATGTACTCTTGCTTTTAACCACCATATTACCAAATATAGGTAATTTGGTTTTTCATTGAGTTTTCAATCTCAACTTACTACATATCGGGCTACTTTCATATCACATCACACTAATATTATAAATGCGAAAGTTTATATGGATGGATGGAAAGATGGATGGATGTTTGTTACGTCTTCACGCCAAAACTACTGAATAGATTGAGCTGAAATTTTGCATCAGTGATCAATCAAACATAGGCTACTTTTTATCCCATTATCTTTGTACGTTTCCATAGAAACAACGCATGCGAAGCCGCAGGCTGAAGCTAGTTTCTGTTTCAATTCTCATTCTATTTTTTCTGTCTTTATGTATTCGCTAGTCAGCAATAACTTTCAAAGTCAGTCAAAGTTTCTATATTATGAATAGATACATTATTTTACGAACTTAATAAAATTACAATTATATCATCATTATCATCACTGGGTAGGGTAGGCCTCCCGAAGTTTCTGCCATCCACCACGCTAACTGCCTCCATTGAAGCCCTCCGACAATTATATAATAAAAACAAATAAAAACTAGTACTATACAATTAAAACAGTTGAGTTAACTGCAGACCGTTGTAAGCAATCTAGAGGTAAGATATCATAATTTATGTACTTATGTCAGTCCGCTTCCGACATTTAATTGTTATTAGGTTGGTACTAAGTTTATTGTGCCCCTTTTACATCAAGTGAAAGAGGCAATGATGTAAGAGGTTGGCCTTGCCGATCCTGCTTTCAAAACCAGTGGTGTAAGGACTAAACAAGAAGCATTAATTCTAAAACCTTTATTTTATTGCTGCAATAATCTATGATTATCTATGCTCACTAGACTTTACTATCTTGTTTGTATAGAGGCAGTAGCTGTGTAAAGATCCGTCTTCATGTAATGGCTTTCACTTAGGTACCTACACTTTGTTAGGTATCAAATGCGGGTGACGAGGGTGTACTAATCAATGATTTGACAAGTAAAATTTTTCCGTTACAATTACAAGCTAAAAAGCTTGGGACGAGGTTTGCTCCAGCTCGAAAAATAACAACTAACGGGCTAAATGTTTCTTCGTCGCTTCTTTACTTTAGTCTACATACCGAAGCGACAGAAATCAAAAATGTCACATTATTTCCGTGTCAGTGTTTAGTTTTATAATTTGACCTTTTCTAAGTGTGCATTTATTGTATAAATGGAAATAAGGAGTTTTTGATGTGATTTGACTTCTGTTGATTTTATTAATCTGTATTTTAGTATCAAGTGTGACTAGTGCGAGTGACAAGTGTACCTAAGTGTTAAGGCGCCGGCCACGATGGTGAGCAAAACGAGCAACTTCGCATCTCTGCCTACACTATACAAAATAAAAATTTACACAGGCATTAAAAATAAGCTTATGATAGGTATCATAAACCACAAAATCGATTTTTGGAAATTCCTTCGTGTAACATAATAATAAGATAAAATAGGTGGTGGCGCTGATTTGGGTCGGTTTAGCGCCTAGTTTAGCGTTTAGTTTCATCGTTGAACTCAGAAAAAAACTAAGTACATAAAACTGAATTTTTTTCTGAACTTCTTAGCTTTCCTTTTCTTGTGAAACTAGAGAAAACACAAAATTTGCGATAAAATGAATACTGCCCTACGTTAGCTTACACTTTAAGCTTTCGTGTCCTCTACAGTACGCAGTACGCTGCGGTCTGCGTACTAACTACCCCTTACCTGACGCAGACCTCGATCGAACAAAGACCACAAGGTTCTTATAAAGAAAAAAATAAGAAAGTTGGAAACACAAAATACCACGGGGGCGAAGCCGCGGGGCGCAGCTAGTGATAGATGAATATTGGAAAGCTCAAAACTAAAATCATGGTAAATATCCCGTTGTAATTGACTTTAAGGTAACAAATGCCTAGAGCTCTGAGACGAGCAGGTAAGTAACAAATGCCTACAGCTCTGAGACGAGCAGGTAAGGCAATGCTTGTGATTGCGCCATCGCATTCCGCAGCCGTCGGGGCCTTGATGCAGGGTTCACGTCACTCTACACTGTCTATCATCTAGACCAAGGATCCCCAAACTATTTTGGACAAGTGACCCCTTTTCCAAAATGAACTGTTACCTCAGACCCCCATGAGCAAATTACCTACTTTTAAGATCAACCCGCTTATTCATAATGGTCCGCTAACTTAAAACAGCTGCTACAGAGTGTTATTTTTCATTCTGACTCAGGTCAATAGAAAAAGACTCTAGGTCTAGATTTTAGACCTAGAGCTTCATTCAAAGCTCAGGTAGGTATAGCTCTCACAAGGTATTTCACAGCTCTTGTAACTATTGCTGGGGTACTAAAGCCGTCGGGAGAGTGCTAGGCATAACCAGCGGTATACTTACGACGAGGCAGTGAAAAAAATTAGAAAAAATTCGGTTCGCTTAGAAATATAAATAGAGTGCTGGTGGCTCTCATGCGAGGCAGAGTTTGGATTGACGCTGACGCCCCAGGAGCTTGACGAAAAAATCAACTTCTCCAAAAAAACAGAATAAAGTTCTGATGGGCTAAATATATAAATAAATAAATTTAGCCTATCAAACCGTGATTGTGATTTCAGAAGTAAGTTTTTTTGACACGTATCGCTACTGGCGATCGTGTTGAATTATGTATTTGTCTTTTCAAATTGTACAATTTCAGACTTGAATTTATAACGACCTAACATAGGTCGTTATATATAAATGGTTAATAAATAAATATAAATATACACGAAAAGTTAATCTCGAAACATGACGTAAGACTTCTCGATACATCTCTGTTCAGTATGAGGTATCTCACACCTAAACTTGGCCGAGTCACTTTTATGTTTTGACAGCCCCGTACAGTACAAGAAGCAAGCAAAGATCCGGCAACTTACAGACACGCAAACTTTTTTACTTATTAGGGCCAAAGAGGTATTTACCAAAAAAGGAAAACCTTAGTAAATTAGAACTCAATAGATACTTTTTGAAATATTTTGTAAAAAGTCGAAAAAATTACCATTACCCACTTTAACCGAGGCATGAAGAGAGATCCATCTTAAATTTAGGTTGGTACCTACTATTCTTAGGTATTCGTTAAATTGCGAAGTCTCTAACCGGTACTTTTGGTACCTACAAATTTGTTGACAAACGTTCGAAACCCTCGGCGCGCGAGTTACACTCGCACTTGACGGATCTTGTTTTGTTCCTGTTTGATTTGGATAGCTCCAATAGCTCACGTTAAAAGTACCCTCTTTTCAGTACAGTCGAATTTTTTTTTTATAGATAACGCCTCGTACCTACGTGAGAAACACCAGCATTTTAATAATGTGTACGGTTTATGAAACTTTGAAAGTGAAATATAATATGGTCAGAGTGGGAGGAATCTCAAGTTTCAAGCGAAAGGTCAGGCAAGGTTTTGAAGGTGGATTCTGAATGCCAAGCCCTGTTCCAGCTCATAGGGTGAGTCCGTGGTGAGCAGCGGGGGCGGAAGCTTGAGCGGATTTATAACCACTTTTAAAAGAAATATCGGTGGCAAAAGCGTCCTTGCAAAAGCGCCATTGCATTTTTCGCGGAGATATTTATTTGTATTAAGTTTATTATCGTTAGACGATTAGGATACAAAATATTTTGTGACCATTCCGCGCAAAACCTTCTCTGATTAGATTCTACATAATTCAATTCAAAATGGAATATTTTTAATCTAATATTTTGCAATGGATTTTTGCAAAGTAACGCCTGAATCTATTTTTGATCTACGTAATTCATTAAAAGTCTCAAAACCCACGTTATGACTGTACGGAAATTCAATTAGGTATTATCATTATTATTAAGTAATATGAGTTATGTCAATCAAAACACAATTGACAAAGCTTGACTTGATACAAACAAATCGCAATGTACCTCTAAATCTTTATTTTTACACAGATACTTCTACGGAAAATGCTTCATTTGCTAGTTATAATATTTCAATAAAATTTTGTCTACGTGTTCCCTAATTAGTACTTAAGACGATTATGGTTTTATTTATTGCGAAAGAATATAATTTTAGCGCCAAAAACAACTTGTGAACGACCAGAGAAATTGCGCGAGGGCTATTCCACGGCGTTCGCTCGTCCTTGTCTCGCAACACCTGCAGCAGTAGGCGTAAGGGAAAACGCGCGCCGGCCGAGAAAATCGTTTTATCAAGTCAAACTCTACGAATTTGTTTAGAAATATTAAGTGTCCTTAGTTGAGTACAAAAAAAGTGTGATATCAGTAGTTCGCTAGTCATAGTATTGAAAAAACTTTAGAAAAAGTGGTAACTTTGGGATTTTTTTCTATCGAGTGAAGTTCATTAGATCTTGTAACTGAATGCGACTTTGACTAGACTAGATCCGTATGTAATATATAACTTTTTATTAGAACTTTAAACACTATTTTCTAGGTCTCAGATAGTTTTAAAAATCACAAAAATGCGGCCGCTGCTGGCCTAACAAGCCACAGAAATATGTAATCAATAAATATGAAATGTAAACTATTTTGATTATTCTAAAGTAAAAGTACTTAGTAAGAATTGGACGAACTGCGTATGGATTCTTGACGAAACGCATTTAAATAAAGTTGTAATCGGACGAATCGCGTTTTGGACGAACTGCTAACAAATCGACCAGACGACCCACAAATCTGAGATGATATGAACTCCCACACAAATCTATACTTCCTGTTGTCAATCATTACCTCCGCCACTAATTTCAAGATTCATCTCCAAGAAGACTTCTTGTTCAAAACTACCCTTGGCTTTCTCTACCGCAATATCCACCCCGGCATGACCTCTGACACTGTAGCCCCCGCAACAAATGAGGGTTCTTTATTAAGTGGATTCCAGGTAACCAGGTTAACAAGACCTTGGGAAGGCACAATAGGTTACAATGCGGTCGTTCAGATTAAGTGGTGTAGTGTGATACTACTCTATTTACGCTCCTGGTAACGTAACTAATCTTAGCCTGGATTTAAAATAGCTTAGCGAGAGCGGACAATATTCACTAACCGGACCTTACCTAATACAGCAGCAGTAGCTTTTGTCTTGTTTTCTCTGGTAAAAAAAGCTTTTCACTCATGTAAAATAGCATACCCGATGTTGGAAAGAAAATTATCTGGACCAAAAATACTGACTCGCTCGCGATTTTAAAATATCCCAAAAAAAAGTGTTTTCATACAAACTACCATCGCCAAAATTGTGTCTTCTCTACTTTTCAAAAAAATTCAGATCAAGTAAGAAAGAAAATCGCATATATTTACGGAGTAGGTTGAAGAAAAAAAATACCATAGATTAGTGTTGTAGCAATTCCGCAAAAAAAAACAATTTCAGGTGTAATTTTGGTATCTATTCGTACATTTTCACTGCTAAAAGGATGAACGGATTTCCATAAAAGTTGGCTAGGAGATAGGTTCTTGAATCGGACAAAGCTTAATTTTTATACAGAAAAATATGTCCGCGGGCCTTTTTCAGTATAACATTCTTTACTCTAAAGTAAAAGGCTCAAATATCTCAGTAAGTTAATAAAAAAGTCAATGTGTTTTGTAAAATGATCAGTAAAATGCAAATTTCGAGAAATATTCAGTTTATATCTGTCAATTACTGCCACGCTACTTGGAATCGACGAGACAAGGACCAAGAAAATAATGGATGCCGCGCGACTGAAAACGAAGCGTATCTACGTATGTAGATCAACCTTTCTTTACATAAAGAAAGATAATTTCTTATCATGCTTTTAATTCAAAAATAACCTTAGTATTAACAAAAAAAACTACAATCAAATAATAGAAACAAACTAGAACCAGGACCTACTTATTTACATTTGAAACAATAGGGCGGCTAACTGCAGACCGTTGCAAACAATGTACAGGTAGCTCAGAAATTGAGGGTTTAAATTACAAACTTGATAGAGACACAGCTGCGCCAGTCAAAACCCAAAATAACTTACTACTTACCAGAAACTTTTATACTCTTTACTTGTAGTCAAAACTAGTTTCAACACCGACCTAAGCAAAACTAATCAAAAGTTTTCATTTTCATTGAACAAAATATTGATTCACTGTTTTTCAACAACATTGATTAGCTAATTTAATTAACTCGGTGGCGCGGCGAACGTAGGTCCGCCTGCAACGCAGGCGGTTGCGGGTTCGCTTGCCGCCTTGGGACAAATGTTTTTACGATCTGCAGATTTGTTAAGGGTGTTCTGGGTGTTTTCTATGTATATTAAAAAAAATATTTATCTATGTAGTGTATTGTATTAAGTACCTTTATCAGTTAACTAGTACCCAAAATACAAGCTCTGCTTAGCTTAAGGCTAGATAATGCAGTGTGAAATGTCCAACATTATTTATTTATTTTCCGTCGTTACAATTTAGAGTCTGTTGTTTCCTCGTCCGTGGTTACAGAGTCCATTTTCTCCATAATTTGACACGAGAAAAATTGCGTTCTAACGTAATTTCAGCGCCGCCCGCGCCGCGGTGAATCTGGGTTTATTCTCATAAAGCTGTTGATTATTGTGTATTTTCGAGGCAATTTGTATTTGTTAGTACTCTAGACGTAGTAAAGAGAAAAAGGCTTCTATCACGACTCTACGCATTAATTCAATGGAAATCAAGGATGGTGCGAGCTGAAGAATCAAAATAATATGTTTTTCGTCAACTCGCACCAGTTGGGACAAGAATCATGGTGCGAGTTAGTGAATCAGTCCTACGTAGACAGCGGACAGAGGGGGGTAATTCGGTGTATCTGCCAACAAAAACTGATATGCAAGTTAGTGACTTTAGTTATTTCGTGATGAAAATACTGAAATATAGGAAAACTGAAAGTACTCAAAAGCATGGTCATCTTTTTATAAGTGTTTTCAGGATTTAATAGAAATTAAGAACGTGTAGGTAAGAGTTATTTTGATGATATGAGTCGTACTTCTCAAAGAGACTTATAAAAAAAAGATCAATAATTAACCCACTCTAAGTTGTATTTTATAAACGACTTCAAAAAGGAGGAGGATTTTTAATTTTTTTTTTTAATTCGTTTATGTTTATTTTTTATGTATGTATGTTACTTGCTATCTCTGCCTGTAGTAAACCGATTTTACTGAATCTCTCACTATTGTATAGATAGAGAATGATCCCGGATTGGTCCCATAAAAATGTTATTCCCAAGGGATTGGTATTTATCCCGTAAAGCTTAAAAAACAACATACCTAATACTTTTGTAAAAATCCCGACTAGCTACAACAATTTTGGTGATATCTTCGCCAATTCATACTAGATTTGGATGATTCTTTCGTTGTTGTATAAAGGTTGATTTTTAAGTGGTGAAGAATAAATTTACCTGGCATCTTGTTAAATAATAAATGACTGTAAAAGTGTGAAAAATTTAATAAACAATTTAAACATTGTAAAAAATGCAGTGCGACGCAACTTATAGGTAGGTACTAAACAAAACGGTCACGCGAGCAGAAAAATAAAAGAATAATAAAAACTTTAACAGCAATGACAGTTGTCACCTCAATTAACTTTATCAAGTTAAAAATCACATTAATCACGTGTTAATATAAAAACAATGTTTTATCTGTGTAACAAGGAGTCATGACTACGAGTAATTAAGTTTTAATTGAATGCGTCAACCTTGTGGCGGTACACGAGAGTTGACAGTCGACTGAACTTAGTGCAATAGAAGAAAGGCATTTGAATTATTATTTAATGCGGACATTTGTGTAATAATATGATTTAAAAAATATTTAGGTGTTAAGTTATTTTATTACTCGTGTCTAATTAGGTACCTAGCTAGTTCTATCTATTATTTGGTTTATGTTGTTACAAATAGGTTTAAAATGTATTTCTAAGTAAAACCTTTTTATCAAGAAAAATGCATATATTTTCATTTTAATGACGCAAGACTTTTTTAAATGGTATACTAAGCTAAGTAATGAAGTATGCAATGCAATGATAGGTACCTTACAATACAATACAATACAAAAATACTTTATGTTAGCGATCTCTTCCAGGCAACCTTTGGATGGAAAGAATTATGTATTTTAAGAAGAACCTTACATTACACAGTGGAATGTATTAGGCCTTATGTTTTTATTTCAAATCCTGTATATTTTTTGACATAAAGTAGAAAATATCTACTTTACTTATATGTTTCAAAATATCATTTATGATAAAACATAAGTACCTACGTACGTACCTAAATAAGTAAAACATTCCACTATTATTTTTAAGTAAGGTAAAAGTAAAAAACTTGTTACTTTACTGTGTAATATTACGCAAACAGTTTATAAATAGAAAGTAATAAATAACTCAAAGTCAATAACAAAACCTGTCCGTGAATGTGACAACAGAAAAGAAAAGAAAAACATCCTAGAGACGCCATATTTGAACAATTTTCTCCAGACCTCTCCTATTTATCCACATTAAGATAACAGCAGCGTCTTCTAAAACAAGTTTTATTCTAAACGCGGTAGAGTATAAAATTGACTTTCCGCAGCCGTGGTTATGTCTTTCAAAATGTGTCAGGGGAGAATGGGTCGTCTCGCTTAAGGGTTTAGGTTCATGTTTGTTTGGTTGGGTCGTTCGAGGTCAGTCGAGCATCATCCCTAATAGCAACAGGTCCGATCGATAGCAGCGCCATCTATAATGATAAGTGGAGTACCTAATAGGACTTGTTTAAACTTGTCCATAACTTTTATCCAATATGGCTGTTAAGCTTGTTTGGTTGGCTTCGAGCGATTATCCTAATATTTTAAAATGTACTCTGGTTAGTCGATGTAAACGCTTAATAAATAAATAATAATAATAATGCTGGACAATTCACATAGCATCTAGCCCCAAGCTAAGCAGAGCTTGTGTTATGGGTTCTAGATAACTGTTATACTCACATAATACAATACAATACAATACATAGATATTTTTTATTATACATAGAAAACATCCAGAACGCCCTGGATAAATGTTGTCTGCAGATCGTACAAACATTTGTGCCAAGGCGGGAATCGAACCCTGCGCAACCTCCCGCGTCTCAGGCAGACCTTCGCCCGCTGCGCAACAGAGGTCGTCTTGTTTGTAAACTTTGTGCTAGTTAACTGCCTTTCTATTACAGCAAAAAAGATGCTCTATTGTTATTTGTCATTCTGCTTTTCGTCCTCATTCGTTCAGCTTTTAATACACTTTTAGTCAACTTTAACGCATATAAGTCCCATTTTACACAATATTTTAACAACAGTGTATAAATAAAATAAATAATGCTGGACAATTCACACAGTATTATCTAGACCCAAGCTAAGCAGAGCTTGTGTTATGGGTACTAGATAACTGATATACATAATACTATACACTACAAAGATAGATATTTTTTATTATACATAGAAAAACACCCAGACCAACGGAACAAATTTCTGCAGATCGTACACAAATTTGTTCCGAGGGGGGAATCGAACCCTCAACCTCCTGCGTCGCAGGTGGACATTCGCCCGCTGCGCCACGGAGGTCGTCGTGTATGAAAGAAGTACATCAATACTTGATCAGCTGATTAAAAAGCTGATCCATTTATAACCAGTCCAGGCTAGTTTTTGCCTCCACGACTTATCAGGCCTATTCTTGTCGAGAACAAACGAATTGCTGGCATTCCTGACTTCTATTGCGTCTCAATCTTGTAATGGCTACTGTATTTGTAAATTGTAACTCATTAACGCGGTAAACTGACTCTGTAATGGTATAAGCATTGAATTTAAGTTGAACTGTATATGGGTTGAGTGAGCTGTGCCAATATTTTTTGCTAAATTGTTATAGGTAAGTATGTACTCGTAGTTATTGCGAACGTATAGCTAAGCTACTGCAAACACTTCTTCTGTAGGTATTTCTTTTTATTTTCTTATTTTTTTAAATAGTTCCTAAGAAAGTTTTCCTGTATCTTTTAAGGGTTCGGATTTTCCTTGCATAACCAAGTTACAAAAATACACTTTATACTGATGTAACTGTAGGTATCAACAATTTTTATCAGCAACAATGAATCTTTAATGTTTGGTTGTTTATCAGAACTAATGAATGTCTACCAAGAACCGTTTAACCTGACCGTGTGAATTTCCAAACTCTACGATGACTCTACAAACTCTACATTTGTCATTTTACTACATTTTTTAGTTTATATGCTGTGTGTTTCCAAACTAACGAAACTCAGTTTGTTTTTCTACATAAAATTACTTTTCAACACACTTGCTCATAAAGTGGCTCTATGGTCACCGCAATTAGGCACAGAATGACACCCATAATCTAACTGTCACTTTTTCATTGCTATAACTCACTAGTGAGTTATAGATTTTTTTTAAATTTTATTGGTTGCGTTGCTTTGTTCTTAAAAAAGTTTTTATTCAAAAAAAGATCGTGTTCAATAGAACAAATAAATTAATGTTCCTATTGCTTGCTCATTTCACGCAAACTTCTTATTTAAATAGATAATTTTAACTCGTACGTGTTTAATAGATAAAACTTTCACTTATATATAACTTTTGTTTTCTCTGTAATAAAATGAGTTGTTATTTTATTCACAAATGTGTTGAAAAAAGTCGTATGACAAACGTGTGTATTGATGATTACCGTCCTCGGCTCTCTTAAGCTCTCTCAATGGCGCCTCGGCGGTAATCACCAATGTTATACACACTAGTACCATAATGTACTATTATTTGTTTGAATGTTTGTTGTTTAAATTTATAAGAAACATTCGAGTTAGTAAAGCCTATTCATCACAAACTTCTTGGGCACGTGCCACGCAATGAAAACTCCATGGAGCGTCGCGTGGTCCAGAGCAGAATGGAGGGCAAGAGGTCTCGTGGTCGCTCTCCAACCAGATGGTCGGACCTCATCACCTCTCTGACACAGTCCAGCATGACCGACTGCTTCCACAACGCAACCAACAGGGAACGATGACGGCGAATTGCACGAGCAGACGTTCACCAGGACCCTATCATAACCACGACCGCTCTGCCAGGAGTGACCGACTAAGAAGATTTATCACAAACACAATATCAATGTCGCATTCAAGTGTTATCTATGTTCCACCGCTAAAAGTTATAGTAATGACGAGGTTGGAATACGATGTGATAATTTAGTCTGCTAACTTAATGGTTGCATTATTCAATCTACGTTACCGTTCGTTTGAGGTTTTTATGGCATTTGAACGATTTGTTTCAAATCATGATGGTAAATAACTTGTCTGTGTCATCCTTTCTATAGGTAAGTTATACAAATGTATCTGCTAAAATTTAAGAAATTAGCCGTTCGATTAAAAAAAAAATCATAATAATAAGTAATTTTGGACAAATCACACAGCATTATCTAGCCCCAAGCTAAGCAGAGCTTGTGTCATGTATGGGTACTAGATAACTGATATACTTAATACAATACACTTGAAAAAGAATAGAATAGAAAAAACATTTAAATGGGCACAGGTACAAAAAAGTAAAAATAAACAAACGGAAAAAAAAATTACATGGAGGTAAGTGACACGAAAGGGTGTGGTAGTTTTAAATACAAGGTGGCTCTGTCTCCACGTCCCTGCGCCGGAATAGAGGTTGGCTCAGCGAGTGCTGAGCTTTTTATGCTCAGCACTGTTTTCAGCCAAAGACTGCAGATTATTATTACTAATTATTCGTAGTATTTATTATGAGACTGTATAGCTAGTGTATCTACTTATTTCTAATCGGTAAAATCTCAGCACAAACATTTTCGTTGGCGCATTACGTTCAGCGCCGAGTTTCATTGAGCTGACAATACATTTAATATGTACTATAGTCATCAACTCATCATTAATAATGTTCGTTTGTCGTCATCGTTATGTATTTTATTTTATGTTTCCTACCTACCTGTTACAATATAATCATAAAAACATATGTAAATGCATTTTTTTCATAAAAGAGCTCAAAACTATGGTAAATATAAAAAAAACTGATGAATATTTACGCAGAAGTAACTGGCACAACTTATTTGTGACAATGATAATCAAAACTACATCGATTTAATAATCCTATATTTTTTGGATATATTTTATTCAAAAACAGCTTGTCCATTGTATCTGAAGAGAATATGAAGGCTACTTTATTATATACAGGGTGTTTGGTGGAGGGTTAGACAAACTCGGTGGGTGTGTAGGTGGACCTATTTGTGAAATACAAATTGAAGGAAAAGACCCTAACTGTTTTAAATTTTTTTTAATCCTGTTTTTTGTATTTTTTTAAGATTTTCCAAAATTTTACCTCTCTACCCCTAGAACTTTTTTTTGGAACGTGTTTTCTAGTAAATTTTTTAATTGCTTTTGGTCTCAGATGTATCCTTCGTCTTTTGAAGGCATTATTTATTTGAAAGAACGTGTAAATAATTAGTTATAAGCTCTCAAAGTTAAAAAAAGTAAAAAAAATAATCAAGAAGGACAACTTTGCATCGTTTTAAAAAAAAAAATTAATAGCGATCGAGAAGTTCAAATACTTTTAACAACTTTTCTAAACATCGCTTATTACAACGGTATACCACATGTAGCCGAACAGTCTATAAATTTATCAAAAATTAGCACTTATAGGTAAAATGGGAGTAAAAACGCTAAGAATAAAACATTGTATTAAAACAATTTTGGTTCAAATATCACTTCCCTATTTCTGATACAAAGGTAGGAACGCTAAATTAATTTAAAAAAAAAAACCTTTTTTTTATCATACCTAGTTATCCGACTAATTCGAAGATTCGAAATTCGAAATCAGAATTTCGAATTCGAATCAATATTTGTAATCGTTAAATTTCGTTCTTATTTTAGTTATATGTTATGTTTTTATAAACTGTTTGTTGTTCTGTTTTGTTATCGTTGTTTTTGTCACAATGGCGGAATTCAGCATTGAAGAATACGCTGAAATTATTTATGCGTACGGTCGATGCGATGGAAATACACGTGCAGCACAGATACTAGGATACCTAGGTATGATAAAAGAAAAGGTTTTTTTTTAAATTAATTTAGCGTTCCTACCTTTGTATCAGAAATAGGGAAGTGATATTAGAACCAAAATTGTTTTAATACAATGTTTTATTCTTAGCGTTTTTACTCCCATTTCACCTATAAGTGCTAGTTTTTGACAAGTTTATAGACTCTTCGGCTACATGTGGTATACCGTTGTAATAAGTAATGTTTAGAGAAGTTTTAAAAAGTATTTGAACTTCTCGATCGCTATTATTTTTTTTTTTAAACCATGCAAAGTTGTCCTTTTTGATTATTTTTTTTACTTTTTTTAACTTTGAGAGCTTATAACTAATTATTTACACGTTTTTTCAAATAAATAATGCCTTTAAAAGACGAAGGATACATCTGAGACCAAAAGCAATTAAAAAATTTACTAGAAAACACGTTCCAAAAAAAAGTTCTAGGGGTAGAGAGGTAAAATTTCGGAAAATATTAAAAAAATACAAAAAACAGGATTAAAAAAAAATTAAAACAGTTAGGGTCTTTTCCTTCAGTTTTTATTTCACAAATAGGTCCACCTACACACCCACCGAGTTTGTCTAACCCTCCACCAAACACCCTGTATAACGGAGCCTTCATATTTTGCTGCACTATAGCATAGCATACCCTATGTGTGTATTCCGCGTCTCGTGAACAAGCACGTAAATTATTTCGCATCAAAGGCATTTTGGGAAAATAGACCAGCTGCCAATAAACTAATACAAACTTTACACAATATTTAAACCGATATCTCTAACATTATTTTATCTAGTTATTTTCGTGTAGTTTCTACTTAATCATAACAGTTTATATTTTCTTTAAACATGAAGCGTTGGTAAAAAACCCAAAATCGTTTGCGAGAAAGCTCGCTTAAAACTATAAATAGATTCTATCGTATTAAAAAAATCCTAAATATTCTATTTATATTTAAATGAATAGAATGTGAATAGAATGAGTCCATTATAATATACAAATCCAAGAAAGCATAAAAAATAATTTATGCAAATGAGTGTAAATTGGGCGCCGTTTTCATAAGTGGTAATAAAAACTTATGAAATTAATAAGAAAATTACGTTATTTTATTGGCCAGATAAACGTTCAAAGTTGTGTAATAAACGAAACCACCCGTAAACATAATGGTTTCGTTGAAGTAAAGATATTTTACTGTATTTAGGTTATTTAATTCCTACTGTGATAGTCATTTTTTCGATTAAAAGTAATGTGCATTTTTAGGGTTCCGTACCCGAAGGGTGAAAACGGAACCCTAAAATTGTACGTGGCTATTTGAAAAAAATAGAAAATGGTAAGATTTTGGCCCTAACATCGGTTATGTTAGGCCCAAAATTTTCAAACCTTTGATGTTCTTTGAAAAAGTTCCCGATTTTAAAACTACTATGTTTAATATTTGTACGATGGTACGGGACGGAACCCTTCGTGTGCGAGCGGACTCTTGGCGGTTTAATTAGTCCTAGCTCTATCTATCTATGATAATTGTATCGTTTAGCAAGCATTTTACAAAGACAATGTTGCAATAGATCGGCTATTTTTCTAGATACGTACCTAATAGATTATCTGCTATCAGCGAAATACGTTATTGAAAACCACCAAAACCGTACGTTACACAAACAAATTAACTACAACATCAACAAAATTAATTTTACTAACTACCTAGGTACCTATAAAGACGACAAGAAAGACATTGGAACTCATATTTTGGGAACTTTAATGAAGAACTAAAGGAAATAAAATTACAATAAAACAATAGAAATAAATTAAAACAAGATCCGTCAAGTGCGAGTGTAACTCGCGCGCCGAGGGTTTTGAACGTTTGTCAACAAATATGTATCAAAAGTACCGGTTAGAGACTTCGCAATTTAACGAATACCTAAGAATAGTAGGTATCGTTTAGCAAGCATTTTACAAAGACAATGTTGCAATAGATCGGCTATTTTTCTAGATACGTACCTAATAGATTATCTGCTATCAGCGAAATACGTTATTGAAAACCACCAAAACCGTACGTTACACAAACAAATTAACTACAACATCAACAAAATTAATTTTACTAACTACCTAGGTACCTATAAAGACGACAAGAAAGACATTGGAACTCATATTTTGGGAACTTTAATGAAGAACTAAAGGAAATAAAATTCTACATTTCTTATGGATCTCTCTGCATGCTTCGGTTAAATGGGTGGTTCGGTTAAGGTGGGTAATGGTAAAATTTTCGACTTTTTTCGAAATATTTCAAAAAGTATGAAAGCTACAGAAATTTGAAAAACTGGTTTGAAATGTCCAAACCGATACCTTTCATTTGATACCCCACTCGGTGAGGTAGTTCCCCCTTTTGAAAATTATTCCCCCCCTTTTTGATCATTTTTCAAAATGTGTTCTTTTTTCAAACTTCTCTATATTTTTCGTGCAAAATATAGCTTCATATCTACAAACGCTCCATACATTTTAAACGGATCGCTCTGCGAACTTCGGAGATAGAGGGGGGGGAATGGGTATTTTTTCGACTTTTTTCTAAATATTTTAAAAAGTATGAAACCTACAAAAATTTCAAAAAATATTTTGAAATCTACAAAATGATACCTTTCATTTGATACCCCATGTGACTCTGTAGGTATCTTTTAAAATTTCGGCATCACAATTTGTATGGAAAATATTCATTTTCATTTTTCATTTATTTTCATTTATTTTTCTCTAAATCTGTACAGGCGCACGAAATGTATTAGGGTAAACCCAGGATACATGCCTCACTGGGATAGATGCCTCGGTTTCAAAAAACATAACTTCCCGAAATCGCAACTACGAATTAATAGTTTAAATAAGGCGCGGACGTGCCACACCCCTCAGTTCCCCGCAGGCGGTTGAGCAGAGTGGACGTATTTTTCTTGTGCGTGCGATTATCTCCGCGGCGAACGCAGGCTTACTGGTCAAAGTTTTAAACTTGAGTATTCAGTGTTGCATAACTTTTTATGTAGTCATAAATTTTATTCAATTTTACTAACGTTGATACATTGGTACATTGAGTACACACCTAAATGTCAATACCCTCTCTATTGTATTTAGTTTAGTTCTACTTATGAAAGGCATCTATCCGTATCAAAAAGTATAGTTGCCTCAATTTATCTGGGAGATAGTTGCCCTTAAAGGCATCTATCCCCCAGAACTCTAAACATAGTCAGTGTTTGTTGGAAAACATAATTTTGTTATATTTTACGTCGGAAACATTTTGTACATACCTATTTGTGTTCAATACCTAATGTTTGTAGGGGAACCATGCCACGAAAGTACAAAAATGTTTGTTTTCTTCTTTCGTAAATGTTGGTTTTCTTAATGTTCATTTTCTTAATTTTCTTACTGTTGATTTTCTTTATTGTTATGTTTTGTTAGACAAATTCACACGCTCAATTATTATTGTATAGGAATGCTCAAATAAATGATTTTAAATTGTATTTTACTTTTATTCATTCTATAGGGCATCTATCCTCCATAGCATTTTCATGCTGTGGCATCTATCCATATAGGGTAGGCATCTATCCCCAAAAAAAGGGTTTGCGAAAACTCAATTCCTGCCTAATTAGTGATATTTAGGTCACTAGCAACCGTTATAGATGTGAGATAAAAGATTAAACTATCTATATTCATAAAAATTACTCACGTCAAATTAAGAATTTTAAAACTACAAGGCTTTTTCAAAAAGTGTGGCTTCTATCCTGGGTTTACCCTATTATTTTAAATTTCAACTTGATAGCTGCAGTAGTTTTTGAGTTATTAAGGAGAGAAAAAAGGACAGACAAAGCGAGACCATAAGGGTTTTGAAACCGATCTTCGATCTTCAAAACACTAAAAATGAAATAAAAGAAATTAAATCTAAATAATTAGAATACCAAAAGTACGTCATGCCGATTTGGAGCCAATTTTTATTCTTCTCTCTTTATATTTAACTAGTTTCTGCCCGTGGCTTCGCACGCGTTGTTTCTATGGAAACGTTAAAAGGTGACTTGTGTCCCACAGGAACTGATTTATGGGATAAAAAGGGATTAGAATTACCTGTATGCAACATTTCAGCCCGATACGTCCAGTAGTTTTGGCGTGAAGAGGTAACAAACATCCATCCATCCATACATCCAAACTTTCGCATTTATAATATAGTGTGATAGTGTGATGTGATGTAATGTATGGATGTTTAGATGTATGGATGGATAGATGGATGGATGTTTGTTACCTCTTCAAGCCAAAACTACAGAACGAATCGGGCTGAAATTTAGCACACAGGTAATTCTTATCTTGGAATCAAACTTAGGCTACTTTTTATCACATAAATCAGTTCCCATGGGATAGAAATAACCTTTAAACGTTTCCATAGAAACAACGCGTGCGAATGCGAAGCCGCGGGCATAAACTATTTTATAATATTAGTATAGTGTAATAGGGCCAAGTTAGTTTGTATAAGTTTGAAACCCGATATAGCAAGTTAGTACTACCTAGACATATTTTATGGCTACTCTCGCATATATGCCGAGAGGTCCAATTCCGTCCAGTAACCAATAATCGGACGCTGGCCGTGTCCGATGTCACCCAACCTTGGCATTGTTCCGCTGCCGGACACGGTAATCGCAGCCTACCTACTTACCTACCTGTAGGCATGTCTACCGCTTCTATGGATTCGAAAATGAACCTTAATTTCATAACATTTATCGACCATTTTCCTATTTTGTCAGTGCGTAGCTCTAGCGATAAATAAATGCTTAATCTGCCTCTACCGAAGACTATCGCTGCGACAGGTTTAAGGCCAGGTATTCCTGCAGCAGTAGGCGTAAGGGAAAATGCGCGCCTGCCAAGCCCTTGCGCTCGTGTTTTTGTAGTTATTTAAACATGGTGATTAAGAAAATCATTTTATCAAGTCAAACTCTGCGAATTTGTTTAGAAATATGAAGTGTCCTTAGTTGAGTACAAAAAAAAAGTGTGATATCAGTAGGTAGTTCACTAGTCATAATATTGAAAAAACGTTAGAAAAAGGGGTAACTTTGGGATTACTTTATATCGAGTGAAGTTTATTTGATCTTGTAACTGAATGTGACTTTGACTAGACTAGATCCTTAGGTACTACCCAGCCTTAAAGGAAAAACACGCTGTCACCTGTCACTCGACAATTTTCTAGACTTTGAAGCCGTACGCTTCCTTTGTATCTTCTATCATTTTAAGCACAGAACTATATCTTGGTACTAGCTTCTCCCCGCGGCTTCGCACCCGTAGTTTCGGTATAATCAGTAGCCTATTATCTAAGTTAGGCTTAGCTCTAAACGTACGTCAAATTTTATCTATATCTGTTCAGTAGTTTTGGAGATCCTACGTAACAAAAATTAGATTTCATAAACTTTCGGCTTTATAATATTAATAGGATAGTTCGCTGATTCTAAGCCTTCTTCTTCTAAGATGGCAGAATTATCCCGGAATCTGGTATCAAAATTATCGTTGTTAAAAGTAATTCGGGAAAGTTCAGTACCATGTGGCCAACAATGAATCACGATGGGTCTATAAAACCCCTTTTTCCTCTTGTCTTGAAGAAACCCACTATTGTAATTGACGGAAAATACAGACACGGCAGCAATATTGATTACGTTAAGGTGGGTAATGACTGGCGTTAAGCTAAGCCCTCATTAATCCAATTCCGCTACCACACAACACAAAAACTAGCATTCAAATGCAGGCTGTAACTAAACTGTATTTAAATGCACATTTTTGTTCTGTGCTGCAGGGGTGCTTTTCAGGTGTGTGACAAGCTTTACTGGGCGTAAAGTAACGAGTTACGAGGAAAGAAGGCGCTCACTACGAGCAAACGGATTTAAGCACACGGTGTAACGTATCATCATCATCATCATCAGCCTATATTAGTCCACTGCTGGACATAGGCCTCCCCTAATGAGCGCCATGGCGCCCTGTCTTCAGCTTGCCGCATCCAGCATCTGCCTGCAGTCTTTCGCAGACCGTCATCCCACCTGGACATTGCCGAGTCGTGGTCGCCACTCAAGAACACGTTTGCCCCAGCGGTTGTCAGTTCCTCGCGAGATATGGCCGGCCCACTGGCACTTCAGCTTGCTAATTCTTACAATTAAACGTTTTATGCTCGCTGCGAATGGTACATTATGCCTTGTAAGACTGGTCAGTACCGCCTTTAGATCCAACCACGTCACCTAATGTATACCTATTCCTATAAAAAGTATTTTCTACAATAATCCCAGTACCGGTTTTACCTCAAGATGGTGAATATTGCTCTAGAATACCCTTTTATAGAGGGAGACATTTCACGCGTTTCAAAATCCGATAACCAGCTTCAAATCGCGATCGGGAACAGCCAACACATTCCACACTGTAGGTATTCACCTACATAGATATCGATCGATACCTCTTTTTAAAAATAAATAAAATGATGCTGGTTAATTCACACAGCATTATCTAGCCCCGAGCAAATCAGGGCTTGTATTATGAATACTACAAAACATCACATAGATAGATATTTTTATTATAGATATAAAAAAAACCAGTTTTGATCGCTTATTTATGTATCTGGAAGACAAAAGTAGTAAGAGGTTTTAACAGAACGCCGAGTTTATTTATTTAAACTATACCAATAGATGAAACACAATGTACAATATGTATTAAACTGAATCACAATATGTCATAATTTTTGCGCTTGTGAACAACTACGCAATAATGTATTAGGTGGCTATATTTTCCGCATGTACAACTACAAAATAACTTATAGAATCTATCAGGTAAAGCCGTGATCAAACGAAGGTTTATACAAATAAAAAGAAATAGACAAAAAATTGTGAAATGACCACCAATACTGATATAGTCAGCATCCAATTATTACGATATACTAGTAATTGTGAAATTATTTTGATTGTTTAACACTCCTTGCCACTTTAATGATAGAAAACCAATAAAGAAAAGTTTGTTGAAGCGACGCGTGACCCGAGAGCTGGTGATATCTGGCGCATCAACACTGCCATACAGCGGGGCAATGCAGCTAGCATAGCGGGGACGCGACGACTGGTATTGATATAGATCAGTTAAGCTATCTGTAGATTGTTTGCAACAGTCTGCATTCAGCTGTATTGCTTAAATTGTAAATACTTGTTCTAATTGACTGTCTAAATGATTCAATTCAATTCTTGGTTAATGGCTCTGTAGTCAAAATGATTGTAATTCAGAAAATTTCCTACAAACTATCGTCGTCTTTGCCAATAAAGAATCAGAAACCTGACCTAGGACAACTGCGTATAATCCCGCACTTGTAGCCACTTTACATTCAGTTATGCGAGTTGCATCATACCTTACCTACCTCACCGCACACTCGACTGGTACTCTAAGATACGGCAGATTTATTTTCACTCGACGTCTTAGCTGGAGAACTTACTGGTTTCCCTAATTAGATAAAACCAATTGGGCGCCAGACGTCTGTCTGCTGATAAAGGCCTATTTGTGATAGTAGGCAATATCACAAACGGGCCTTTCTCAAAATAACAAATTCGTCCCATAAAAATTTTGAAAACTGTATATAATGCAAATCACAACAAATTCAGAGCCGATAAAAAATTCAGAACGTTACGATTACGAAGAATTTAGTTTTGACCTTCCAATGTCGACAAATGAAACTGTAGTTCTCTAGTTTGAATGGGTAGAGCAATATTTTGGTTAAGGATTTCTAAAAGTCTATATTAATTATTAACTGATCCATATCAATACCAGTCGGAAGCGTCCCCAAGACGCTGGCTGCATTGCCCCGCTGTATGGCAATGCTGATGCGCTGTGCCAGATACTGACCAGCTCTCGGGTCACGCGTCGCTTCGACCAGACGCTCAGATAATTTTTTGAAAACCCGAAGAGCCTCGGTACCCCACGGACCTAGGGTCTCGACTCCAAGAGGAGCAAATGTGTAGGCCCTGTCGAGACCTGCATATTTGCGCCTCTTGAGATCTTCGGCCAAATCTGCCGCCGCGCCTGCCCTCACGGATGTCCTCGGAAGATGGGAAGGCGCAAGTGTGTCGACGCATGTAGCGTCCCACACAATGGGCCTCCCCAACTCCCATGGGACTAGTGTCATACCGTCGGGCCTTTTACCATCGTCACGTAACAGACCATTCGGTTCGAGAATAGCTGGTACGTTAGCGGTGACAAAGGCCCGGCGGATGATGTCGTTGTGATGATGTTGTCAGTTGAACTACCTGTAGATTGTTTGCAACAGTCTGCAGTTAGCTCACAGTTGAACTACCTGTAGATTGTTTGCAACAGTCTGCAGTTAGCTCAATTGTTTCAATTGTAAATACTAATTATATTATAATTTTCTTTGTGAATAAAGGCTTCTGCCAGTTTATTATTAACCCTAACTAAATAGCTGCTAGAAGTACAATAGTGCATGTTGACCTCTCCATCCCACTGTATGCGGTAAACAAGCCTGCGCACACGCAACGCGGCCTTGCGCGCAGTTCCGTGAAAGGCGACCGGCCGACATACGCGGCAAGAGTTCTACTGCGTTCAGTTCACGAGACAGTATTGTACTAAGATAGGTTTACGTTATATATCAGAAACGAAGTATATTTTAAATTTTAGGGGAGGCCTATGTCCAGCAATGGACTAGTATCGGCTGATGATGATGATGATATTTACAATCAAAGAAAAGAAACAAATTATGAACCAGTGTTTACAATTGAAACAATTGGGCTAACTGAAGACTGTTGCAAACAATCTATCTATCTATCAGCGGGGCAATGCAGCCAGCGTCTTGGGGACGCTTCCGACTGGTATTGATATGGATCAGTTGAACTCCCTGTAGATTGTTTGCAACAGTCTGCAGTTAGCTCAATTGTTTCAATTGTAAATACTAGTTCTAATTTATTTCTATTATTATATTGTAATTTTCTTTGTGAATAAAGGCTTCTGCCCTTTTTAAAAGTTTTAATTTGTTTCTATTCTTTAATTGTAAAATTCTTTGTTAGTAAAATGATTTTAAAACGATTCCTTTCTTTCTATTGTTCTGGAGTTTCATTAAAATCTGTTGATTCTCAAACCTAAAGTAGGTAGTCTTGTAAGAACAGAAGTTCCTATAATTTATCTGTAAGCACGAGTTTGCAAGCAGCCACTAATTAGTGGGTCCCAGCCTTTAGGAACACAAACAAAGACAGTTGCTCGACCTAATCTCGTTAGAAGCCATTTGCAAACTTACTTAACTACTATTTTGTAACTGGCTTCGTTCAAAGGACCTTTCATTTAAATGAAATAATAAGCAAACTTTAAATTTTCTCCAACCCTCCAGTTGAATTAAATTACTGACAAAGCAAGTTTTGCTAGGTCGGCACTAAACTAAGTGGTCAAAAAAGAGAAACGAAAGAATTACCAAAGAGTTTGTATTTAACAGGGTACGAGTTTTTTTCTGACATGTACAAAATGATCAGAAAACTTGCACCCGTGCCGTGGCGGTTGTAGCGTAAAGATTGACCTCTTCATCCCAGCCGAGGATGTCTTAAGGGCCGAAGGGAATCTACCAGAGGATCCTTTTGTGTGTTTTTAATACCTCCATTGCCATCACCATGGTGGAAGTCCTTGTTTGGGGAGGGCATGTTTAGCAGTGGACGTATGATGAGCCGCTGATAAGGAGCTGATGAGGAATAAGCTAAAATGACCATAATGTGACTCGACAAATGTTTGTACGATCAGCAAATATTAGTTCCGGGTGTTCTGGGTATTTTCTACGTATAGTAAAAAAATATCTATGTTCGTAATTATATATTTTATCGTCGATAGACCTTCATTTGATATATTCTCTTAAGTAGCAGTCATCGAGTACCTAAGGGCTAAATGATGGAGTGTGATTATTTATTTATATATTATTATAAAAAGTATATCTAGTATATAGTATAAATTGAAATCTCCACACTTCCTTTCAAAGCACAAGTGCTCTATCGATCGTGATAAGACTCGAGTGCTCGAGATAGTTCCGTCACTGGAAAATAACCCCCCGAGTGGGTGGTGTAGTATGAATATTCAGACGCACAATTACTAAATTATATGTAGAAAGTTGTTGTTGGTAAACAAATTTACTTGAAGCTGTTTATTTAAATGCCGGACCCGCACGAAGTCAACAGAAAAATCTTTAAAATCTTCAAGTTTTGTAGTTAACGTTTTTTGTTTATTTATTTCTGTTTAGAATATTTGTAGATACATTTCATTATTAAAAAGATACCAAAACCACTATACTTAGAACCAGGTAAAAAACAAGGAAAATGACACAAATTCTTAAGATATCCGCTCATCTCTACAGATTGCAGACATGCATCTTGTACAGTCAGTTAGAAATTGACCTTGAGCAATAATATGTGCCCCACCTACCGGGTTCTCACAAGGATAGTGCCCGAAAGGCAAATAGGCTAAAGATCGGCAATTAATTCACTAAGCTGGCTTCTGCCGGCGGTTTTACGTGCGTATACTCTGGATAAACCTTCTAGACCTTCGCTATACATGGTAGGCCACACACATTGTCACTTACTTAGGTGAGTGCTATACTCGGATCGGAGTCTCTCTGAAGGATAGGATGAGTAGCGAATACATCCGACAGAGAACCAAAGTTATCGACATAGCCCATTAGTAAGCTGAAGAATACATTTTTCATTTGACCACCTTGGTATTATTCTCTAAAGAATAGCCAAAGAAACATCCAAATCGCTCCACAAATGACGTACTAATCACAAAACATAAATAAAAAAACACTCAGCCAGGACATAGAACCTATAGTCCTTTTTTTAAAGTCGTTTTAAAATAAAATAAAAAGGCCTTCCCTAGGCTACCTTTAGCGTGCGTGCTAAAACACACTGATAATTACGGTTTGAAGCTGTTACCTATTGTTACGGTTGACTGTACAAACGTAATGACTGTCGCCGGAAGTGACGCCGCGCTGAAATGACCTCTATTGCGTTTGTTTGTATGAAGCGGTTTGGGGGTTTTCCATAAAACCTACATAAACATGCTATACCTATCTAAACCATAGAGTTTACGTAGGTATAGCATGTTTATGTAGGTTCAATTTCCATCCGTGTCATGTTGCGAGGAGAATGTTAGATAATGAATGTGGATGGATATAGGAGTAGAGGTAGGTCTCAGAAGATGGATGGACTGGGTGTAAGATGACTTGAGCACAGCCTACCTATGTGCATACAGTCTATATGCAAACAGTCTCTTACTTCTTTCTTACTCATGAGTAAGAAAGAAGTAAGAGCTGAGATGACGATAATAGACTAATAGAAGCGAATTTAAGAAGAAAACCTGTTGAGCCGACCTCACTTAAGTGGGGTCCTATAAAATATCGAATTAAATTTAGACGTTAAGATTTTTTTTCGTGAGATTACAAACAGGCGCGCCTCACCTGAGACACTGGAAATACTTTTCGTGAGACTTTGGGCACAGGCGCGTCTCAACTCAAGTGAGGCGTTAGGAACAGTCGCGTCACACGTGAGACGCTAGCAATTATTTTCATGAGACCTTAAGAATAAGCGCGCCTCACCTGAGACGCTGGAAATACTTTTCGTGTGACTTTGGGCACAGGCGAGTCTCACGTGAGACGTTAGAAACAGTCGCGTCACACGTGATGACGTGAGACGCTAAGAATACTTTTTCATGAGACCTTAGGAACAGGCGCGCCTCACGGAGACGCTGGAAATACTTTTCGTGAGACGTTGGGCACAGGTGCGTCTCAAGTGAGACGTTAGGAACAGTCGCGTCACACGTGAGCCGCTGGGAGCACTTTTCATGAGACCTTAGGAACAGGCGCGTCTCACGTGAGACGCTGGGAATAACTCCTAAAAACTCATCAAAACAAAAGCCTCGCACTTGACTTACGATCATTAAATTCCTTTTTTGTCCATAATTACCGCACTATTACCATAAACAAGAGCGGGCGTCCTTCGGGAAACGACCATTTGGAGTAAGAAAATCAACCGTGGCGGGAGTGTGAACATCATAAAATTCATACCCTTTCAGCGCCGAATACGATCGTGCAGTCAGCTGACCTCGGTGTCCAAGAGGATGCTATGATCGTAATTTATTGTGATACTCTATCTAACTTATTTTAATTAATTATTCATTAATCTTTCTTTCTGTTTACTCTTCTCTCTCTTGTAATTTTTCTAAATAGTTTTATTTTTTATTTTTCTCATAGAACGAGGCTATCATATAAGAAAAACAAATGAAAGCAGACATAAAGTTAAAATAATTATGACGCTTATTGCTGGACGTTACAGTTTATGTTTTATGAATTTTCTTCGCAAGTAACAAAAGCAGTGAAATATTAGTTACAAAAACTCATTAATATAAAGTTGGTAAGGTTAAAATAGATTCAATTAAAGCTAAGTATAATAGGTTAGTTCATAATCCTTAACACCCGCTTGATTTAGCGAGTTCTATAAATTATTGATACTTAGGACGCTTTAGATCGCTTCTTATGTAAGTTCTTTGTAAGTTTTACCAATTTACCTTTTTTTCATAGTTTTTAAGGACAGTTTCTTGTCAATCCTTTACTTCGAAAAGTAGCCTCTATAAAAAATTGGGATATTATTTGCTTTTTTAGAAATTACCCTGAGTGTGAGAGCCCACGCTCTATAATAACAAAAACTTTAGTCTCAAGTCAGGTAGACAAAGAATGGGAGTTAAAATGTCATGCTGATCGTATTTGACGAATTTTCTTTATTTACACGACTTTATACCTCCAGCACCATGACAACCGAATGCATGTTCCAAAGGATCTCACCATCTTCAATATTATCACTCTACCAGGACAACTTTGTCGCAGGACAATGACCCGGAAAACAGGCCCCTGTCCCTTACACCATAAGGGTTATATTACTTAAGCGAGAAATGAGAAAAAGGTATTTTTAGTGAGCTCGATAAATTGTGATGAATCAATGTTACTTATGTTACAACCGCGAAATCCAATTTCTTTTTATATGAGGATAATAATATTTATGCGATTTTATGTGAGCACTTGATTTTATTTATATTCGGAGATTAATAATGAATGATTAGACTCGATTAAATGATGTTATTTTGCAGATAATGAAAAGGTGAGTAATTGCTTTGAATTTTCAGTTGTAACAATGTAATACAGTCATATCTCGAAGTAACTCAGCAAGACAGGTATATGTTTTTTTTATTGTTGATGGTCAAGCGTTTGACCACCAACTCACTTAAGTAAGTGGTTTACCAGAAGGAACTTATTTACTCTGAATTTGAAGACTCCAAGATTATACTCTAACGGGAAAATAGACGCAGGAAGCTCATTCCACTCTTTGGCCGTGCATTTTATGAAAGTAGAATATTTATGGTGAGGTATATGTTTCGTTGTCATGCTTCTGCCCGCGGCTTTGCACACGTTTTACCACGATTTTTTTGGTATTGCCTTCCTCTTTATAAAATCTAACTTCTTGGCAAAATTTAGATCCGCTCAGCTGTTTAATCGTGAAGAGATAACAGAGTCTTAAGTTTGAAAATAGTTTGCTTAAAAATAGATTGTAAAAATAGATTGAAATGTATAAAGTAGACATTATATTATAAGTTGTACGTATAAAACGATAGAATCGATGTTATTGCTATATCAAAAAAATTGTCCATGGTAAAGCATTTTTTATTCGAAGTTTGGAATCCAAAATAAGAAATATCCAAACTTTGGATATTTCTTCTAAACGGTATATATTGAGTTTGAGTATTTTTCTTATTCATACGGATTAAAGCGGGTTAACCTTATTTGTGTTGGAAGAACACTTTTTTTTTACTTCATAACGAAACAATCATTTGTCCTATCTTATCAAAGCTTTTATTGCTAACTGTACCAAACAAATCCATGGACCCTTTGTGGAAGAAAATATTATGTATTTTAAAATGTCGTGGACCTGTTGGGAATCAATGTATGAACCTAAGTTTTTTGAAAACAATGGAGTCGTGGACCTTTGGGAATAAGCCCAACGTTTCATCTCTTAACGATGGACATCTTCACATTCTTTCAACACAATTAAGGCTCGTAGTTAACCCGCTTACATCCGTAATGAATGCGTCAAATTACGATAGTTTTTTAGTAAAATATTTTTCCTATCTTGTTTTAAGTGTCTATTATAATAGATATTATATTTAGGATATATTAGGTACTCAAAATGCTTTACCTAGAATAAATTCTAGCTAAAACAAAGAATGCTGTTTGAACAAGTGGCAAATAAATAATCATAGATCTCGAGGTGTGAACCCACGACCTTCAAACTAAATGTCAGAGGTGCCTCTGCTATGCCAGCCCCACCCACTAAACAAATTACAGATATTGTTTAGGATAACATCTAAATGGTCTAATGATAATTAAGGATAAGGAGCTAAAAGCTTGTATAACCTAACTAGCTGCTGCCCGCGGCTTCGCCTGCGTAGTTCCCGTTCCCGTGGTAAATCCGGGATAAAACATAGCCTATGTCCGTCTCCTGGTTCTAAGCTGCCTCCCCACCAATTTTCAGCCAAATCGGTTCAGCCGTTCTTGAGTTATAAATAGTGTAACTAACACGACTTTCTTTTATATATATAGATTGTGGTTGAGCTATTCATAAATTTAAAAGGTTTGATTTCTAAATAGTTAATATCAGAAAATGACTGGTACCTACATACATACTATACTATTTTTTTCGAAACAATACACAGTACCTACTTTGCATCCATTACTAATAAAACGAGTTATATGCGTATAGTCAAAACTGTTTTTCGCCATTACCCAATTTTTGCCAAAGGTGCGTTTTGTCAAAGGTTCGTTTTGCCAAAGTTCAATGGTCAAGACATTTTCGTCAAAGTAGCTTTTGGTCAAAGACAGTGATTTGCCATGCTTGCGTTTCGTCTTTATGACACGAGTATTAAAATCTCGTTACAGACATAAGTGATACTTTTATCTCGACAAATATCGACAAACGTTAGATCGATACACGGAATCTCGACAAATATTAGCTTGACGCACGGAATCTCGACAAACGTTATCACGACTCACGAAATCTCGGATGAATCTCGTTAGATTCATCGAGTAGATCCATGATGGTCTGTCGAAAAATGACAGCTTATGTCAAAAATGTTATAAGTGTCATAAAAGTGTTACGTGCGTAAATTAAAAACACTGTTTAGAATCTAACTAAATACAAAACCAAATTAATAAGTAACTCAACAGGCTAAGGACGCTTTTAAAATTTTTTTGATAAAATTAAATCAAAAACTAATAAAATTATACTTCACTCGGAAGAAATGCCTCTGCTATTATTTATTTTGTCTGTGTATGCCATTCTGTAGTTTGTTGCTCTAATAATAAAATGTTTATTTATGATACTCGTTAAAACTATTTGAGTCTTAAAAACACATTCTAATCTAAACCTTGGCATTTCATAATAATGTCAATTCGATGGACTTGTGACAATATTATTGATTTGGTCGATAATCTTCTACCTACGCAGAGTATATGCTCCACACCACAGCTTAAGGTTTGCGCAGACTTGGACCGCGATCACGGTACGGCTCAAACGTTAGCAGTTGAAACGTTAGGGTCTGCGTTCACAGGCCGGCATCGGACAATCCTGTGCACGTGTTTAATAAAAACGAGCCGATTGATAGTCCCTAATGTAGTAGTTCGTCTCTTTCTAGTACGATGTCCATATATCTGTACTTATATACCCTTTCGGCCGTCTACAGAACCGGAGTTTCAGAACTGGTTCCATACGAGACTTTTAAATTACTTGTACGGAACTATACACCCTACACCATGTTTCAACGTGCTAGACAAGGACCAACTACTACTTTGAAGTCGTCTCACTCGGCTCGTTTTTCTACTCTGAGATGTCTAAAAGAAAAATGAGCCTTAAAATCATGAATTTAGAGCGTACTCTAAAGATTAATGGTTGCAAACGATCTAGAGATAGCCCAACTCAAGCATCCCCAAGACGCTGGCTGCATTGTCCCACTGTAGAAGTTGAATCATTCAGATGTAAACTCATAAGTCGGAGTACAATTTGCTCTAGATAATAACAGACTGTTACCTAACTAACTTCAGTTGCCAATACTGTTGGCTTCTGTCCAGACGGCACTACCGGGTAATGTTGCGTACTACTCACCTGTCGAGACATTTTCGAACTTATCAACAGGTGCGTAGAGTTGTTTGTGCAGTGGTGAGGGATAAGTGGACATTCACCTTTATTTAGACGTAAACAACGTGACTTTGTTTACTTTTTATTGGTTTTTGGCGTAACAATTGGCTTATGAGTTATCTTGTACAGTTCCCAGTATAGGTATGCTTGTTCTTAATGATTATAATGAACAGGTAGTTATTAGGTTTACAAAATTGTATGCCTATCCGGATCAATATACAGGGTGGTTTTTGAGAAGGGCGGTGATGGCGAAGTCCGAAACCACGAGAGTTAGAGAAAAGTCGTGAAAGGAGTCATGCCCTCGATTTATAAGAAAACAATAACTGCATATTTAGTTTTTTTTTAATCTTTTACTTTTGAAGGCAATCGACACGAATAATTGTTCATAAATTCCCTTCTCAAAAAACCACCCTGTATAATATTGGTCCAGATATGACTTGTTTTTTATTTTAATTGAGCCTCTAAATGCGCGTATCGTCAAAGAATGAAAATACGATGCATTTTCACACCCCAAAGTAAAATAGGAGTCGATTTTTAAAAGTTTACTGAATAGAATCAGAGCTAGACTCTCACATGAAGCAATGACTGAACATGACTCGCAAAGGAACCGGAGAAAATGGGATGAAGATGTAACTAGGGGGCCTCTTACCAACCACTGAAAAGAAATGATGACGATGTATGGCTCAGTAAACATACATCGTCACCAGGATAATACAACAAACAAGTTTTGTACAGTAAGCCTCACTGTACAATACTTGCTTGTTGTATTATTCTGTTTTTTATTGTCCGCATCAGCATTGCCATACAGCGGGGCAATGCAGCCAGCGTCTTGGAGACGCGACAACTGGTATTGATATGGTATGGATCAGTTGAGCTACCTGTAGATTAAATTTAAATAAATTCAAACAAATTGTCAAACATATCCTTTGTAAAAAGCCTTACTACAAAATATCAGATTATCTAGCTAGAGGATAAAAAGCTTGGGACGAGTTTTGCTCCAGCTCGAAAATAACAGCTTACAGGCTAAAGGTTTCTTCGTCGCTTCTTTATTTTAGTCTACATACCGAAGTGACAGAAACAAAAAATATTACTTTATTTCCGTGTCAGTGTTTAGTTTTATGATTTGACCTTTTCTAAGTGTACATTTATTGTATTTATGGAAATAAAGAGTTTTTGCTTTGATTTGATTTTGATTGTTTACAACAGTCTGCAGTTAGCTCAGTTATTTCAATTGTTCTAATTTATTTCTATTATTTTATTGTAATTTTCTTTGTGGATAAAGGCTCCTGTTTTATGTGTATCCTACTCTATAGCTTCTCATCGCGGCTTTGAACGCGTTTTTTGGGAAAAAAAAGCCTAACCCAACCCATAAGTTATTCCAGGTCTAGATCTGATTATCTGTGCAAAATTTTAGACCGATCCATTCAGTAGTTTTGGTAGGTACTGTCTTCAGCCAAACATCTTCACAACGGCACAAACTTTCCCCTTTATAATATTATAGGAAGTAGGATTAGTAGGAAGGATGGTGTGCAATTCGTCCCTTTTTATTGGTGTGAAACACACCGACGAATTGCACACCTTTTATACATACAGGATAATGTATAAAGTGAAAGAGTCTACAAACTCTTTGTCTGATCACCCTGAATCGGCTGTATTCTTCCATTGATGAGTTTAGTTCTCGTCAGTGATCACGTTTCTCTACCTAATGCAACAGTCGTGATGTACACCGCTCTACAAACACGATCACTTTATTATTACAACATTTCGGCACGGAAATTGGTCTCTGTAATTGACAAACAAGTTATTTTGAACCTTTTGTTCTTAGAGGTAAGGATTCGGCACGGTCGATCTTCATGAAACAGAATGTGTAGATAATTCTACGTGAGAATTTATGGATAATTAACTTGTTTCCATGGTTTATGTTTAGTCCTAAAAGGTTCAATCGTCCAATCCATTGTCTGAAGAAGCCAGAAAAATTAAGGGCGTATTTAATATCAATAATTTTTAGGTACCATATAATGCACCAGGAATCGCCACTGTATAGATATCAAGGTATAAATTGAAAGATCTTTCAATTTTATCTTTCAAATAATATATTAATCTTTAAAGGTAGCGAAAATGAAATAGGCAGTCCCATACAATATTTTCACATAAATACGTTTTTATCAAGAACACAAGAATCGCTGAAAATGTCGAAAAATATGGTCTGGATAGGCAACTGCAAAAATAGCGTATTCTTTTGCATATTTATCGTGGACTTTTTGTTTTAGAGTGATACGTCGTAAATACGTCCTTATATTTCTGTACAGATTAGTTTTCAATAAAAATGAAACTCATCATACGCGAGTTTTCAGGTTCTTCACCATGTAATTTCAGCGGCACTTGCGTTTCATGTAATCACTGGTTGGTAGTGTTGCAACATTGTAACGGACTGATTGCCTACCACTACCTACTGAAAATTGACTCATTAACTCTTGCTACGTTGTGCACTGACAACCTTCAATTAGAATGATGTGAAGCACCAAAACGATAACCATGTAAAATTATGTATTTGAATATCATAAAAAAATATTTGATCGTCTGGTCGAAGCGACGCGTGACCCGAGAGCTGGTCAGTATCTGGCACAGCGCATCAGCATAGTTACAGTCAAATAATAGAAACAAATTAGAACTAGTATTTAGAAGTACTGTGACGAATTTACTTTGTGGCAAATGTACAACAACCCTTTCAATTCACCCCGCAGAAATCAAGCGATGCTCAGCAAAAACATGACAAAAGTACAGTCAGATCAAAGACATGTTACTTACGTATTTATACATCTAATGGCGTTGCAAAAATACTTACGTGTCAATGAACTTTAAATCTTAACTCAAAAAGAATCAAAGGCAACAATCGAAGACACGCCAAAACAACGTAAGTAGATTAGCGGCGAGCCGGCTCATTATGCCAAGGCCCATTCAGTCCGCTTGTACGATTTCTCTAAATTAAAACTTCAGTGGTAGAGAATACGTGATGTTGTTTATGTTTGTTTGCTTGTGTTCTACGAGATTTAATTTGTAAATAATCCCTCGAGACGGCTTTTTCTGGCTGTTTTCTTTTGCGTTATCACGGTTGATAAAGAAAAGAAGAGTTTTTAAAGGTCACATTTTAAAATGGACCTTAAAGTTTAGACACCTTAGTCTATTTATTTATTTTAAGGAAGGCTTATAAACAAAATAAGTAATCAGAATTATCAACATAAAAGCTAATGAATGGCCTTCACGGCTAAATGACAGTGTGGATATCAAATACGCTATGCAATCATATAATTTGGAAGGCTCCGGTTCCCCGGCTCTCTGACAAGTTCACAAAACTCCTTCGGCTGTCTAGAATATTAATACTGAAAAGTGTACACCTAGAACCTAGTTTGTGTTGGAAGAACACCAACGTCTCAACGAGAGACTTCTTCAGAACTTCATGCAAGTAGTTACCTGTTACGGGATAAAACGTTGGTGTTTTTTCAATACAAACGTAGGTAACCCGCTTACGTTCATAATAAAGTGCTTTATATACTTTAGTTAGATCTAACAGGAATCTTGGACACGTCAGATATTTCAAATTACATAAGTGACGACCTGCGTGGCGCAGCGGGCGAAGATCCGCCTGCGACGCAGGAGGTTGCGGGTTCGATTCCCGCCTCGGAACAAATTTGTGTACGATCTGCAGAAATTTGTTCCGTTGGTCTGGGTGTTTTCTATGTATAATAAAAAAATATCTATCTATGTAGTGTATTGTATTAAGTATATCAGTTATCTAGTACCCATAACACAAGCTCTGCTTAACTTGGGGCTAGATAATGCTGTGTGAATTGTCCAGCATTATTTATTTATTTATTTATTTAAGTGAAACTAGATATATGTTGAATCAAACATGGTATAAACATAAATAATGTCCCATGTCTCACTATGATCTAGCATGCAATATAACGAAGAAATACCATGTGTGGTATTGTTAAATTGTACATAAATATTGAATGTAACGACATCAAGTAACGCAAGGAATAAATAAATACAAATACAAAATACATGCAAAAATTAAGATTTAAAAATTAATTTATGTCGTTTATATTTCTGTCATTCAGACATTTAAACAATTTCAATTTAAATAAATAGTTATTCACTAATTTTAGTTCGTTTGGTATCTTGTTATATACTTTTATAAATATCGTCACAGATTTTATATACGTGGCTGAATGTATGGTTTCTCTTAGAGTTCATTTGTTTGGGGCTCTACTTAATATAGGGTTTTGTCGCATGCTTTTTAGAATAAATCTCCGTGATTCCTAAGAAAATTCATAAATATATTAGTAACTAGAAAATAAGGTTTAGAATACAACCCCATGTCAAGCGAGCAATTAGGAACAAAGCAAAACTGCTGATCCATCCCGATCCGACCTAAATAAGTTTCCGATCATTTTATCATATCAGGCGCCTGCGAAAGCTCTTTTATGTACAGCTCGAGTTGAAGCTTAGCTCTAGCTTATTTGGGTTACTTAGGTCTGGGTTTTTAATCTACGGATTCAAAGAAATAAACATGATGAATTGATGACAGTACTATGTCAATATAATTATTTATGAAAACTTGTTGTACACTCATAGAAACATCAATCTATTCCCTAAAAATAGCGATGTACATAATATAAATACTAGAAATAAGAATAAACTCGCTGTGCCCACAACTAGGCTACACAAGATGAATGTGTATTTTAAAGGGCAATAAATAAATAATAATACCGAAGCGACAGAAATCAAAAATATCACTTTATTTCCGTGTCGGTGTTTAGTTTTATAATTTGACCTTATCTAAGTGTACATTTATTGTATTTATGGAAGTATACAGAAATCAAACCATCACACCAATATTATAAATGCGAAAGTTTGGATGGATAGATGGATGGATGGATGTTTGTTACCTCTTCACGTCAAAACTACTGACCGGATCAGGCTGAAATTTTGCACACAGGTAATTTTAATCCTTTATCACAACCAGATCGGCCTGAAATTTTGCACACAGGTAATTTTAAACATACTTTTTATATCATAAATCAGTTCCCATGGAATAGACATCACCTTTAAACGTTTCCATAGAAAAAAAGCGGGCGAAGCCGCGGGCATAAACTAGTAACATATAAAGTAATACAAGATACAGAAACAAATAGGAATATAATATTTGGTCTTGTATATCATTTGCCCAGAAAATTGTAGTTTTTGTGACAAATCCTATTAAGTTTATAAAACAAAAGACAACTAATGTATACAGTGATGTTCGTTTGTTTTTGTAACCTTCTGGTGCTGGGTTACGCACTGACGCATTGAATGTTGAGGTCAACAATCCAATCCAGGTATAAAAATAACACAAACTCCCAAAAATATTACAACCCTTTTGCGGCAATTCGATAAAAACAATGCCTAAGTAATTCAGATACATGACATGATATAGCGATTAATGAAAAGTAAACCAAATGAAAAACGCATATTGGGTAAAATATTGGCCGTTGCGCCAGATTCACAGAACACAATTTTATCCCTTGTTTTGCCTGGAATTTTGAAACTTTTGTGTGTAGAAGTTCGACTGACATCGACAGTTAAAATGACTGGATATTGAGAAAGGCCCTAAAGAACTAGATTCCGCTGGCACTTAACCGCCACCTGGAACTCAGGGGAAAATTATGGGTATTATATTTTTCAGAATCATACAAGAAGATCGATACGACATTATTAGTATCTATACCTATTTAGATTTTAATATCTGCGGTAAGCTTAAAAAACTGTAGGTAGATAAAAGGTCCGTGTTTGTCCACGAACACGGATCATCTTTGAAAGTAACTTTAGAATGTTTACAAAACAGATTGATCACTTCTTATTCCTGGGAGCGAACAACAAAACTTTGTTTGCAACAGCTACAATCTAGGTTGTATTGCAAAAGTTTTATTGAGTCTTCATTCAATCCAACTGCAATAAGTTAAGACTTAACTACGATATTTCTTAGAAATGATAACTTCCTTGTTCTAATAATGTACGTGGATGGAGCCCACAATAATAGGTAGTGTCTTAACTATGTAGTACCTACGTGCTGGCACAAAGTCACGCTAAATTATCGACGTTGGACAGCATAAGACTGTGTTTTCGTTGGGCAGTGGAGCGGAAGATGAAACCGACTTTTGAATTTTAAATTGAATCGCGAGTAGTGTTTTATTTACACTGTCTGAACTGTTTGCAGACTGAGAATCCGCTTCCGCTTCAGTCCCCGCTGCCCACCAACAAGGCAAGTGCCTTGCAATAGAGTTATTTATTACTCAAGCAGCATTGTTCTAATTTGTTGCACCCAAGTGCAGGCGACAATAAAATGTCGACTTACGAGTTTCTAATCCCAAATTACGATAACCTTTAAAACTAGATCGTTTAAGAATAATGTATCATATCATAGATACCTGTGAGATATGTAAATCTAATCGAAAGAGTATAAACAATGTCCTTGAGAGCTCCGACATCCGCCAACGCGTTATATCGATTTTCCACGTACATAGATTCCTCTACAATAAGGCTTCACTGGACACAATGCCGCGTTATAAATTACACAGCCCCACGAAAGTGAACCGTATGTCAACTGCGACTGGACATACGCACGCAGCACGGAGTTGGCTTTTGCGCTGTTTTGTTATAAGTTAAAGGTACTTATGAGATAGTGACCGGAGTAATTAAGGTGGGTACCATGGCAGTAGCCTTGACCACGATACCATTGCCATGACAACTGGTCCATCCAGTGGCGCGAGTTGGCGCTTGACCGACAAAAAAAGGACTCCGAAACCTGTTCAAGCAATTAAAATAGCGTTTGATCATAGGTTTTTTGTCGGGACATAACAGGATGTTGGCAGCTTAGTGATTTGCTTTTTGTTTTTGTTGTCAAATAATTTTAAATATCTAGAAGTCATTAAATGTAAACAAACTTTGACCACCGCAGTGGTGGAGGTAATTTGTGCTGTTTTTGTTCTGGATGATCTACGAGTTTATGATACTTTTTATTTACCTATTGATCCTGAATATCAATAGTGAAAATCACTTATCTCACGGAATTTCGGATGTTTTTTATCTCTTCATTCACGACACGACAAAACTACTGAATGGATCTGGCTGAATGAATGAATGATGAACGAAAATGAATTCTATACAGATACTTATACTTAGTTTTATAATACCTGGATTAACTTACGTGAAGTCGCGAGCAGACGCCTGATATACTTAAATAAATATTGCTTACTATTTATATTATATCGGAAACTCAACGCCAAGCAAGCAAGATTTCGTTTTTGTGTCGTGGTTTGTTTACAAACAATCCACATCGAGATTGGGTAGTGTTTAGTTGTGAATATTGCGAAGTATGCCCTATTTATAAGCAAGGTTGTTTTCCCATCACACGACGTATACAATACAAGCCTTATTTAGAAATAAATAGGTAGCCTAGAGTGTTTGTTCAGCTTTTGGCTCATCTTACCTGTTTTCTAGAACAGACATTCATCATGATAATAGCAATGTACCAGTTACATTAGCCAATCAGATCGCAGCCCGCTGCGGGCGGCTGTGGAAATGCTTACACTAATTTGCGGAGTGGGCATTGAGGGCACTAACAACACTACAGTAAGTGGGTATTCATTGGTATTGAGACGGATCTATTGTCTTTCAGAATCCTACCCTACTATTACACAACGCTAAAAAATTGTGAAGATGTTAGTTTTGTTAACCAAGGTTTCAAAATATATAAAGTTAAAGGTAAGTGTAGTGTAAGTTAAAGATAAGTGTATAAATGAAATATATTATCCGATATGGGATGGGAAATCTATACTAATATTATAAAGGAAAGATTTAATTGTTTGTTTGTTTGTATTGAATAGGCTCCGAAACTACGGGACTACTTTTTACCGCGGGAAAATACTTCATTCCTACGGGAAAACGGGCAATAGGACAACGGGTAGTAAGAATGCAGCTAGTATTTTATACACTCGGTTCTATAATTCTAGATATTTTTTGTATAAAAGGGTTAACTTAAAATATCGGTGACAAATATATTACGACACTGTATCAGCGGAGCAAACCGCAGTAGATCAAAACAATATTTGGTTTTTATAGTTTTCATTCAGCATTTCTTTTGTCTCTTGTCCGGTTTTGAATTGGAATATGCATCTTTTACGCTTTTGACCTATGAAACGATTACCTACCGTGCGACAGTTTCCTTATTATTTTGCTAAAATATCAGAGGCACAGTGGTTAAAAAAGGTCTTCTAGCAGCGGGAAATAGATTTGTTTTAAAACACATTTTTTAACCCTTGTATGTGTACCGATAGAAGTTCGACTTCTACAGTTATACAGACAAGGGTTAAAAATGTGTTTTACCATAATATAGTAGAGGTAAATAATGCGAGTAGACATACGACGTGGTAGATCTACTACCTACGGTATTATGATGTCAGTTTTAGTACCAACCCTGTCGGTTGCCTGTCGTAAACAAGATGATCTACCATATTTGAGTGTGAACTGTAGTAGGGTATATTTTATGTGCTTCCATAAAAACGCGAGGTTAAACCTCGGTTTCATCAAAATACTAACTAGAAATTCAAAGGGATCAAATAAAGCAGTGAGCATTGACTTGAAAGATGCTGTCAATAAATCATTGGTTAGCTAATCAGCCGATAAATTGGGCAGTTAAGCACGTCTTTTTGTACAGTCAAGGACAAAAGGTAGTTGAAAAAGACAAACTTCCAAAAGAAATCCTTCAGCTCTCTTTTTAGAAGTATCTTCGTAATTTCGCGTTTAATTTTTTTTTAAAGTATTTGGCGTTGCACGTACAAAAAACATTAAAAGTACTATTGTAAAAAAGTAATATTATATAGTACATTAACCGACTTCAACAATAAGAGCAGCTTTCTCATTGATTCATTTTTATCCCGATTTTCTTATATCTATTTATATTTGACAAATTTATGTACCAACTAATACCATCTCTAAAAAAACATCCTACATTACGTGCATAGTTGTGATTAATTTATTTCCGTCAACATCAAACGGAAGCAATTGAGATGTCAAGACAGGATGCAGAAAGTGTGCATAAGCATCTATGTAATTGCACTCCCACATTTATAAACTTATCTAGATCAAGTCAATGCAAGATCATAGAGTCAACGTAAGAAACTAAACTGGTAAAGTCATTTATCTCTAGTATAACTTTTACTAAGTTTAGAGCGCGGCTTGTCACGCGTGGAATATACGATACGATGGACATAGAGTTGACGATTATTAAGACGTGACCGCCCTGCGGCTGTCACGCGTTTAAGGCGCTACCCCCCGACCCAAATCAGCGCCACCACCTATTTTGTCTTATTATTATGTTAAAAAAATTCATAAATCGATTGGCCAGTTTGCTATCATAATCTTAGTTTGTATAGTGTAGGTAGAGATGCGAAGTTGCTCTTTTTTGCCACCATGGTGGTCAAAAAGAGCAACTTCGCGCATCTCTGCTTAAAGTAGACAAAATTTTATTTTGTCTTTGAGATTTCAGATTTCAGATTTATTTATTGCATTTGTATGCATTTTACAGAGGCATTAAAAAAGTTTAGATATCACAAAATGACCAATCTATTCTTGAAAATTCCTTTGTTTAACATAATCTATATATATAAAAGAAAGTCGTGTTAGTTACACTATTTATAACTCAAGAACGGCTGAACCGATTTGGCTGAAAATTGGTGGGGAGGCAGCTTAGAACCAGGAGACGGACATAGGCTATGTTTTATCCCGGAATTACCACGGGAACGGGAACTACGCAAGCGAAGCCGCGGGCAGCAGCTAGTAATAAGATAAAATAGGTGGTGGCGCTGATTTGGGACGGGGTATCGCCTTAAACGAGACAAAACGTTGACTGAATGCTAGTTATAGGCTTAATACATCTATGCAAAAATTATGGCTAATCCTGTTAGCAGTTTTGTCGTAATGATTAGTTATTTAATTTAAGTCTCAAATCCCAGGAGCTGTTTACCTACTTAAAGTTAGTTTTAGTACACAGTTACTGTATAAATTTATCTCATTTTAAGTGAACTGTAATGTTTTTATGAGAAATAAAGTTCTTTAAACCTAATACCTCTAGCTACAAAAAATAGCAGAATGTCACTACTACTAACAGGCCAGTCTCTCATACATAAAAACTTTTTTCCGCAATACTTTCTGAGTGGCCTGGTAATACGCACAGCCTATAATAAACACTATGATCGATGGTTGTAGCAGATATAAATATGTAAATATGTATCATGTTTTTTTTTGATCTGACTGTACTTTTGCCATACTTTTGCTGATGATCGCTTGTTTTCTTCTGGGTGGGTTGAAATGACTAAATTATTAGTTTTCGCTTGTGTGATGAAAATTTGGGTCGAAATAACAATACACCCAATATTCAATTTATTTCAATCTTGGAGTCTTCAAGTCCAGGGTAAACAAGTTCCTTCTGGGAAAGCGTGCTCCATCTAAGGCCACATCTTCACTTACTTGAGTGAGTTGGTGGCCTAACGCTTGACTTATATAATTGATTGATAATGATCAATTTAAAAAAAACAACAAAATCTCTTCGGATGCAGCGCCATCAGCTCGGGTAAGTTAGTCTAACCTTCAATTAGCTTCCTAAATATTATAGACTTTTCGTGTTCCAAAGCGATACATGATCAAATAGATATTAAAATTGATATTTCGAGAAAAATTAGCAAGCTGAAGTGTCAGTCGTCCGGCCATATCTCGGGAAGAACGGACCACCACTGAGCTAAATGTGTTCTTGAGTGGCGACCGTGACTCGAAAAACGTAGTTTAGGACACCCTCCAGCCAGGCGGGATGACGATCTGCGAAAGACTGCAGGCAGATGCTGGATGCTCATTAGGGGAGGCCTATGTCCAGCAGTGGACTAATATAGACATGATGATTTCAAGAAGGTATTAAAGGTCAGATATGAAGATTCACTTTCAAATTGTAAAGTGTCGACCTTCACTTGTTATTGCGAGAAGAGACGAGCTCTCGATTTATTGACACATTCAAGAAGCTACATATTGCATACCGCCCGCGCCGCCGGCATAGATAGGTGTTACGAAAATCAATACGTTTAATATTGTTGGGCTTGATATGAAGGTATTTATGATATGAAGTGCTATTTTATGATCAAACTAGTATTAAATATAGGTTTGTTTGTATATTTGTTGTTTCTTAACCTCAAAACGTATTAACCAATTGGTCTGCTTTGTACAGATTTATAATTCTTTATTGATTATAGTCTTTCGCAAGCGCTGCGTATGGATTATGGGAATTAGGTACCCGCCTATTATAAAAGGCAAAAATGAACTTATAAGAGGGAGGCCTGCGTCCAGCAGTGGACGCAGGCCTCCGAGATATATGCTGGAGATGATGAGGATATTGATAGTTCTAGTATTGATATGGATCAGTTGAGCTACCTGTAGATTGTTTGCAACAGTCTGCAGTTAGCTCAATTGTTTTAATTGTAAATACGAATGATAGTTCTTGACTTGGCATAAACAGATTTGGCCAATATTAGGTAAAATACATACGACATTCTTCAATCGGTCAATACAATCTCAAGATGTAAACCCGGTAAAAAGCGTACGAAGTCGTAGAAAGAAGCTAGTCGCATATACAGCGAATATCCCAAACGCAAACACTGCGAAAAGTGGAGTAGATAAATTGTTGCGATGTAACTAACGAAGACAGAATTTATCGAGTAGTCAGATCACACTTCACACTAACATTATAAATGCGAAAGTTTGGATGTATGGATGGATAGATGGATGGATGGATGGATGTTTGTTACCTCTTCACGCCAAAACTACTGAACGGATCGGATTGCATACAGGTTATTCTAATCCTGGAATCAAACATAGGCTAATTTTTATCCCATAAATAGGTTCCCATGGGATAGAAATCACCTTTAAACGTTGCTATGAAGCCGCGGGCATAAACTAGTATTCAATAACTTTTGATCATCATACGCTACCCGTCTTTACCCAGTGTAAGTAAGTAAGTAAATCATTTATTTGTCATATAAAACACAATACAATTGGTTGATATTACAAAGTGTCAAAATTTAAACATATCTTAAACATAAATGAAAACTTTTAAACAAAAAAATTCGCTAAACCACTAAACCTCCGAAAAAACTTAAAAGCAAAAAATTATAAGCCTTTTTTATTTTACCTTTATAACTTAGTTCTTATACTAATGTAAGAATGCCTAAGTAACTTTGAGTCGGAATTTTACTTTAATTAATAGTATTTTCCGGGTTGTTTTATTCAGATTTATACTGGACTAACTTCGGGGTATACCTTTTCCAATAAAAAAAGAATTATCAAAATCGGACTACTCTGTAAAAAGTTATGCGTGGTCATACATAAAAAATATACGCGTCGGCTTGAGAATACCTCCGTGTTTTCTTCGGTTAAAAATTAAAGTAAAATAAAAGGTACGAGGGGCACCTCTCATACCAGAACCAACCCAGCCGCTAGGTTTAATTACATACAAACAACTAACTGTTTTCGACATTACAATGATTTAACAGTACTTTAAAGGTGCTCTGTATATGCCAGACCCTTGTGCCAATCCACGCGATCCCGCGCCAATCCCATCTAGGTCTTCTCAAATCTCATCCGTCTTTCATCGAGATAAGTAGGTTTAATCCGACTGGGACGAAACCTTGTCAAAAATTACCAGATTAGATTCAATATCCCTTAACACTTATATGACGCAGATTGACGTCTTCTATCCCGGGGCAGTCAATACCATTTTGAGTACACTTTCTAAAGAATCACCCTCATAATTAAGACACCTAGGTATTAAGAAAATGTACGCAGGAACGCATCGGGCTAAAATTCAGGTGAAAATTGTACAAAATCGCCCCGCTGTCCCACCATCACCGCAGTCCATAATCTCCATTGAGGATTACCTAGTTCTGCAGCCTACAAATGAGCCTCTGCGATCAATATACCACACAAATTCAGGCACGCTGGTACAGTCAGCATCAGAAGACCTTTAAAAAGGGGTCTGATTAATGATACAAATTTCCCCTTCGCTGATGCTGCTCGCCGCGCCTTGGCGAAAACTCGGCTAGGACGACATCACATCATCACAAAATTCCTGAAGCGAGTAATTGTTTTTATGGTTAGATATTGAGGTGTTGTCTTTAAAAATTGGTGTAATTATATTTCGACTTTTCGTCTTTGGGTCTGGAGAAATAAAAATGGCATATTGTAGGCCCTGCATCAACAGTACCTACATCAGTTAGGTATGACATCCTCATGACGGGTACCTATCAAAACACCTAGATATAAGGTCATTTAGTAGAATTGACTTATATGCTAAAATGACCTTGAAGCAAAACCTCTTGAAATGAAAATGGTCTGTATGTCTAAAACGACAAGTTAAGTCTAGTATAATTAGGAAAACCTTTTCAATCAAGTTTTAACTAAAATGAACATAACAACAACCTCTGTAGAAACAAAAAACATCGTCATCATTGACAACCTCTATTCATCCACGCTCGCCATCTATTGAGTTCTAAGATATGTAGGGGATTTGTTTCCTTTGGAAAAGCCTCATATAAAATTAACTGTTTTATCATTTCAGCTAGCCTGAAGCTAGATGATGCTGTGTGTATTATCCAGAGTGGTTTTATTCTCTTTGGTATTATCCAGCATTATTATTTTTACTATCAACTCTTGCTGCTGACTGTACAAGGAGGCTAACGACCGATCGTTCTGACGTAACAAAGATTAGACCCGCATCCACGTTTGACAGCCTGTCATGTCGCACTGAAATAACTTAAGGGGCTACAAGAATGCCATGCATACATTGACATACATTGCCGTCCTTAAGGTTTCTCTAAAGCGCATGTAATTTATGTGATGAAAAATATCACATTGTGTAAACAAATAACTGATCTTTGAAAGTTTATCCCTCATTTTACGATAATTGGTGTAGTTTTAAAATAAATCACTGGAGAAAAACACTTTAAAAAGCACGGCGTTTTAGGCCTCACAGAAAATATAATGACTCCAAATGAATTAAAAATATTAAAACAACTACTTCTATATTTTATCTTTCCATTAAATATTCGTAATTTTTATAGAATGTAATACAATAATAATAAATCCCAAAAAACACATTTTTGTAAGGCGTTTTGCAAAGTAATTGCAAAAATGATAATATTTTGCCAAAAGAATTTAAACCTTATTACTCAAACATCCCTTTCAATATATGCTCAAAATAGCTTCCACTACCTTCATTCGAAGGCTGGATGCCTTCTCGGACGGACGTGAGGTTATGTAACTTTTTTCGCGATGACAGCCGTTCTCGACGTACGAATTACGATTTTCGACAACTTTTGTTTTGCGGGTTAAATGGTTCATTTGTCATTGACATAAAGTCTATATTTGATTGAAGCTAAGCTAAAAGAAATTTGCAGGAATTTTATTCATTGACAGACCTACCAATTATGTAGAATAGGTTTGTAGTGGTTTTATCTCTGGTAGCTAGATAGGTAGGTACTACTCAACATGTTTACAGCACGGAAAGTATTGGTCGAGTTAAAATATGTTAAGAAGGTAGGGCGATTTTGATGACTTTAATATATAAACAATGCTGAAAAATTAATATAGGAGCCCACGTCCAGCAGTGGACTTGATGAATTCACACATCATCACCAAGGCCGAAGCTAAGCAGAGCTTTGTAATGGGTACTTACTAGATAACTGATTTACTTAGGACCAACCATGTGCATATTTTTTGCCCGTAGTTCTACCAGTAGTAGAACCACAGGCAAATTTAAATTACTCGTAGATATTAGTAGTTCCCCATTGCTGCAATGACACTTAAGAACAGGGGAGAAAAATTTAATTTTCCATTTATCATTATAAAATTAAATAGTTGACATTCCAATTGTAGGTACTTAAATGTTAATTCCGACTCCTTGGTTCACCAATTCTTGATGAGTCTTTTCATTCATTAAATGAGAAAATTAGTAATTTCGACAAAAGTTCTTAGACTGACTGCCCAAAATTAATAGCCATTTGGCTTTTGCAATTATTCGGTATATTATGACTACAATTATTTGGTTTTGTCTATTTGTACCTTTTAAGTATTCTTTGAGATGTCGTCAACTGTGGAAACACAGCGAGTTCTTGGAAGGTAGCAACATAATAAAGAATACTTTATATCGGTATGAATATCAATTTGGATAGCAAGGCATGGTCTGTCGTGGTTTTTATGATTATTTTGTAGAATTACAATCTAAACTAAAACTATCTTCATGATTGTTGCTTTTTATTTCCGGAAAGTAAAATCAATTATGTAAGCGAGTAGTACTACTGAGATTGTGTACAAAATAATCTCCGTGGAATTCATCATTCATCATTCAAACATTCACGTATTTTTATGAATATTTTTCATTGCTAAAAAAAATGTCATTAGGTGAGTTATTCATCTAAGGATGTCAAAAATGAAAAAAACATTGAAATAGTCGTAACAGGTCCTTACGACTTTGTTCCCTGTGTTTTCCTGACTGTGTGAGAAGTAAATCTACATTTTCGATGACAGCTGTCAAAATCGAAACGACTTCTTCAAACCCCACCAAGTCTCTAAAATTGTCACCTAATTGGTCACTAAAAACCGAAGATTGGCCCCCCCCTCCCAAAAAAAAATTCAAGCAATAGTTTCGCCGTGATGCGTGGCTAAGATACAGGCAAAAATTGTTTTACTTCAGTATCGATTTATAGATTATCTTTTATATAGCAATGTATACGATTCTACAACAAAACTCCAAGAGAGTTAAAAATTATCAAAAAATAAATTCAAACAAATTGTCAAACATATCCTTTGCTATAAGGCTTACTACAAAATATCAGACTAACTCTATAGGATAAAAAAGCTTGGGTATCGCTAATAGTATCAAGGGTTGGCATGATTAAAACAAATGGTTTTAAAACACATGTTTAAAACAATGTTTAAAACAGTTTGATTTTAAACCGTGTTTTTTATCACACGTTTAAAAACACAGATTAAAACAACGTTTTAAACATTGTATAAAACGATGAGAAAAAAACAAGCTTTAAAACTACTTTTCATTGCGAATGAATGATATAAAATGAAAGTAATATTTTTTTGATAAGTTATTTATTCAGTCAAACAAAGATCTAAGTATCCAAGTACCAGGATTTATATGGGTAATGGGATAAGATAACACATATTTTTGAAACATGCATTAGATAGTATAGAATATTAAAAATTTAAATTTAAAATCAATCAAAAACAAAATTATAACAAACAAAATTTCCTATATTTAATAAACATTATAAAATCAAAATTGTTTGTCAGTCAGGAGAGTAAGACAATATGACAAGATCAAGATAACAATTATTTTTTCTTTTCCTTATTAAGGTATTTAAAAACTGTAACAAGTTTTGCAGCTTTCTCTGTACCCAGTTTATTTCGTACGTCAGAATGAATAAATCCAAATGTTGAAAACAGTGTTTCAATTCCAGCACTTGAAGCTACAGCAGTGTGAAGCTGAGCCACAAAGTTCATTGTTTGACCATTAATTTGTTTTTTTAATGACTGCCACAAGATCTAGTCTGGAAATGAAACATTATAGGTCGAATTAATTTAAAATAATGCCCTAAACTAAAAAGGACAAAAAAAACAAAAAAAAAACAAAACAAACACTTGTTTAAAACAATTTGAACTGTTTGTTTTATAAAATTTTAAAAAAACTGTTTTTTTTCCAACCCTGAATAGTATTGCTCCAGCTCGAAAACTAACACCCTAACAAGGTAAAGGTTTCTTGTTCGCTTCTTTACTTTACCTTAAAAAGATTGAAGTGAACAAAAAATTAAGGTAATCAGTTTATTTCCTAGTTTTACTCATGAACCTTATTTGAATTTTGTGACGTGTATGTAAAAGACTCCTGTAAGGTGTAAAGGGAATAACTGTTATATTTCATTTTATATCTGATTATTTGATTGGCGCGGCGGGGAAAGGTGCACCTGCGACACAGGAGGTTACAGTTAGTTTCATTCCCGCCTCAGGGAAAATGTTTGTACCATCTGCAAATATTTGTTCCAGGTGTTCTGAATGTCTTATGCATATTAAAAAATATCTATCTGTGTAGTGTATTTAATAAGTATATCTAAATAAGTATACCATAACACAAGCTCTACTTACTTTGGGGTTAGATGATGTTGTGTGGCTTGTTCAGCATTATTTATATTTAATAAAAAATTGAGAAAGCCCTGCAAAACCAAATCGAAATATCTTCAACGATTGACACTTTTGTAATCCATTTAGTCTTCATTTGTTTTGACCAAATTAGTATATTTTTTTAATGTATAAAGTATTATCATAATGGTCGGTGATATTGTCGGTACTTTAACACGCATGGAGATGATATTATTATTTTAGGTTTTTCTGATTTCTATGAATTACTATCAAGAAATGTAATTTTTATTATTATTGATATACTACAATAAGCGACATAGGTTTTATTAAGGTACTTACATGCAACAATAGCAAAGCCGCGGGCAAATGTTAGTTAACATTACATTATTACCTTGTGATTGTGCTATCAACAAAAAAAACAAAAGTTTGCCTCTTCTACAATAAATAAATTTTGCATGAGTCTATGTAAAAAATAAGCGCCTCTACCGACGACATTTGGTATAATTTACATGCAATTTGACAGACTTAGTTTTCCACGGCTAAGCCTTAATAATGAGTGTTGCAACACGCGAAGAAGCCATCCAGTGCTTCTGCACTACATTGTTACTGATTTCTATACTCAATAGTTTATTTAAAGTTGAAGTTTATAGTTTACAACTGTGTACCGACAGTGTACAAAAATTAAGAAGATTCTCTTGGAGATTCTTCTTCATTCTTCATAATTGAAACCGATTTGATATGAATTGATTTTCTGATTGTTATTGTTCTTTTTGTCAATCTAAACTTCTACTAGCGTCGAACTTAACGATTTTCGTTGTCAAACAAGGCCTAGATCTCAGTACCCATGGGATCACCGTGGTATAAAACTCGAATCACATAAAAATTCAACATTTTTCTTTGCTTCATTAAATGTGAAAAAACGATTGTCAAAAAAATTTACGAAAAAACACATGAAAGTGCACTGTTTTGCACATAATTTGGTCGAGACCGGAACGCTGCGATCTATTTGCGAGCTTTTTTTGTAATGGTAAATAAATGAATTTTGTATTTTTGTATTTGTATTGAAATGACTTATGTTTTGATTCGTAGGTTATTATTATTACTAATTATTTGGTTCCTTGAACCAGTTTCTTCATAAGTTGTGTAGTTTTCTTGTAAATAAGCAAATCTTGATTTCTGCGCTTACGCCGTTCCAAAAACGTATGCACCGTCCCGCTCCTATGAACGCGAAATCCTATGCATATATTTCTAAGTGTGCGTATGTAGGTATATTAACAATATTTTACAAGATCCACCTTGTTACTTACATTAAGTAAGTACCTTGTGAAAACCCTCGAGAAGCAAACTAACTACCGCCTATAAAGATTATGCCAGCCCGTACTTTGTTAGAGCTCTCTTGATCGTACCTTGTAACAGGCTTGTTTGCACGTGCATCGCTAATACTAATGACTAACTTTCCAAGCTGTTCTCACTTATCTATAGAATTTACTAAGGGAATACAAGGACACACACATCCAGCTGTGTGGTGCCGGCTAAGAATTTTCACCACACCAACTCTTCCCGCGGGTGTCGTAAGAGGCGACTTAGGGATATCCATCGGGGGCGGGCAGCAGCGCCCCCTGCAGAACAATTCTACCACCGAACTGCAATCCCCAACCCGCATGCCATGGGCATTACCCCCCATGTGATAAAAGCCAATAAGGTGCTTATCATGGGGAGGCCTCCAGCAGTGGACCAATCTGTTGAGGTAGAGGGGAACACACTGGTATAACAGGTATAGGTCGCGTAGATAATTGAGATTGAAAATGATCGCCTATTTGATGCTGTTCCGCATAGATCATGTTGGATCAAAGATGGTGGAAGCGGGACAGCATGAGAGATCTTACGCGACTTTTATGGATCAAATGCTAACTACAACATCAGTTTTCAGCAATTGTGAATATTGTTTTTAGGTTTCCGTACCTCAAAAGGAAAAGAAGGAACCCTCAAGGAATCACTCTGTTGTCCGTCTGTTCGTCTGTCTTTCTGTCCGTCTGTCCGTCTCTCAACTCCCTTTTCTCAGGAACGCGTGGATGTATCGAGTTGAAATTAATATCAATTACTCATACTCATAACCTCTTGGAGCCGTGATATAAATCAAGCTTCTAAGTCAACGCAATCAAAAGTTACAGCCCGAATATTCTGAAATTGCAACATGCACACAAAACCTATAGGGTACTTCCCGTTGGCCTAGAAACATGAAATTTAGAAGCAAGATCTTATAGCACATATGATGGAAAAATTAGAAAATCGTAGATTTGTATTTTATTGACAAAAAAAATATTCTCGCTAATGATCAAAGCCTATTTATAGTATCACAAGTAAAGGGAAAAATCGGAATAATAATAAACTTTTTGGCAAGCAAAATCTAATTTTTAGTTGAATAAAACCATATAACTTCGTTAAACTTTTTGCATTTTAATTAATTGACATTTACGAAAAGAGTCCAGCATAAATTCAATAAAAAACCTACCATAAACAGTGGCAGAAACACAACACTGATAGACAGATGGACAGACAGTGGAGGCCTAGAACTGCCTAGTTAAAGGGGCTCAGGAGCCCTAAAAATCCCAGCTCGGACAGTTGACAAGCCAACCAGATAGGCCCATAATCAACTAGTCTCGGACTAGTAGTAATTTATGTGGATACAGATATTTGTAATCATTACTTACAAGAGAAAGGCATACGACTTTAAATTAACCGTTTTGTAAGTAAGTATTACGTAACTTATAACTTTTGAGATCAGGTTTGGTTCTCTATTGTTGCTTTTATAGTTATAACCTTATGCGGAAGTACCTATTGTTAGTTTTTAGGGTTTTGAAGATCGAAGATCGGTTTCAAAACCCTTATGGTCTCGCTTTGTCTGTCCTTTTTTCGCTCCTTAATAACTCAAAAACTACTGCAGCTATCAACTTGAAATTTAAAATAATAATACATTTCGTGCGCCTGTACAGATTTCGAGAAAAAAAAATGAAAATAAATGAAAAATTTAAATGAATATTTTCCATACAAATTGTGATGCCGAAATTTTAAAAGATACCTACAGAGTCATATGGGGTATCAAATGAAAGGTATCATTTTGTACGTTTCAGAACAGTTTTTGAAATTTTTGTAGGTTTCATACTTTTTAAAATATTTCGAAAAAAGTCGAAAAAATACCCATTCCCCCCCCCCTATCTCCGAAGATTGCAGAGTGATCCATGTAAAATGTATGGAGCGTTTATAGACATGGATCTATATTTTACAGGAAAAATATAGAGAAGTTTGAAAAAAGAACACTTTTTGAAAAATGGTCAAAAAGAGGGGGAATAATTTTCAAAAGGGGGGACTACCTCACCGAGTGTGGTATCAAATGAAAGGTATCGCTTTGTAGGTTTTAAAACAGTTTTTTGAATATCTGTGGGTTTCATACTTTTTGAAATATTTTGAAAAAAGTCGAAAAAATACCCATTCCCCCCCCCCTATCTCCGAAGTTTGCAGAGCGATCCGTTTAAAATGTATGGAGCGTTTGTAGATATGGATCTATATTTAACAGGAAAAATATAGAGAAGTCTGTAAAAAGAACACTTTTTGAAAAATGGTCAAAAAATAATAATTTTCAAAAGGGGGGCTACCCCGCCGAGTGGGGTATCAAATAAAAGGTATTGGTTTGGACATTTCAAAACAGTTTTTAAAATTTCTGTAGCTTTCATACTTTTTGAAATATTTCGTAAAAAGTCGAAAAATTTACCATTACCCACCTTAACCGAACCACCCATTAATCCGAAGCATGCAGAGAGATCTATCTGAAATGTAGGTTGGTACCTACTATTCTTAGGTATTCGTTAAATTGCGAAGTCTCTAACCGGTACTTTTGGTACATATTTATTGACAAACGTTCAAAACCCTCGGCGCGCGAGTTACACTCGCACTTGACGGATCTTGTTTTATTTTAATGGCACGTACTTGTTGGAATTTCCGATGTCGCAGATTGCTTGTTACTGGTCGAGATGTGTTTTTAATTTGGCAATTAGTTTTATAGCGCGGTAAAATTATAGTGGGCATAGGTGTGGAGAAAATTCAAAGAACAGTAAATTCAATAAATATTCCATGACAACGCTCTTTGTTCTCAAGAATCCTATGACAAATAAGGGAAAACCCTACACAGGTCACTTATGCAAATCGTTTGTTTTGTAGTTGAAATATTAACAACACTTTCGCAGAAATCATAAAACCATTGATCTGGCAATATCTAGTTTTCTTAAATGTTTAGAACCAAAAGATTCAGTGTTCTAAAGTGTCAAGTAGGTCACTTACAAAAAGTCGGCTCAAATTTGATCACACTGGAAAAACTGTATGAGCCTGTTGATCGTAGGCTAACAATCGTCAAATCTCTTGTCAAATCGTTTTTTCTCTTTCCAAATGGACGTGAACCAGCGATTTGATAATTGATGGTAAGTTTATTGTTATAGATATGAGCGATACAAACAACCGGTTGTATCTCAGCAATCCGAATAATCAGGTAAAGTAAAGTAAAATTTATTGCATACATAGGTAGTGATAGTACATAGGTGGTATATGTTTAAATATAATATAACACAATGTATTTCTACCGTAGCGGCGTGCAAAATCTGGATACAATATATAGATTAATTATTTATATTGATTGAAAACTGAATAATTATTCAAATATAATAGAAAATTTGAATGAAAAAAACTAGACATTTGTCATTTACGTATATCGAAAAAACGTTGGGCCGTCATGAAATCATTTAATGTATGGTAGCATTTACCTTCCAGAGTGATTTTTAAATTTTTCCGAAACAGTGTGACTGGTAGTTTTTGAAGATAATTCTAAAAGATAGTCAAAAGACACTAACCTGAGCAGCAGCATCCATGGCCAGCCTCTCGATGTCCACGTTGTAGAAGCTGAGCTGCGGTACATGCCGTCGCCTCGGCCGCACGTCGTCATAGTACGCCACTACGTCGTTGATCGACACCACCGGGCAGTCCTCCACCGTCGAACACCCACTGCTCACACCATCCACTCCACTATCAGAGTCCCCCTCACCACCAAATCCCTCCTTGGAATCCCTCCGTTCGCCGTAACTCTGCTCCGATCCCTCCTGATACCCCGATTCGTTCATCTCGTCGGGAGTCACGATCGCGGGGATTTTCGTGTAATCGAACGCATCGTCGGGCATCGTGTCGAAATCTGTGTCGGCCATTTTGATAAATGATTTGTAACACTGTTTGTTATCACTACATGCTGCCACTGTGTGCACTGTTCGACCTGCGGACAATGGTACAGGGTTACAATCTCGATAATGCTGGCAATCTTGATAAGCCTGCAAGCCACACGCATCGAGGGAGCAGGAATCGAGTAATATAGAAGTCGTACGAAATCTTATAAAACAACAAACGTTAAGTCGAATGAATCTCCAAAATTTATTTGTTTTAAGTAATTCGATTCCTTGAGGATCCTCGGCGCCCTCGGCGCGGCAGTGATATTTCTATATCAGGTACTGATCCTTTTACCCTTAACAAGGATCCCTTTGGCCCATGAAAAGCATCAAATTAATGTCAAGTCAGCAAATACTTGTTACGTAGAACCCGACCCCAATCAAATTGTTTTCAAATAATTCGACTTATCAATAGACCCTTGAGGAAAACCCTAAAATGGATTGACTTTTTGATTGGCACATCCTTTTAAGGGAAAAGGTTTATTACGGTAGGCAAAGATCAAGTGAGTAACAATGAGAGCCTAACTCAAAGCCAAGAACACAAGTACTTGGGTACTGTATACATCTTAAAAATAACGTTTTTAATACAAAAAGAGTGCGTTGAAATCTTTAACATCAACAATTTAAAAGAACTGTTGCATTCTGCACGTGCAATTTACACAAAAACTATTAAAAATCATCTGCAATTAAAGACATCTTACACAACATTCTGGTAAATAAAAAGAACTAATACCGACTTATTATGACATTACGACACAACCAGGAAAAAAAACAGCAACTCTAATGCAGGTATGCTAATCGATTATGATAATATCAAATCGCTTTTTACTTGAACATTATTGGATGAACAAATATTTTTGAAAAACCTCTTGCAATACTTGCTAAAAACAAAATTTATGCAAAACGAGACAACACCAAGACAGACACTGACGCAAAACCGACAATCACTACCGACAGATCAAAGTTTAACACACAATGAATCGCCCTGGTGGGACACGGGCAAGGAATATCCCAAAGTAATAAAGTCAATAGATTCCAATATCAATTTGAACCCTGAACAGTTCCAATTTTAGAACCACCGAGAGATGACTCTGAAATTGAATATGAGCTAGAGCTTAATTGTAAAAAGCCTAAAGCTATCAATGACAAGGTCTTTAAACTCTCACCTACGATTGAAGAAAATCATTAGAAGCAAAGACAAACAACATTTGAAAAGCTTGCCAAACAAGTCTCAAAGCAAAACAAGGCACTTTTGGTTTCGTCGACGAAAACGAATGACTTTCGCTCTCGAACGGCACACTAACCCGGGGGTCAGAGCTTTGCCCAAGTTTTGGTGAATGTAGCTCGTTTGTATTGTTAGAATTGGTGAGTCAGGCACTGGTTCCAGTTTTATATTTTTAAACGATTACCAAAAAAATTAACTAATGTTTCAATATGTCCTGCTCACATAGCTGGAGACTGGCCGCCGTGACCGAAATACAGCTTGGAAAACATCATCATCAGAATTAGAAAATTTACATCGAAAAGTGGTTAAAATCCATAAAAGCAGATTTGAAAGCCAGACGGTCTAACCAGCAGTGCAGTGAATGTTGTTAGACAATGCGCAAAAGTCGGATTATCTAGTCTGTCGAAACTCAAGGACGTACTACACGTGACGTAACGGCACAGTAACCGTTTACGTTGCTGTTATCATCTTGATTAATCTAAGAACTGGGTGATGCAATGTTACTTTACGGGTTTTAGATTAACAGTTTTAATTTTTGTTACTCATGAAAAGTAAACTTTATAATAGAAGATCTGCGATACAAATAAAAACAGTCAAATTGGCAATGGCGGACTACCCCTAAGACACCTAAGTCTTCAACATTCAATTCGACTAACGACTTTGTGGTCACTAATACCTATTCGTATTTGATGCGAATTGAAGTGTCTATTTGGCTAGATAAAAAAAGGTACCTACTTATCAGAAATTTTGCTTTGAAAAAGATACATTTTATAAAAGGAAATGTACCTAAGTATTTGAAACTAACTTTCTCACTCCAACTCGGATTGTAGCAAACTTTTGCAATAAACACAAACATTTTGTTTTATTCGCAGCGCTTAGAGTTGTACCCAGCCAGGAATAAAAATTAATTTCTAAAAGCCGGACTCACTTAAGGGTCCGGCGACGCGACGGATGAATTTCCTATACAAACGTAATACCAAAATGATTTGTAATTTGAGCATATTTACATCATGGTCTGCTATTATTTTTATTAAAATAGTATTTATCTAGGTTCCTGCCACAATTTTTTTTCAAAATACCTTTCTGAAATGAAATGAAACCGAATCGCATTTTTACATGAAAGAATTAATGTTTTCTTAGTATTTATGTAGATAAGTATTTTGAAAAAATCTTGTGTCAGGAACCTAAATAAATACTATTCTAATACAAATAATAGCAAACCATGGTGAATATATTCTCAAATAACAAATCATTTTGGTACTACGTTTGTATGGGAAATTCATCCGTCGCCGGACCCTTAAACAGTAACTTTATTAATATTTCCATGCCTCGTAAGTGGAAAAACATTATAATAAGAATACATTTGAAGCCTAAGTTTATTGAGAACAAAGTCCCACAGTTGTTCTCTTCTCTACTGAGTTTATAACAGCTTTATGCTGTCAGAAAAGTTCCAAATTTTATTTTTAACGGAGATCAAAATTGTACCTATGTAAATTTCTTTAAAAGAATTAAAATGAGTACAACAAGAACAAAATTAAAATTTTTAAAAATTCCCGAACAGATTTTCATGGAACATGGCTAAGAACACTCGGGTTAAAATTATCGGGTTAGGGTACATCTGGTCCGAATCTCAAACTGATCCGCGGACGAGATGCCCACTTCACTTTTGTGTTGGGGTACATCTGGTCCGAATCTAAATTCTCTTGATTTTAGATTCGGATCAGTTGTACCCTCAACCAAAAGTGAAGGGGACATCTCGTCCGCGGATCAGTTTGAGATTCGGACCAGATGTACCCTAACCCAAATTATCTATGACACAAAAAAAAAATAAACAAAAGCGGTTAATCCGTTTGGGAGCTACGATACCACAGACAGATAGACAGACACGTTAAACTTCTAACACCCCTCTCTTTTTGCGTCGGGGGTTAAAAACTCACTTCTCAGTGTGTTTTGTATGAGACACTGAGAAGTAAAGTGAAAAACTTACTTTACAGCGTGTCACACTGCAAAGTGTTTTTTTCACCGTTTCCTGCTATTATATCCAGCTAATATTGGAAAATGAGATTGAATAAATTTGGTACAATTCACAACTCTAGCAGGAATAGGAGTTTGCACAAGTTATTGTATTGTTGCTGAGTATCGATTGTTATTGCCACTTCAGGTGAACATTTTGTCGATTGGTCATTTCTGATTGAATATTGTTGCGTACTTTTAATCCCATTTGACCTTTATTTGTTTGTTTTATGAGAGTTTTCTGGTTAAATACGGGAACAATGTTCAATAGGTATTTGTTTATAAGTATTTATTTGATTTAGGTTTGTTTTTAGATTGAAAGCACAAAGTAGGTACTCATAGATTCGAGGAAATGGAAATCGGAATCGAAATAAATAGGGGACCTGTTTGTTCTATCCATTGCTCAGATGGATGAAATCTTAGTGATCATCAGTCATCATGTCTTTAGTCCACGGCTGGACATAGGCCTCCCCTAATGAGCGCCATAGCGCGCTGTCTTCAATCATCAATTTTTATTGGTATCTAATTATAAACAACCCCATTTTATTGGCCAAAAACGCATTTTTGAAAGTAATATAGCGCAACAGGAATACGTGTAATTTATCCCTTGTTTTGGGGCAACAGTGTCATTCATGGGGCGCCATAGCCTCCCCATCAAGACCCCGTAACCACCCCATCATAAACCCCATAGCTGCTTACATCTGGCAACATTATTCAACAAGTCCGCCCTACCCTACTGCCCCAGATAATGGTGTCAAGGGCGGCATGGCGTCCCTTGTCCCGGCGCAACAAGTTAGCAATAACATGGCGCCTCTGCCAAAACACGAGTACGTTTTTATGTTGTTGTTAACCCACCAAACACCCTATTCATTAAGTCATCATCATCATTGATCTGTTAACATCTACCAAAGACGATTTTAGTAATCAGTTTAGTTGCGAATTACCTAGCTAGTCCATTCGGCCACACCTTTGAATTGGAATAATTTTATTTTCTTTATGTCGCTTTTCGTTCAGGAAATACAACATTTTCGTTTTGATCTTTCACACATTTAGCCAAACTATGCGCGTAGAGAGAGTCGAAGGAATCAAATTGAAAAATGTTAATTGCGACGATTCGTTTAAGTTCTCGCGGTAAAATATTCCAAGCGCTCTAAAGTATTGCGTGTTAATTTAGGACAAGGCCTACATCAAATGTAGTTTTGGGCTGTTGGCGGTGACTCAGTCAGGCATCTTCGCTATCATTTGCTCTAATCTAGACTTTATAAGTGCACGGAAGTGTCCAAAATACCTCGGTCTAATTATGTACCTAAATGGCTATACTGCGGCAGCAGGAATGGTTAAGGTAGAATGTTACTTAGTTGCAGACAACTTGTCTAGAACATCAAACTTAGAATGGTATGCAATTTACTTAGAACCAGTAATTCTAAGCTCTTTCTATATTTCAAATCGGATAGTTGCAACAGATAAGCAAATTCGCGGTGTTGAATCTAGGATTTGATAAATTGGATATTTTCGTCTCTTTGTAGGTAAGGTAAAATAGGGATTGTCATGCCCCAGGAGCCCAGAAGAGATTCCTGACCTACCAAAAATCCCATTTTTTAAAAATGGCAATCAAATTTTGAAAACTTTAGAATATGATTTTTGGCACTGGCAGGATATGATTTGTGAGACACGTCACGTATCAGAAAAACACTCAGAGGCGGACTGTATCGTATATTATGTCAGTTCTCTCAACGCGTAAATTATAATGTTATTTCTGAAAACTTCATAAGACATGTTATGTGACCCTAACTGAGGGCTGTGGATTTTAGTCTACGAATAAGAATAAACATAAATAAATAAAATGAAACCAATATACCGCAGTGGCAAAAATCCGACCGCGGATGATGATATGAAAATCTAAGTTCACATATTGTTTCTTGGTAAGGAAATACCTAAATATCCGTAAGGTAGTCATATTCCCACGCCATATTACAATATTGTATTGTCTTGTGGGGTGAATGGATAGCGTGAACACGGTACTAAATCGGCTCTGGCGTCACGCCAAATGCATCGACCCAGTGAGTATCGCTGTCGCGAAGTTCACGGTCTTGGCCGTAGTGTCTTGTGAATCACAGGCCAATTGGGCACATAAAAATATTTATTGGTCCATTTAAAACCAATAACATTTCAAAGGGAACATTGCCTAAATCATATACATAGCATGGTTTCTTTTTCTTTTACTAGCGTAAAAAGATTGGAGTGGAGAGAATGAAATACTCGCTTTATTTCCTATTTGTTTTTATATCGTTTTAGAATTGACATATTATTAGCGCTTTTTGTAAGCTTTTCGAAGGAAACGATATTGAAACTGAGTGTTACAAAATTGAAAGTGTTAATGAAAAATCTATCTTACTTAATTCATTGGTTAGCTAACTGACCATAAAATTGTGCCCTTGATCTTTGCAATTGCCAAGAGAGCCTCTTTCTTTTATCACCTTCACTTTACACGTTACTAAAATCACTGAAGGCTGTTACCTCATAAAGTCTAATACCAATACTAAATAAATAAATATACATCTTCTTAGATAATCCTTATCGGAGGAGGCTGGGAAACTGTATCAGCAGGCCATTAAAGCACGCGATTCTTATGAAAAAAAAAAAAAAACCAAATAAAAACGACTTCGGACTTGAACCTGGATCACGTGAATGTTTTGTTCCTTTCGCTATTGTAGCTATTTAGTTTAATTTGTTTCTATTATTGTTTTTTCTTCCGTGTCTTTTTTATTATAATTTGTGTACTTTTCAAGGGTGGGATGTTCAAATAATTGAAAAAACCCTAAATAAATGATTTAATGAAAATATATAGCTACGATATACTTTAGATATCGCGACTCAGCACGGAAATGACACTAAGTAACAAATTATGTTTTAATATTTATCGTTTTATTGCAATCAATGTTTTATTAATAGATACAGCATTGATTATTAAATAACCGGAATCGATAAAATCAATTAATCTATAACATAAAATAGATATCTACCCTATTAAAATGGTAACCCTTTTCTTGTCCAAATCAAATAGGTACTAACTGTTTTTAGATAATTGTGTACCCATTTCATATAAGGTAAACCTTAAGTAAATGATCTACTGTTCGACCATAAAATTAAATTTCAATTATCTGGCTTAAACGTAAAACAATTAACCAAAAGTGTTATTTAAATTGAACTTACAAGTGGTACTTAAAGTAAACGTTTTAAGTACTAAGTAAAACCGTAGGTTGCCTGCAGATATCTGTTTATATTGATCGGCCACACCCGCTTGTGCAATATATCCAATATCTGACCACTTACTGCAATCTAGTAGCAGGTTAGGCCCAGAGTACACTACAGAACAAAGCGTCAATAAAATATTAAAATATCTTTGATTATTAAGAAAAGAAAAAAAAAGTATAGGACCGCTAAAAATGTCACGAATAATGTGCCTGAGTTGAACAGGGAAATCTAGAGATTGCATTTTTGTATACTTATGATTATGTTCTACGTTCCATATGTCTGAAGGTACTTCAATAAATATTAAATCAAACTAATAAACGTCTCGGTAAACAATTTGTTCACGACTATTTTAGTTACGATGAATTAATTTAAGATTATGTTTCAAACGTTCCGTCAGAAAATTTCGCGTTTACCTCAAGTCGCTACCGATACTTTGTAGTTTCGACAAGCGTTTATCTCGCTAGGAAGATGACAGCAAAACAAAATGCTGCCGACCGTGACCGTGACTCTCAAGAAATGTATGTGGTTCGTAAAAACCGTAGATTTTCTCGTAAATACGTAAAAACAAACGGCCTTCGTCTACGTCTACAACACTCAGCATGACTCTGGCTTTATTGGCACAAGTGCGCGGCCCACACTGAACTGTTTTAGCATTCAAAAACTTTCGCAAACATAATTATTGATTGGTAAACATTGCTTTTGCGTGTCTTTATCGAGTTTCCTGATGTTTCGACCAAGTTATATGTCTGTTATTTAAATGAGTAGGTACTTCAAATTAATTCGATCAATATTTCAATATTTATAAAAACTTTTCAGTGATCATTTTAAAGTTTTTTAAACGATCAAAACAGAACACATTATAATAATTACTCTATTAAAGTGTGTTAACCTGCTGAAACTTATGGAAAATCACTAATATTACCTGCTGAAACTTATGGAAAATCACACTCACACTAATATTATAAATGCGAAAGTTTGGATGGGTGGATAGATGGATGCATGGATGGATGTTTGTTACCTCTTCACGCCAAAACTACTAAACGGATCGGGCTGAAATTTTGCATAGATATAGCTCTAAGCCTGGAATCAAACATAGGCTATTATCCCACATAACAGTTCCCATGGGATAGAAATAACCTTTTAACGTTTCCATAGAAATAAAGCGAAGCCCCGGGCAGAAACTAGTAGGTTAATAAATGTGATAAAAAATTACTAGTCAAAAGTTATAATTGTTCATCATTTAATGCGAATATTTAACTAGGCATTATAAGATAATATAATCAATGATTGTTAAAAAGTGATTTAGTAAAGCTACCTTACTAAAACACTTTGTGGTTAGTATGGGCATTTGGGAAGTAGATAGGTAAGTGTAGAAAGGCCTTTATTTTATTAAAACGCGGTTAATTTTGTTTTTAATAAGACAAGGTCCATATATCGTTTAAAAAATTATACCATGATTTGCTATAAAAAAAGTTTGTTTGCTCGGAAACGAACCAAAGATTTAAGATAATGAGTTAACCAAAAAAGTATTATCAATTCTAATAAGAAGTCAGTTAGTTTTTACTGAATAAAATATCTAACATTTTATTAATTTCTTTGGTAAAAAATGCGGCCACGTATCGTTACTGACTAACTTCAAAATACTTACATAGACATAACTTATGTACTTTATATTGTGCAATACCAAACTACCTACGACATAGAAGGTAAGTAAGCTAAGCAGGTACCTACTTATTTATTTAATTTTTTATTTATTTATTTACCAACTTAAACTAATGTTACATTGAAAAACTTATAATAATGACACTAAGAAAACCACAGAGGTTTGTAAGGGAGTGTCATTAACGAGTCGCAGCCGAGTTACTACCGATAGGTTTGACAAAAAATAAGACCTTAATTTCTAAGTTATACTAGTACGTTATACTAAGACTTAGTACGTTATGTACTAACATAACGTACTAAGTGTACTTATTTATTATTTAGGAATTTCTTACTAGGTAAATACTAAACCTATATTTCCTAGATTATACGCATTGGTTTTATAATATTTTATCAAAGTTTAATAATATTATTAAAGTTACATAAGAAATAGCCTGACTAAGAAATATTTCCCACGATATTTTCAAGGTAATTTTACAATCGGTAGGTATTTCTCCCTCAGGGGGGATTTTCAGGGCGGATTTGTAAAATAAGCCCTGTTCTAAAAACCTTGCTGCGTTTTTGAGAGACGACCGAGCCCTAATTACGCTAAATTAATCGCGTCACCATTACAAGGGGAATCGTCTCAATAAGACACATTTTGTAGTTTCCCCTATGATAAAAGAAACTAGAGATGATGCGCGTCAAAAGTGTCCAGCCGGCTTTTCACTGTGGGATGTAATATAATATATATTACATCTTGAGATATAATATTTTATCGCTCGTCATACATTATTGTACGAGACCGTTCACACTGTGCTATAATATATACATCCCAAACTATTCATATTTTTTTGACCGACTGAGCGATATTTAGAGGTCATTTGTATATTTTACTTCACGTCCCCGGACACCGCGCCTCCCCCTACCTAGCCCTCAGTTTGAATGTTGACAGGAAAAATGTATTACCCAGCAATGGTAATAGATTTTTTAACAAATAAATAACAAGTAATTATCATAATTTTACAGGAACAAAACAATTTCTACCGATTAACAGGATACCAACTAAAATCTAGCAGGCTTACTTTGGAAAGAGTATCTTTCTGAAGATAAATAAATAAACATTGCTGGACAACCCACAGCATCATCTCGCCCAGACTGGATACAGGGATTTTCCACAAAGTTTTAGCGCACCCGACAACTGAGGCAGCTATACAGCTGTTTAAGACCGTGAGCAATCACAAATAAATATGTAGTTAGATTTATTTAAGATTAGTTTTGTTTGTTATTCTGTATTTATATTTCTTTTACACCATATTTTCATTTTGTTAAACATATATTTCGAAATACTTTGTAGTGTATATAATAGGACTGGCATGTTAATAATTATAACAAAAGTCCTTCAAAATAAATTAGAAAAAAAATTAAAATAAAAAATCATCTCACCCCAAGCTAAGCAGAGCTTGTGTTATGGGTACTAGATAACTGATGTACTTAATACAGTACATAGAAAGACATTTTTAATAAACATAGAAAAATACCCAGAACACCAGAATATAATGTAGATGCATGGTAGTTACCTATCTACCGTAGATAGTGGTTCAAGAACTTGGGGACATACACTCAGCAGTGGGTTATGTCAGCTGTTTATGACTATGGAAGACGCTGGCGATCGTGATATTAAAAAAATACGCTCACACATCCAACCCCACTGCCGCACAACACAATTATGAGCATCCAAATAGGACTTGCACTCGTCATCTTCAAATACATTTTACAGTTAGGTAGGTACATAATTCCTTACCGCAAGCTTCAAGCGAGTGGCCCGCGCGCAGTCTGCCATTTTATGCCGTCACTGAAAATTGTATCCAAATATTACGAATTAATTCCCATATTTAAATGCACGTTTTAGTGGTGTGCGGCGGTGATGCGGTCCAGATGTGCGACAACCTTTTACCTAATCTATTAGAAGTACGTAAGTTTAGCGCACGTGTCGATTAGGCACGGCGCGGCGCGGCGGCCATATTTAATCAGCGCTCATTCCGAAAACACCATAATGTCGCTGTCATGGCAGTCATACGATAACGATTCAGAGGAAATAACGATTTTTTTGTAAATACTGCATCATGCGTAAGGCTTCTGATTTCAATCTCTCTGCTCATCAGCACTTACATAACCTTGTAAAAACATTGACAACCTTTAGGCCTTTAACTAAATTTTAGGTTTACTTTTTTTCATTATTTTTACATTAGATTTAGTTTCCGATTAAACTATCTCCGTTCTAGAATTAGTCCAGACATTAGAAAACCGTAGGTTACTTATAAAGTTTTCCGCGAGTTTGTAAATGGGTTATTTTATGGATGTCGATGTTATCTTTTCGAATTTTAACTTTGCGACTTCGTATCTTTGCCGCCCGCGCCACCATGTTGGAAATATGCCGCCTTAGTTTTTGGTCAATATCTCCTTTCCAACTCATTTTACGATACTCAGTTGAGCTACCTGTAGATTGTTTGCAACAGTCTGCAGTTAGCTCAATTGTTTCAATTGTAAATACTAGTTTTAATTTATTTCTATTATGTTATTGTAATTTTCATTGTGAATTAAGGCTTCTGCCCTTTTACAATAAAACATTACAAAATTTCAATACACAAAATTTCCTGAAAATTGATGTATACCTAAACATTTTGTGTAAAATCGTTAAATCTACGCTCGTACGCTAAAACTATTAATAAAAATTAATAAAATAATATTATCATATTAATAAAAATTAATAGTTTTAGCGTACAAGCGCCGCAAACTGTTATTTACCTACCTACACGTGTTTTTCGTATAAATATTGGTAAAGAAAACTATTTCACTTGCCAAATGATTGGACTACGAGTAAATTGGATTCTAAATCACTAATGTTGGGCATGGTGGTACAATGTGATGTACCTATATAGTGTTTAAGACCAACCTTCCGCGGGACTCCGAGGACTCTTAGGGAGGCCTGCACCGGCGTCAGCGAGCTGCTGGCCTTCCTGGAGGACATCGGGTGGTTAGATTAGGAGGCCCCCACCCGACACGCAAAAAGGGCCCACCTGTGGCCTAGTTACGGAAACCAGTCCAGAAACAATTAAGCCCTGCCTTCTGCTGCCGCACATTTTTCAGCAAAATAATATACAGATTTACAGGTTAATATATTGCATAGCAATAGGCATTTCTTTTAAATGAAAACAAAATTACGAGTACATAACTAAATCGAATCGTAAATTTACGGATGTCAAGTGCGGCTAGGTATTGTATTGTACTATGAATATCAAATTCCTATTAGTTACTGCAGCATGAATCTGCAAGCGATGACGTCATCTGTCAAGTAAGTAACAAGGGTTGTTTGCAGAGCTTGTCGGCTGTCTCTTACAGACACGGGCAGTGGAGATTCAAGAGAATTACTTTGTCTTAAACATAAACCTAGTCAGGTCGATAATTGCTCAAGGGTGCTCAGCCCGTGACCACCTGCTGGGTAGCTTAGCTATAGCGTCAGTCTATGCTTGGTTTGACGATGTTCTGGCTGCCTATTTGTCGCCTCCTCCGCCCCGGGACAAATGTTTGTACGATCTGCAGATATTTGTTCAGGGTGATCTGATTTTTTTTTCTATGTATATAATAAAAAGTCTCTATCTATGTACTTAGTGTATTGTATTAAGTATTTCAGTTATCTAGTACCCATAACACAAGGTCTACTTAGCGTGGGGCTAGATAATACTGTGTGAATTGTCCAGCATTCTTTATTTATTTTTATTATTTTTTTCATTCAGAGCGCTAAATGGCTAGCAGCCATTTCTCTGCGTTGAAATAGGTCATCTCTTTCTACACTATGCAAACTGAGCGAGAATACAGACCCAGAAAGATAGCTAACACGCCTGCAGTGTAAAACCATTAACTCTGAAATGAAATGATTTATTTTCTATGATTTTATTTTTATCTTGACTGTCCTAGGCGTGCTTGACTAATAGCTCATTTGACGAACCAAGTATAATTAAGAACTTTACGAATCATGTATTTGACAAATTTAGGTTTGGATCAGTCTCTAGTTTGATAAATAAAGGATTTGACGAATTGCGAAATTGACAAATTAAGCTTATGACTTGTTAAGGATATGGACAAACAAGTATTTGACGACTATCTGCGTAATCCTGTGAGAGACATAGGCCTATGCGTACGTCTGGCGGGTCAAGCAAATTGAGTCGCCACTTGACAGTCTTCTTGTTGACGTAGCGGAGGGAAGAATTAACTGAAAGGACGGAGTGAATGAATGCGTTATGCAATGCCTTCTCTTGTATGGCTTTGACATTGTACTGGCCAGTTATGTGCATGATCATAATGCACGGTGCACGTTTGCTTACCGGCGGATTCATATGATTGACAGGCCTCCTATTCTTCGGCTCAAGAAATCAACAATGTAAGCAAAGCCCCCGTATTTAGGCGTTAATAGTTTGATTGTTTTTATTTATGGTTTGTTTCGTCTTGGGGCGAGTTTTGCTCCAGCTCGAAAAATAACAACTAACAGGCTATATATTTCTTCGTCGCTTCTTTACTTTAATCTACATACCGAAGTGACAGAAATCAAATATATCACTTTATTTCCGTGTCAGTGTTAAGTTTTATGATTTGACCTTTTCTAAGTGTACATTTATTGTATTTATAGAAATAAAGAGTTTTTGATTTGATTTGTTTTGATTTAAAATTAAAAATCGACTTCGAGTCCCCTAATTTTAGACTGTTTTTAGGTTTTGCGGGATAAACACTTTTTTTTATGGGACACCTCAGATAATTTTCTATTTGTATATTCTATTGTTAGAAAAAGAATTTTAAAATTGACGGAGAAATCTACGAACATACATAAAAAAATAAATATACATACATACAGCTAAACATAGAAATCCTCCTTTTTTTGACGTCGGGTAAAAAAATTTGAGTGACTAACGTACCTGCTAACTGAATATAGGTACAATACAAGATGATTTATTTAAGAATCTACTACTGCTTTCGAGCAACGCAATAGGCAGCACATAACGGGACGCGGTAATAGTCAAGCTATGAAATGATTAGATAAAAGAGTATATAACAGAACCACTGCCTATCGGAATATTAAGTGCCTTATCTTAGCAATCCGCAAGAGCGAGCTCATTCCATAATCTAAAACATGCATTGTTCTCTTCGGCGGTCAAGCAAGAGTTGAGTCGGCGATAGGTTATTTCTGTGGTAACCAGATTTCAATTATCACTGATATCTTTGAATATTAATTGAATCTTAAATACATTAAGGCATTTTACTATACAGGGTGCCACAAACAAGTGTACTAAGCCTTAAAGGGGTGATTTTGGACCCCGAGATGATCAACTTTTGTTCTAGGAATTTTTGAAACTCGATTTATTTATTATTTTTTTGAAAAAATTTAGTGACTCTTATCTTCATATTCGTGTTCTTTTACGTTACATTATTATTGTTTTGAAATTTCAAGGGATTTACAACATTTTTGTGACAAAACACTGGTTTTTCTGATCTTTTACAAATTGTCTTGTCTAAATCTAGATTTCCTATCCCTTTTCACGGTGTCCATCGAAATTGCAGTCTATCTCGTAATCACAACATGCTTTCTTCTTACATTCTACCAGACAACCTACCTGTCGTGTAAATTCAATATTTTCTCATTCAAACAATCCATCCATTGCTTCATTGACCCACCAAGCCCCTGTTAAGCGTGTTCAGGTAACATAAAGTTATTCCAATCAGTTTTATTTGATGTAAAAGTCGTATTCATGTCAAAGGTCTCTGCAAAACTATGTTCAGCTAATTTTGCATTCAAATTGCAGCTAATTTGTATGCAAAATGTGTCATGTCATGTCGAACCAGGCTGCACTACTTCGTTGACCTTTGTACGGTTGTTTTGACAAATGTCAAAGACATGTCAGCAAATGCGAGCATGTGTTAGCTGACATTGCATTGTTTAGCTGACTCTCTTGTTTACAAGCCAGTTGACAAGTGCCCACCTGTAGAATTGTGGTCTAGGTATTGATAGCTATAGCGATTGGGTGGTCTAGTTGTCTTTAAATTAGAGCAGAGGTTTTAATTAATAAATAAATAATAAATAATGCTGGACAATTCACACAGCATTATCTAGCCCCAAGCTAAGCAGAGCTTGTATTATAGGTACGAGATAACTGATATATACTAAACAACATAGATATATATTTTTTTATTATACCTACATAGAAAACATCCAGAGCACCCTGAACAGATCTGCAGATCGTACAAACATTTGTCCCGAGAGGGGAATCAAACCCGCAACCTCCTGCGTCGCAGGCGGACCTTCTCCCGCTGCGCCACTGAGGTCGTCAAAAGATTAAATGAAATTAAAAGATTTTAAAGTTTTACGTTTCGTTAACGTCTCAAACAATCAAAGGGGGAAAAGAAGAGTTATCGCCTAAAGGAGATCGTTGAAAAAATTAAAAGAATTTGTAATTTTTTGATGAGGATTACAGGACATGCCGGTGTAAGCTAAATAAGGCCTAAACCTACCTAATAGTAGGTACGTGATCTTGTGGACATTATACAAGATAAATGCTTTACAAAAAAGTCTAGGTATAATCTTATAATATAATATTGGACCAACTGTTGCTTCTAGCTAATTTAATAAGATCTTTTGTACCTTCCATTGCACAAGTTTGAATCTACAATGAATTATATACATTTATATACCTAAAAATGCTGGACAATCTTCGCAGCATCATCTAGCCCCAAATGAAGCAGAGCTTGTGTTATATGTACTTGACAACTCACACATATAAACCACCCAGAACATCGAAAACAAATTTTAAATATATATAAATACAGCTTAACGTGCTTTCCGAGGCACGAGGGTGTGACACCGCCAACTTCCTGACTCCGGCGGCTGCAACTATGAATATTTCTTACTAGAAAATTCCCAATAACACAAATCTTGCCTCGACCCAGGATTTGAACCCAGGAGATCATTATCAGCGGCTGAACACGCGACCGACCAACGACGCAGACATCACAATATCTATCTAATGATTAACTCTACCGTGTAATATATCTAGGAAGATAGAGTCATCATTTGTCAGTTTCCGAGAAACAATAACACAACTCATCGTCTACCCCTCGAATTACTGTCAAAGATAATTGTAGCTTGTTACCACGACGGAGAGACACGGCCTAAGTTGATATGATACTATGTAAGGTAATGAACTCTACTCGAACTCCTACTCGAAAGATCCTAGCTTTCAAGTATTAGCGACGCTGGAAATTAATTGTCAGTTTTTAAACGTTTTTATCTACCGCTTGACTAATTTATATACATAAGCCGAAATTCGGATACTCACAGCTTTGAGAATCGCTTAGACATTGCTGATAATCTGTCATTGTATTTGCGGGTAGAACGAAGATTCATTCCTTAGCTGTAAGTAACTGATCGAGAAACTGTCTCGCGTCATGTAATTATTCAAAAAGTCAAAAATTTACGAATTCGGCGGGACTTGAACCCGCATCCGTACCGGAATGTGCTAACCAACTACACTTCTACTCTCTTAGAAATCTACTTTCTTAGAAATTTGCCAGAGTGTGAGGCTTACGCACTATAAAAACAAAAACTTTAAGTATAGTTGTTGTTTAAAAACTAGTTCTTTCAAATGAATATAAATTAATTAGCTTGATCTAATTGTATTATTTGGAAATCAGGTTACTTTCAGGGATTTCCAGGTCAACCTGGATGGAGTAAGTATTTAATACAAAGTTGTCTTGAAGACATTGCTCTTGACCGATAAGACCACCTCCTCAACAGCTTGGTCTACTGCTGGAAGCAGGCCTCCTGATAAGCGGACCACCAATATTTGCTTATTTTATATGTTTTTATTTTGTACTCAAATTGTTTCTAATTTAAATGTGCAATAAAGAATGTATGTTATCTAACTTTTCTTTTAACACCTCAAAATTCCTTCTTTTTGCTTGTTTGGCATTATACTAGATACTAGAGCACGTCGATTTACATAAATACCTTCATTCTGCAACATTTTATAGTTTAACCATTAACGAGTTACCTAATTGCTTAATCGTTAAATTTTCCTGTTGATAACAAGTGTTTGTGTGTTTTTAGTGCTCGTTCATTATGTCGATAAATAAATATTTACACTCTTAAGGGAATCCACCTATTAAATTATACTTAAGTTAAATACCTAGTAGTTTGATACTACTTTCTGCCTGTGGCTTCGCATGCATTGTTTCTGGGATAAAAAGTAAATATATAAAAAGGAGTAAGTATAAGTATTGATACGTTACTCCAAGTCAACAAAGATTACCTAAGTATGTAAGCGGGTTAACTATGAACCTTATTTGTGTTGGAAGAACACCAATGTTTCGATGTTACTTCCATCCGTAATGAATTCATTAAACTACGTTAGTTTTATAGTAAAAACGTAAAAACCCGATTGGTTCAGTAGTTTTGGCGTGTAGAAGTTACAAACATACATCAATCCATAAAGACTTTCGCATATATTAAACATATTGGCCTGGTTTGATACGTTGCTTTTTTGTTATAAATTCTACAACTAACCACAAACGATCGTGTACTATTAATATGTTTTCCGATAAAAACCATATAGGTTAGTGAATTAAAAGTTAATAAGATTCAATTGAAACACAGAATAAGCACTAAAACCAGGCGATCGTATATCAAGCGAGACCTAACGCACTATAAACGGATATATAGGTAGGTTCTATCTCAGCAGATATATTTAGCAGCTAATTCTCAACCCAATATCTATGATATCATAAAGATTTTTTTAGTTTGACACATATAATTCGAGCATACCTACCTACTAAGTCAACGAGAACTGGTCAGCCTTGGTACGGGAACACTCACTTTTGTGGTACAAACATTTACTTATGTATTGTGAATGTTGATTTGTAGGACGCAGTGCGTTTACAACTCTATTTTCTAGGAGAAAACGTTTAGTTTTGCTTTAGATGTTCTAATGTAGGACAGTGATTGACATTTTAAAATTGAAGTTGGTTATTATTATTTACTGGATTCTTTTGTTTTAAGAGTATATAGTGTTATTATTACAGAAATAGAAAAGATGTGTTCAATATATTTCAATGCAAAGATCGTAGCAGCCTGCGTTTTCAATGTAACAAAATCTGTTCTGGGTGTTTTCTATGTGTAATGAAAAATATATGTCAGTGTAATGTAGTGTATTAAGTAGGTATATTAGTTATCTTGTATACATAACACAAGCTCTGCTTAGCCTGGTGCTAGATGACAAAATGTGGATTGTGCAGCATTAAAAAGAAAAGATTAATAAAAAACCCTGTTTTCGGCACTATGTAAGGTAGATCGAGTTGTTCAGCTCACCCTGAAGATGTCCCTCATTAAGGGATGAAACGTTGGTGTTCTTCCAACACAAATAAGGTTCGTAGTTAACCCGCTTACATCCGTAATGTATTCGTCACACTACGATGGTTTTTATAGTTAAATTTTTCAGCTCTTTTGAGAATAACTACCAATTTTACCAATTCTAATAGTTTGTTAAGGAATTCGAGATTTTAAATTCTACTCTATTCATTCAGAAACTTTTGTATTCGCTCAGTAATTAATCACAGCGTATTTTCCAAGACACATTGTTTTTCAAGACGTATTTTAACAATGAGCAAACTTGCCACATTTTCTTTTCATAAAAATCACAATTGCTTTGTTTTACAAAGAGTGAATAACAAAATGAATGCCTTTTAATTATTGTCCATTAGATATTTGTACCTAAGTATCTACTACGACGATAAACGGAAACGTTCGGTTGGATAAGCTATCCACAAATTACCAATGACGACTTAAATATTAGTCACATATTTTCAAATCTGTGGTTTAACTATTTTTCTTGTTGTTGAACACTACTCTAAGCAACAGTTCCTACACTTCTACCAAAAAACAGAATATAATTTGTCTTGGCACAATCAGTTCTTTGATATTGCATTTCAATGTGGGGAATGGGGACTATGGGGAGGCTGACTGAAGACGTAATTAATAACTAAGATTGGAATTAGAAAGAGCTCCAAGGGCTTAACTCTGAGTGAGGCATTTGAAGCCCAGATTCTTTCCAACTAACAAGTGCAAGAAAATGCACCAAAAACATTTCAGAACTTCAAAAGAAAAGTCCATAAAGAATAAGGTCCTACTAAGTACCTATATCTAACCAGACCATCACTAAGCAGGTTTGAGTGGGCCGCACTAGCCCTTTGCAATTCCTAATAAAATCAAGACTATTTTGTACTTAATCATGGACAATTCTAGTGTATTTATAATACAAAAGAAAACCTTTTACAAAGGTTTTCTTACTTTTCTCGGAAACCGCTATTTCTGTCGGATCCTTTCATCTGACGTTCTTTCAGTGAGGAATGAATTTATTGTAGGCAAGTGATGGTAGTTTAAATACCTCTGATCGTAGAAAGAGCTCCAAGAATTTTATTCTTCTGGTGATTTGAAAAGACTGATTTGCCGAGGCGGCTACGGCAATTTTCAAGGAGGAATCGAGTGCAAAACGTGTCTTAGTAAATTGATTTGAGAGGACCAAAATTTTACAGTAAGGACGTCGTGAGTTGATATTCGTTTATAATATTTGTTATACAATGTTAATTAATGTTAAAGAATTTTTCTAAATTTGACTCGCCATGTGCGCAGGACATAATTATTTAGTGCTCAGCTGTGTGCGCAAACACAGGTGCACTCTCGATTCCCTCACTCATAATCTGATGTGACGACAGACCGACTGTACCGGGGAGAGGTCAGGTTATTTTTTTAGAATTAGAAATATGTTCATTGTTTATTTATTTATTCCATTCAGTAAGCGACTTTCTCCCTTAGTGAACAATTTGTGTGATACCGAATCAAGAACGGGAGAAGTTAAAATGTGTCATAGATATTGATTAATGGATATTTGTGCCTAAATCAATGAGGATTAACTCGATAAATGTATAAAACGCTCAATAGGTCACCGGCAACAAGGACGCTAGACCTATCAGCTGTTGGAGTACTTTCACTGTGCAAATCAGGTGTATGCGCAACCTAGCTGGTCGGGTTCTTGCACCTTTGTTTACTATACCAGGACAGGTCCTGCTGACAGCACCAGGGTGCTCGAGGTTAAAATTTAACTGTAATGAACCCATTTTAATACGAGTAGGTAGCTTTTATCACAAATTTACAGGAATTTATCGTAAAAATAGCGATAAAATTTATAAGTATGACGTGTTAAATATATGCCCATGGTCCATTGCATGAAAAACTAGCGCGTTTTTAGACGACACGACTGCCGAAAAAATATTTTCAATGTTTTCAGGGTTCATGTACATGTATTATGGGACTTTCTTTATACCAGCTAACATATTTGGAAAAGGGCAGAAGCCTTTATTATAGCCTTAAAATACAATAAAATAATAGAATTAAATTAGAACTAGTATTTACAATTGAAACAATTGAGCTTACTGCAGACTGTTGCAAACAATCTACAGGTAGCTCAACTGATCCATATCAATACCAGTCGTCGCGTCCCCGCTACGCTGGCTGCATTGCCCCGCTGTATGGCAATGCTGATGCGCTGTGTCAGATACTGACCAGCATATTTGGATGTATGTGGTTGGGGTATCGTTAGAATTCTCACATAATCTCGAGTGACACTGTCTACATATGTTTGGGAAAAAAATATGGCAGTTCTTGAATTTTTATAAAATTTACTTGTTGACTGTTTTTTCTTTTGACCGAAAAGGCCCGATCTCCACTGACTAAAAATTAATTGTAGGCACCTTTAGATCGACCAACATTGGTTTACGAGACATGAACACATCGTGCTAAGGGAACTTTCCTTGCGAGCTGATGTTTTATGTGGCACCTTGAACAAGGTCACAGCATTGTGCGGAAGCCAGGGCCCCGACTTCGAGGCAATAAAAAAAATGTACTTTTGTTTTTATTGTATTTGTGTGACTTGGTATGGCCATGCTAGGTCTGTTGTGATCTATACTAAAGCTCTGTGCTCATTAATCCATTACCGCTACCTCACACACAACACAAAGATGTGCATTTAAATATGGGCTTAGCTAAAACTAAACTTGTTATATTTAGATACATTTTGCAGTGACAAAGTGACTTTTCAAAAGTTTCAAACGAGTGATCCGCGAGCTGTCTATGATCTGAAGCCGCCAATATAAAATTCATCAAATTCCTAAATTGACTAATTTATACCTTGTTAATTTTCTGAGTTGAGCATGAGCAACTTGAGTTGAGCAATGGGGAACAAAATAAATTTGCGCAATTGAGTTGCACAAAAGGGAACTCGCGAAATGTTACGAGTGAAGCCTCCACCCCGCAGCCGCGATATTGAAGCGCGTCTTGTGTCGCGCGATTTTTTGCGATTTTGTAGCGCGATTTCTAAACGCAGCAGTGTGCAAGATCGTATGCGTCTTAGTACAAAATGTACTGCAAACAAATATCGCAGTTGGGGTGACTGCACCACGCACGCAAGTAAAATTTGGCGTAGGTTTTTACTAAATTCTTAATTTTGTGTCAATGTTCAACGTTTTTTTGCTAAATTCAGAATCGGGGCCCGGTATCGCGATAACGCGCGCGCGCAATCGATTCGCCGCGAGACGGCACTAAGCGATTGGACGCGCTGGACAAAGTGCGTATTAATAATAACAGATGTTAAGCTACTAATGCCGGAACTAAAAGATCTTTCCATAATGCCCTCAGTTACATAACATCGGAAACAGTAACATAATTTTTTAGTTAAATTTAATTAGACCAGGTCTGGACTTTGGACCCATAATGTAACGTTAAAGCGGTCCATCATCGCCAGCATTCGCCTGTAACAACAGGTCTGATTCGAGTGTTAAATCAGCAACCAACCGAACTTTACAGCGCCCTACCAGAGACAGATTTTAGCAAACGGCGTAACGTATCATGCTCGCTGCGAATGTTATTTGTTATATATTGCGTTGCGCCCCATAACACCAGTCAGTACCAGGCGTTATAATTCGTATTTTGACTTAATAATAATACAAGAACAAAATTTAAAATACCCCCCACAGATTTTCATGAAACACGGGATTTCATGACACTCGGGATAAAATTATCTACGTATGACACAAAAAAAACTAAACAAAAATCGGTTCATTCGTTTGGGAGCTACGATACCAAACAGATACACAGACAGACACGTTAAACTTATAACACCCCTCTCTTTTTGCGTCGGGGCTTAAAAACAACTGATTCGACTATAGCAGAACAATATAATTAAGCTTGTTTTAATAAACTATAAACAGACTTCAAATTGATCTACATGGTTAAAATTTGTATGGGATCAACTTCGGGGTATATTTTATTCCAATAAAAAAGAATTATCAAAATCGGACTACTCTGTAAAAAGTTATGCGTGGTCAAACATTACAATCAGTGAGTGAACATCAATCATCCCCTGTTATCCTACCCTTAGGGTTGGATTATTTGTCACAAATTTAAATTGGACCACCTTCGGGGTATATCATTTCCTATAAAAAAAGAATTATGAAATTGGACTACTCTGTAGAAAGTTATGCGTGGTCATACATAAAAAAAATACGCTTCGATTTGGGAACCTTCTCCGTTTTTCGTCGGTTAAAAAACAAGATAAAACGCAATGAAACTAACGTTGAGATTTGAAGTTTATTTCTAAGCAGATCTACGAGTCGCCACTGGTTTAAAACCTATCCCGATCCAGCCGCCACGAAGCGTGCTGATGCTATGATCACTTCAAAGGCTGCCAGAACCAGGCCGCCCACACAAAATAATTTATCATTCGCATCTCAATCCAATTTTTCCCTACCTCCATGTATTCAAAACTTCTAACAAGGGTAGGTACAGCAGAGGGATGATACAAAACATGGACTTTGCTTAGGTTATGTGAAAAAGGAAGGCTATGAACATGGCACATTTTTTTTTTGGGCCCATGATAACCCATTAGAAAACGGTGCCTTTATGGATTTATTAGCAGTTCGTTCAAAACACGATTCGTTCAATTACAATTTAAACGCGTTTCGTCCAACAAGCGTTTAGTATGTTTAAACCAATATAATTTTTATTCACAAAGAAAATTACAATCATAATAATAGAAATAAATTAGAATTAGAATTTACAATTGAGCTAACTGCAGACTATTGCAAACAATCTACAGGTAGTTCAACTGATCCATATACCAGTCGGAAGCGTCCCCAAGACGCTGGCTGCATTGCACTGTGCCAGATACTGACCAGCTCTCGGGTCACGCGTCGCTTCGAACAGACGCTCAGATAATAATATCAATAACACAACATTAACAATCTACAACATGAAGTATAATAAATTATTCCTATAATTAAATACATAAAAATAATTCTCAACGAAAGCTTGCATAAACATCAAATAGGATAAGGACTTTTAATAGTTCTTTAGCCAATGTATGATGCTTATTCGTTATTTTTATTTCCTTTCATGTTTGAAAAACCGTAGCGCTTATAAACGTGCTTAAATATGATATTTATTATTGTCTAGGATAAATGTACACTGGATTTAAATTATTTTTATCAGTTAAGTTTATAAAATAAAGATCTTTTTAAAATTGAATTGAATCGTGGAACGAGACCGATATTCGATGCCCGCTAATTAAACATAAACATAGCTGAGCGACCCGTATCATAGAGGCTGGCGTATCATCATGGCTTTGATCAAAACATAGAGTTATAAAAGTAAATAAATAGAATTGCCTCGCCTTCAAGTTTCAAAAAAATCGGTAGGCATACAATACATAGAGTTGCTTTAAATTTCAAGAAAATATAGACGTAAGGTGCCTTTCGAATTACCAGCGTTGAAATCATCTACTCAGTAGATAAAATACCATTTACGTGAAGGTCTAAGTTACGAAGTAGCTAATAATTCTAAGCCCCAAGGCAGTTCACATCACTCCGCGCCCTAACTAGATTGGAAAAGGGCCCGGTATAATGACTCGCGAACGAGAGACTGCAATTTGGGCGTATTACCAGTGCCTATATGTTATACACATACCTATCCATTTGTCATGCGTAGTTAACCTTTGGAATCTGCCTAAAGACCACAGGGTAATCATTGCACTTTGAAATACCAACTGAAGTATTGGTGAATAGGATTTGCACAATATAGGGGCTTGCAGTGATTCCGGCAATGCGTTTAGTGAAGAATTTTGTAAATCTATTCTATAAATGTGTGATGAAATATGGCATAAATAATAAGCAAACCTTACAAAAACGCGAAAACCCTACGATTTTTCATTGAAACTTGAGTACCTACTGAGATGATTGCATACCTACTACCTACCATCATTCATAATAAACCGCTGCAGCAGTTTTTATCAAACATAGATAAAAATACTCGATCAAGTGTTACCCATCTGTTTGCCACGGGGTTAAAAACTATTCTAAGTATTTATGATAAGTAAATATAGCATTTCAGGCACCTCTACATTTATTGAAGTCTATGTTCAAGGTCACTTCAGAAAATAGTTAGCTAACCAATGCATTTGGAAAATTATTGTGGCACCTACCTAGGCACTATCATTTTCCACGATCGTCATAATTTCAGTTGATGAACGCTTTGCTGAATCGCGAATCATGCTGATTTGCAACGAAACAGTTCTAAAAACATTTACAAAAACATTGAACCTTGCTCGGCATTCATGATGACGCCAAACCATAATAATGACGATTTAGCAAGTGCAAAAATGGTTGTAGTTACGTTAGGCGATTTTGTATTGCCTTTTTAGGTATTGAATCGAATAGTTAAAGACCAAAATGAATTATTGTAACTGGGGATGTAATGTCACACTAATCACATCACACTAATCACACTAATAATATAAATGCGAAAGTTTGGATGGATGGATGGATGGAGGGATGTTTGTTACCTCATCAATCACGCCGAAACTACTGAACGGATCGGGCTGAAATTTTGCATACATAAATGATTGGTAATGTGAATCTACCTATTACCTTTTTGGACTTACCTATCTTGTCAACTAAGCAAAACTGTAATTACTGCATACATACCGAACAAAACAACTTTAATTTAAATTGTTTACACGAAGCTAAATAACTATTCTCATGACTGTGTCTTTTTTGAGAATAAACTATCTAACCTAAAATAAAACAAAATAATAAAAAAAAAATCAAATAAAATATCTAACCTAAGTACTAAATAAATATAAAATTTTCTTAGTATAGTTTCCGATCGTATGTCATTCCAATTATATGTTCTCTTTGTGTCCTAATTTCTAATTCTAGCCAAAATATTTATTTAGGTATTTTGTAGTATCATATACGCCACCGTCAAGTTTTACACTAACCGATCCAGTCCATCCAAAGGTTGCCTGGAAGAGATCGCTTTCAGCGGTAAGGCCGCCGACTGTGCCATACTAGATTTAATTAGTAGTTTTTAAGATATTTTATAAGCATTGATGGTACAATAAAGATATTATCTATCTATCTATCTATAACTACATATTACAATCAAGTAATGGAAAAAATTAGAACTAGTACTTACAATCAATTGAATTAAGTTGATGACCATCATTGAAAAACTGCCCACTTTCAAAAACTGCCTGAAAACGCTTTAGAAGAATTGACTATATTCAGCGATTTTGTCGTTGACTATTCCTAAAAGCGCTTTTGGAAGGTTGACCCAGTTAAAAGATTGATCGTTATCGACTGTACCTATGGTACTAGTGCTTAGATAGATAGGTGCTTATTACCCAGGCAAGAGCGCTTCAAACACGAAGATAACCATATCAACGCCCACGCGCGACACCATTTCCTGTGAACGTATCGAAAGCTTGCTGAAAGCTTTCCAAAGCGAAAACTTTTCTGGTAACAAAGTGACCCGCTTTTACGGTACCTAGGATAGGTAAAAAAGTAACTCTTACAAAAATAATTGTTGTTGTATATGTGTCTTTACAATGTCAAGTGTATCAGCGAGTAAAGTCAAAGCGTGATTTGGTCCAATCGAGATCCAGTCGTATCGCGATTTAGTCTTCTAGTCATTTCGAGATGTAGACTTTAAGATAACTAGTCCAATAGAGATATAGTCATATCGCGATCTGGCCATACTGGCTTCTTTGACATTAAGATATTTAGTCCAAAAGATACCAACCCACATTTAGTTTCCATGGCCATGTAGTTTTCATTTATTTGGCAAAATAAATGATACATTTGTTAACAAAGAAAATTACAATCAAATAATAGAAATAAATTAGAACTGTATTTCCAGTGAAAACAATTGAGATAACTAAATGTTTTTGTATTTTTATGTTTTATTTTTGTACCTACCTAAGTATTTTTTTATTTAATTTTATAGCACATAATTAATTATGGCACAACTTTTATCTTCAAAAACAGATTGCCGCCCTTAACTGTAAAGGTGTGAGACTTTTCCCTACCCATAACCTACATGCGTCTCGAAACGACGAAAAAGTCAAGTATTTTTAATCAACATTGTAATTAGTACCTTACCCACCCTATGTTTTTACTAATTTCATTATTTTCGAAGTCAAGAAGCCATTGAGGCCTTTGTGAAATTTACGTTATTAACGATTTAAATTGTTATTAACTGTATTTGCCGTGCCCACGCGGTTATCTTTGTTATTAACCGTGTGGGGATTTTTTTTCGTTTATCCACCAATCTCACGTGATGGTACGTACACGATGTGGCCGACGATGTTGTACGAAGGTGTAGAAGACACCTATTCACTCTTGTCTTGAAGAGACCCAGTTTGTGGTTGGCCGAAAAACAGAAGCAGACAGCGAGTTCCAAATCATAGCGTTACGAATGATAAAGGTGATTTTCAATTTTCATACATTTCTATGGGATTTTCAGACCATCGGGATTTTCGCTCTGTAGTTTTATTCCGAATTTCTAGATTTCTAGGTTCTAGGTATCTAGCCTTAGCATTATTTGACCTACATACCAGATCGACCTACTTACCCCTTTGTCAGTAGTCGGGTAATGATAGGTTACATTTTTGAGGTAAAAAAAGTTTATCTGCATATCATTATCAAATCAATTACCAGAGGTAAATAATCACTAGTATGCCAATTAAAATGTCCAGTAACAAGAAGTGTAATTAACTGTTATTTGTAGCGAATCAATCATGTAACTTTTTTACAAACCTAATAAACCTACATACAGTTAATATCTACTGTTATCATTGTAATTGGGTAGAAACTACAACTTATTTTTAACCAACTTTAAAAATAGTACCTGTCTTTTTTGTATGTATGTTTATTTATTTATTAGGTTTCTTTCGAGTAAAACCCTTGTTTATGGTCTCACTCAGTCCGTCATTTTTTTTCTCCGGATATCACAGCAACTAGGTATCGAAACTATTAATTTGAATCTTGAAAATTTTATCGTTCCGTATTTTACAAGAAAAATAGAGAAGTCTTAAGGTCTTTAAAAATAGTCAAAAAACGAATTTACAGAATAGGGGCTATTACATTGAGTGGGATATCAAATAAAGGTACCTAAGTACATTATAGTATTTGTCCTCGGCGCGAAAAGAAACTCGCCTTGACTTGACTCGACGGAATTTTATCCCCGCGGGATTTATATAATTTATGTCCCGTAAAAGTTTAATAAAAAACGGTGCAAATACTGACTTAACTGAAAAAAACATTGAAATTTGAAGTCGATTTTAGTTTTTTCAAAACAATTTAATTATTTTGTAACACAAAAGGTTGCGTGATAAAATCAAACTCGTGCAGACACAGCCGCGGGAAAGAGCTTAACAATAAGAAACAGTCTATATAGTGTCGTTAAAGTTGTGTACAATATTATTGTTTATTTATTATGTTTTATAGATTGTTATTTGTAAATAAGGCCGTCTAATAAGTATCGTATCAGTTTACTAACATAATACTATGTTACGTCAATAAATATGAAAGTCTACTCAAAAGTAAAAGGTTTATGTAACATACACATCTGCTATTTACTGCAAAATTTACCAACTTATACTTACCTAGATTCGATTGTGAAATAACGATTGAATTTATAAGACGACGCCCATGGTGTAGTGAGTGAGTGATCGGTGGACACAGAGAGTAGCAGGTTTTATTTCCACTCCTCATGATTCCGTTCCAACCATTTGAAATATTTAATAACACATTAAAAGTTGTGTTTTATTTGACGTTGTTTTTTATAATTATTTATTACATAAGTATAGTACTTAAATATGGATAGATTTCTTTTTTACCCCTATGTTCGGCTATATGTAAGTTTTAAATGTTTTTTATATATGACAGATTTTGAAAATCCCTGAGCTGGATATCCCGAGGTGGTCCCATAAAAAATTTATTCCCGAGGGATTTTTTTGTGTCCCACATAACTTAAAAATAGAGTTAAATTAAGGGATACAAAATCAAAATCAAAAACTCTTTATTTCCATAAATACAATAAATGTACATACACTTAGAAAAGTTCAAATTATAAAACGTTTAGTTTTGACACGGAAAAAAATTACGCGATTCGCAGTTGGTTATTAGTTTTTTTCAAAACAATCCAAATTTTAAAGTTAGTACAGAATTCTAAGAGAGTTATAAAAATTAAATGGATGTTCAATAAATTCACGAAACAATTTGCGTCACGGAAAGGAAGCTATAATGGCGAAGTTAATTACAATAATATTGGAATGGAAACGTGAAACCTAATGAAAGAATAACCGTAAAACACTGTACCTACGTAGGTACCTACGTACCTACGTAGGTACAGTGTTTTACGGTTCTAGATTAAATAACGATACACATAATGGTTTAACTACAAACTAAAATTTTGTACGTACTTGGGAACTTTTCGGCGACCGATGTGGCCCGGCGGGCGAAGGTCCGCCTGCAACGCAGGAGGTTGGTTCGATTCCCGCCTTGGGACAAATGTTTGTACGATGCGGCAAATACTTGTTCCGGGTTTCTGGGTATTTTCTACGTATAATAAAATATATTTATCTATGTAATGTATTGTATTAAGTTTATCAGTTATCTGTTATCTAGTACCCATAACACAAGCTCTGCTTAGCTTGGGGCTAAATGATGCTGTGTCGATGTTCGAGCATTATTTATTTATTTTATAACTATATGTGCAGCTTAAGTACGGTTGTATTCTAGAACACAGGTTTTTTTTTATTTCCTACGAAATGTATTGGAAAAGTTGTTTGCTATTTCTAACGTTTTTAGTACTCCAATGTCAGTTGGTCCGATAGTAGTTGTTGGTCAGTTTATGGAGCAGGATCGATTGGCATCAAAAAAGCTTTCGTGTTAAATGACAATTCTGGCTTACATTTTTATGAAAATCTGTGAATAGAGATAAAAATTTATCAATAAAATATGAATAGTCTTCTAAGACCATTTTCCTGCAGGTACGCCGTTTAAGGTACATATACATATTATACATACCCCCTTTAGCCCCGTCCAAAAAAATCCACCTACGTTATATACAGCTGCAGGGACATCTTTACTATTTTAGTTATTAATAATAATATTTGTTTTAGTTACGTATGAGTAAAAGTTTAAAAGGGAAGGTGGTAAGGGTTAACCAACCACTTTGCATTAAAATGTTGATTATAAATAATTATGTAATTAATGGGGATGAGTGGAGATAATCCGAAATTAGTTGTAATTTTAAATAAACCCGACCGAAAATTGGAACTGTGTACGCTCTTAAATAATTTGATTGAATATTAATTAATTACCTATATTTTCTTGTATAACAATAAATAACGCTGGACATTCCACACATCTACAATTAGCCCCAGGCCAGTCAGAGCTTGTACTAGGGGTACTAGATAGTTAACTGGTTTAAATATAAATACCTACTTATATATTGTGCAGGTAAGTATATGTATATCTGTGGTGCAGGTCAATTGTATGGGTCCGTGGAGTGAAGACCTGGTGACCTGTAACACAGGTTCTTAGAACCCACTTCAGGCACCAGTCTTCACAAAACAGGGCTTGTCAATATTCACCAGGCAAAATCCCTAATCTTAGTCTATCCTTTGTTATATTTTCAACCACCTTTGTGAATAGAAATACCTAATTTTTTTTGTTATGAAAAAACTAAAAAAAAACCGAGTTCGAATTTACGAATCCCTTAATTTTACACTATTTTTTAAGTGTTGCGGGACAAATACTAATCCCTCAAGAAAAAAAAATCATTGGGTTACCTCGGGATTATTTTCTATACAGGAGGTAGTGAAAGAATTTTAAAAATAGGTCCATTCCATACCTAATTGACGGAGAAATCTACGAACATACCTTCTTACGTAAAAAAAACGCACAGCCGAACACAAAAATTTACAAACAAAGATTTAAATCGTTAGATTGGTACGCCCTGAGACCAAAAACTGTGGCATTGTCTTTGAAAGCGTGCGTTAACAAAATCCCGACGCGCGCACATTATGAATTGTTAAAAACAGTGTTTATGTCAATAAACCTAACTGCTATTATTACCATTTATTGTGCAATCATATTGCACGAACATTTGTAAAAAACACACTACACAAACACACAATACACTGATTCCAAATGAGCGAGCTCACTCATTTCGCTTGGCAACTACACTCACTACGGAAAGGTCCTATCTAACGATTTAAATCTTTGCTTACAAAATGTAAAAATCGGTACTAATACTAACCTATTCAATGAAAATTACAATTTGGTACCTATACCTAATACCTAATTTGATTTCATGTTTGATAATTTTCAAGGTTGTCGGTAATAATCAGAGACTCTTGGGATTTCCAGCAATTCCGGGATTCCGATCATTAATAATATTTACTGCTACGAAAAGTACCTTAGTATAATAAAAGTTTTATTGCTGCTCTTAGTACTTATCTACCTAGTAGGTACGCAGGTACCTTTATCTAGAATTCTAGTACCTAGGTCGTCGGTACCTACGGTATCTGCGGGTATCAAGGGCCAGCGACTAACAAGGGCCACTACTCCGAAAACGCGCTTCCAACATTTTTATTAGATTCACATTAGATTAATTTTAATAAGTTTATTAAGGCCAAAACAAAGGGTTTTTAAAAAGCTTGTTATTGATGGAAAATTTGGTTAGAAACCCAAAGAATGGTAGGTACCTACCTAGGTACTTTTTCAGAATATAAAAAAGTAAATACCTGTATGTAGGTAGTTAAAATGCCCTGTTATTATTTTTTGTTCATTAGGTAGGTAGGTACTCAAAATATTTAGGTTTGAATTTAGGTGGCCCTTAATACCCGCAGGTAGGTACCTTATGTACCTACCTACTGCTCTCAGAATAATGATCTCTTGATGATCATCATCCCGCTGACCGTCAATGTACCTACCTACCTACCTGTGTAGGTTTGACCTAAGTAGGTACTATCTAATTGAAGTCATCGTCAATTGGTAGAATAGTACCTACCTACTATCAACTCAACTGCAGAAGTACCAAGTAGGTATCCAGTATCAAGGTGCCTTTAATCTTTAAAAAAATAGTGCCTATAAAGTGTTAAATTGTGAGATTAGAGGTAGGTATTTTTATGTAACATCTTGAAATTCCCTTTGAAAAAATACGTTTAAACCGCAAGGTAGGTAAGTAAACAAAAGGACTTAGGTACCCCAAAGCGGTGTCTGACTCAGAAAATACATTAGACGCGTCATATTCTAGCCTTTGTAGAACGATCATCGCTGATATCTTCAATGAACATACCTACTCAGGTAGGTACTAGGTACCTACAGCTAACTAAAGTAGTAAGTAGGTATCTTTTCTTTTGTAACAAAAAATCAAGATAACTGAAGAGAAGGCAAATAGGTATAAACTTCATACGCAGCTTAGAGTCCAAATAGGACCCTAGCATTTTATTGAAATCAAATAGACCAATAAGTGTACCGAAAACGGTTCAAATCTAAAAACACATCTTAGCAAGGGTAGCCGAATACAAAATGATGAGAAAACTATAAGAAGTGTAACAAATAAAAAGCTAGAAGTCTACAATTACAACGGGTGAGTCCACAATTACAAAGGTGGAGTCTACAATTACAAAGGTAATTCAAAAGATGAGAAAGGCAGCAAATAAACAAAGTCACCTTGTAACGAATGATAGACAAACAAACCTTTCCTATAGCTACCTTCAGCCGCTTACTGGATTGGTTCAAAGAGTCACGTTTTAGTAACAGGATTAAGTTTAGGTAATCGGAAGGTTACGAAGATACAGAGAATACGTAATTTTCCCCAATGACAGGCTTGAGAGCGAGTTTTGAGGACTTAAGTAGTATTTCTCAAACAGAAGGCGGCTTAAGATAAACCATTTGAAATGACCACCGCTACTTATGGACATTGCGTAGAATGCCGTGTCGACTTTTCCAGACGCTGTTGCTTACTTCGCAGTAACTTGTAACTTTCCTCTGCCTATCGAGCATTTCAACTCTAGTGGCGTGTGCGAGTACGTCCAATAATGCCATACCAAGTACTGCAACTAAGTAAGCATTAATATTGATTTCGAAAGTTTCACAATCGACAAAACGAAGCTGAGATATTACGGCAGAATTAATTGCCATAAGCGAACACACGTCAGCGACGGCGACGGTGCCAAAGATCCAATTAGAAAACTAGCGCGGGTAGGCCTCGCGGAGTAGACGGCTGTCGACAGTGTCGACGACGGCTCAACAAGTGCAGCGCCCAAGCACCGGCTAACAAAGAAACCAGCGGAATCCACAAGAGACGGTCGCCGTGAAAACTGGGCCGGACATGTGTGCCTCGGCCGTGACCGCGTTACAATCACTTTTCAATTAAAGAACAAGCACCTGCAGAATGCAACAGATCGTAAATATCACTCGCAAGCATGCAATACGCACGCGTGAAGCACTTTCACGGGTGTCGTATAGTTTTGTTTACGTACTTTCGGGGGTTCGCGGTCGGTCGCGCGGCTCGGTCGGAAGGCGCGGGGGACGCGCGGTGTTCGCGACGGTCGGCGCGGTACTGAGCGACTCGCTCGCTCGCCTCCGCTCCGCAGGCACGCAGGCAGCGCGACACGACACCCGCGCGCCGACAACCACCGCTCTCCTCACAATTCGCAACTCCGAATACCTACAACGTAACTTGACTCCATAATATTTTATAGTTTCGTAATCGTGTTACTCGATTACCGTGCGCCGTTCGCGTCTAATCGATGTCACGATTTCGGGACCGGTGTTTGGTGCATTCGCCGAGATGCTGTAAAGGTCAAACGGCCAGAGGGACCGCCGCCGCTAGCCACCCTCCGACTACCTACTCTTGCTGGATCCCCGAAACTTTGTCTAAAATTGCCAGAGTTTATTGCTTGTATCTTGAATGTTATTCGCTATTCAACGAAACAAATGCTATATTTAGAGGTAGGTGTTTAGTACAGACTTACAATATTTGTAATTCCTCGATAGCCTGTATTGGTCCACTGATAAGCGCCTTGTTGGCTTTTATCTCATGGGGGTAATGCCCATAATCCCCACGCTAGGCTTGCGGGTTGGGGATCGCAGTTCGGTCTCTTACGACACTCGCGGGAAGAGTTGGGGTGGTGCAAATTCTAAGCCGCCGGCTCCACATAGTTTTTTGTAATTCATGGATTGGAAAATAAAGAATCGATTGTAATGTAACACCAACACAATAGGTACAGTGCCGTTCATCGATCGGTAACCCCCCTGTTACCTAAGTTTGAAATCAATATTATTTTATTACAGAAATATTTACCCTAGTGTAAGCCAGTCCGCATTAAATTTGACATCAAAGCAAAAAAATAATCAACACTATCCCATCCAGCCCAGCTCAACCTAGGTATTTTAAAACTAGAATAGGTATTTCGGTAAAATTAAGAAAGCAAGCTGATCTATACAAAAACAACTAATTTGACACACTTGCGCCTTCCCATCTTCCGAGGACATCCGTGAGGGCAGGCGCGGCGGCAGATTTGGCCGAAGATCTCAAGAGGCGCAAATATGCAGGTCTCGACAGAGCCTACACATTTGCTCCTCTTGGAGTCGAGACCCTAGGTCCGTGGGGTACCGAGGCTCTTGGGGTTTTCAAAAAATTATCTGAGCGTCTGGTCGAAGCGACGCGTGACCCGAGAGCTGGTCAGTATCTGGCACAGCGCATCAGCATTGCCATACAGCGGGGCAATGCAGCCAGCGTCTTGGGGACGCTTCCGACTGGTATTGATATGGATCAGTTGAGTTACCTGTAGATTGTTTGCAACAGTCTGCAGTTAGCTCAATTGTTTCAATTGTAAATACTAATTATATTATAATTTTCTTTGTGAATAAAGGCTTCTGCCATGAAAAAAAAAAAAAAACTAATTTAATATTAAAATAACAAAACTCAAGTAAGTACCTACCTACTTAATTTAAAATAAAAGTATAATTCAACTGACGATATAAACATTAGATATTGTTACATATTTAGTGTAGGTACCTAAATAGGCAAAGAATAAGAAACATTTATTGTTCAAACTGTGTACATACCTAGTTGGTATTAAGAACTACTTTTAAATTGTTCAACAGTATGTCCTATCGGACATGCATTAATAAAATTATTATGAACATTACTTATTAAACTTAAAAAATTATAGGAGTTGCACATTTACTATAAACAATAATAGGGGTTTAAAAATAGGAGTTAATATTAGGTCCTTACATATGAAATTGGCGTTTTGTATGGGAGGAACAAAAAGTCGAATATTTTGTAATATAATATATTTAATTAATGAAAGTATGAACCATTATTTTCTATGCACTTTTGCCATCTTATAGGTAGTTCATTGATCCCTTTACTAAAAAAACCAGTCGGACGGGAATCAATAAAATCTTTGAAGGCGATTTGGACTGCCCCATCGGAGTTGAGTTTTTCCCTTGCAAGAAGTTATCCAAATTTCGAAAAAAATGGTAATCTGTTGGAGCAAGGTCCGGGGAGTACGGAGGATGTCTTAGACTTTCCAATTGAAGCTCTTCTAATTTAGTAGCCGTCTGTTGCGCAGTGTGTGGTCTAGCGTTTGCCGGTTTGCTTCAGTCAATTCGTGAGGTACCCACCTTTCAAGCTTTTTAATCTTCCCAATTTGCTTCAAGTGAATTAAAACAGTTTTATCACTAACACCGCAGCCTGCAGCTAACTCGGACGTGGTTTGCGATGGATCCGCTTCCACAATAGCCTTCAACTCTTCATTCTCAACTTGAGTCTCAGGCCGTCCACGGGGCTTGTTCTGCAAGTCGAAATTTCCAGAACGAAAACGTTGGAACCAAAAACGAACTGTGTTTTCTTTTGCAACACGACCGCCATACACATCATTCACCCTTCGAGTTGTTTCCGCAGCACTAGTGCCACGGCGGAACTCGTACTCGTAAATAATGCGATAATTTAAGTTTTCCATTTTGTAAAATGAGTGACGCAAACATAACAAAAACAGAAGAAAAAAAACAAATGAATGACGATCATCGAAGCACAAATACACGAGTCTATAGCTGTACAAATTTGAATTTGGAATTCCTTACCAAAGAGGAGAAATTTGTGATTAAAGTGGCCAGTACGAAAAACGCCAATTTCATATGTAAGGACCTAATATTTTAAAAGAGTTGTATATTTTAAAAGCAGAAATAGATTATAGACTTTTCTGGAACATTGTTTACTTGAGTGAGGCACTTAAATATTATATTTGTAGTTTTTGCGTAGGGTATTATGTCAACTAGTTTGGTTTTTGATCAAGATTTTTTTGTATTTTTTTTTTAATAACCAAATATTAACAAAATGTTAATTTTTGCTTATTGTTTCACTGTTTGAATAATTATATAAACGAGACAGTTACCGCACATTGCGACGATAATATTGATGAATGTCTTGAACCTAATAAGTTATTACTACCTTTGTAAACTTCGTGTCCTGAGCTTTGGATTCAAAACTTTCGTACGAATTTTTATGATTATTTTGTAGAATTACAATCTAAACTAAAACTATCTTCATCAAATTAAATCAAAAACTCTTTATTTCCATAAATACAATAATTGTACACTTAGAAAAGGTCAAATTACAAAAACTAAACACTGACACGGAAATAAAGTGATATTTTTGATTTCTGTCGATTCGGACTAAAGTAAAGAAGCGACGAAGAAACCTTTTAGCCTGTTAGTATATTATAATGGTTGCGTTTTGTTTTCGGAAAGTAAAATAATGTAAATGAGTAGCACTGAGATTGTGTACAAAATAATTTCCGTGGAATAAAGACAAAGGTACACTTCGTTTTTTAATAAAATGTCTTGCGAAAAATCTGAAAAAAATTGCACATATTCAATAAGGTACAACAATAAGGATGTCAAAAATGAGAAAGCAATAAAACAGTCGTAATAGTGCTTTACGACTTTGTTCCCCGGGGCAAGCGATAAATAGGGATAGGTTGACCATCGGTCGACCTATCCCCGTAAGTCACTTGTAAAGTAGGTCATAACATAACTAAACTTAGTTTAAATTTCCTAGAAATTACCAGATTCCAAAGACTGATGCAGCGACAAACTTGCAAATAGGATTAGAATCGGAATCTGCCGTTTCCTTTGAGAGATTCCTTCCAAAAACGGATCTGGCATTTATCTAGCAATCTTCTTGAGGTTGCATAATGTCAATGGAACCTTTAGGTAAGCTCAGTGCCGGATTGAGACTACTTGATGCCCTAAGCAATCCAAGCCGGCCCCATAATTTAACCGATTCAGTGCCGAAGACGCCGGATGGGCGTTATCAAAATCTTATCTGTCTGGCGCCGGAGTGGTGACAATTTTTTTTCTACTAAAATGGCATTACTAAAGGATTTACTTTAAACAAAAGTGTCTGAAATTGTCACGAAGATCAACAACGTTCGTTTGTGGATATTGCGTGAATTCAAAGACTTCAGGGGTTGTATCGACGACCGTATTCGACGACCTCCGTGGCGCAGCGGGCGAAGGTCCGCCTGCGACGCAGGTGGTTGCGGGTTCGATTCCCGCCTCGGAACAAATGTAGTGTATTGTATTAAGTATATCAGATAGCTAGTACCCATAACACAAGCTCTGCTTAGCTTGGGGCTATATAATGCTGTGTGAATTGTCCAGCATCATTTTTTTTGTATGCCCGTTTTATGTACCATAATATGGTTTTTGGCCTTTTGGCTTTAGGCTCGCTTTGCTTGCCGTTTTTATATCGTCTGTTCTTCCTTTTCTCTCACAAATTTCCCAATCATCGCTAAGTTTTTAAATTTACTAAGCTCGCTCCGTTTCCCGTTTTTATTCCGTCCTTTCTTCAATTCCACTCACAAATTTCCCAATTGTCACTAAAAAAATCTTTTAAAATTTAGAGGCTCGTTCTGCGCGCCATTTTTTACAGTCTTTTCTCGCTCTTTCCCAAGATTCGCTAAAAAGTCTTTCAAATAATCGAGGCTCGCTCCACTCTCCATTTCTTTATTCATTAAGGCAACGAACTTACATATTTAAGGGGTCCGTCATGGGTCCGTCAAATATTTCGATGTCCAATAGGGTTCCGTCGCTAAAATATTTTGAGAACCGCTGCTCTAGTCAATTTAAAACGCGCGGATTTTCAAACAGCCTTACCCTTCTTACATGTGCCAGCAATTTTTCTTTTCTATTTCTGGTGCCCCCTAAGACGTGATGCCCTAAGCTATTGCTTAGTTTGCTTACAGGCTAATCCAGCACTGGGTAAGCTTGAGATCCAAGTTTCCCCGAAGATTTCTGCTCACGCTGCTGGCGGGCGGCGGCGGCAGCGAGGCGTTCTAGGGTTTACTTCCTAATTAATTAAATCAAGTGATTCCTCAAAACATATCTTTTTCATTTTATGTTTCTGTTCAAATAAACAATCTGTTATGTTTCATATAGAAGAGAGAGACCTTCTAACACAAGTACCGTAAAACGGGGTGAATCGAGACTCCAGGGTGAATAGAAATGGAAAAAATATTGAAGCAAGACATTACCTGGCAGCATTGGAAGTATCCTCAGTCCGTGACTAAGTACCTTCTGTGTCAGTCGAGCTGACCTCTGCTAAAAAATGCTTTGCTCCAGTATTTCGTCCATTTCTACAGTTTTACAATAATTATTACCGTAGCTACGATAATAATTATTATAAAACTGTTACAGAAACAAATTTTTATTTTATATTTATAGAACATAAATGATTGCACCAGGAATCACTGGAATGTTAAGTTGGTTGTCGGATCTGAAGACTGTTCTCTCTCTACTACCTACAAATATCTATTGTCAGTGTACTAATTAACTAGTTGGTCTAGCAATCGCAAGTTCAACCGCTGATAATGAGGTCCCGGGTTTAAATCCCGGGTAGGGCCAAGATTTGTGCTATTAGGATTTTTCTAGAAAGAAATATTCACAGTAGCAGCCCGAGTCAGGAAGTTAGCGGTGTTACACCCCCGTGCCTCGGAAAGCACGTTAAGCTGTTGGTCTTGCGCCTAACCTCTTCCCGGTCGTGTTTGTCTGCCGTCCCATCAGATTATGAGGGTGATGGAATAGAGAGTGCACCTGTGCTTGAGCGCACACTTGTGCACTATAATTGTCCTGTCCACCTGGCTAGTATTCTCTTGAGACTGGCCACCATGGCCGAATTTCGGCTAAGAGGGCACCATCACTTTATCAGAACACTTAATTCCTTTCAATTTGCTAGGCTAGCCACCCTGGTTTTGTTTATGTTGTGATTTTTCGTGAAGTGGTCGTTTTAAACTTTTAGAATTACTCTTTTAGTTTCTACTATATTAGCCTACAAAACATAAGGTGCATATCAGGGTAGGGTCATGTCCAGCTGTGGGCTCGTATAGGTCGCTATTGATGATGATGTTGTAACTACCATCCACCCCGCTCAATATGGGAGGCCTAAATCCAACTGTGATATAGCCTTCGTTTCACTAGACCTAGATACATAAAGTGGGTTCACATTAGTTTTATCCCATGATCCATCTTACAAGCTCAGAAACATTAAGGCCACCGCCCACTGCTCCGTTACTTTCTAAAGGGTGGTTAATTCATACAATGACGGATAAGCCGTTCAGTCGGAAGATATTCACGGCGCCTGAACGAAGTGTCATTCTACATTTTACTTGATTCATTGAGTCTTTTGTACAAACTACCTAGGTTGTTAAGATGGCTGTTAAAGTGTAAAAAGACAATCCAGGGTTTTATACAGGGGTATTCAATTTTTCAATTTTAAAATATCTTTATTTATAATCTTATCTGTAAGAGTAATACAAATCCAGTGTACATTCATCCTAGACAATATTATTCATAGATATAAACACGTTTTTAAGCACTATGCGCTTTTTCAAACTTATTTAAATAAGGAGCATTAACAAATAGTGACATACCTAGGCTATTAAACCCTTAATTACTCTATCTTATGCTTACTCTTGATGCAAGCTTTAGTTGAGCATTACATTTTATTTACATAAATTATTATAGTTAGATTTATAGCAAAAAAGCCAACACAAATTATTTGAGACGCAAATAAAGCGGGTTACTAGTAAAAACTATTTAACAAAAGCAAGTTAATTCACTAGCATATATCCAATACCCCTGTATATATATATACAGGGGTATTGGTTACCGAAGGCCGGTCAACTGTATTAGGAACCAAAAGAAAATATGGATAGTCCAGACCGAACACGAGTAACACGAACAAGATAAAGGGAACTTTAACTTAAATTGGTTGTTTTTTGGGATATTATTATACATTCTTAGGTATTTCCTTAAATGTGGGTTAGAGCAAGAACTATAAATAAATAAACAAACAATGCTGGACAAATAGCACTGCATCATCTAGTCCCAAGCTAAGCAGAGCTGGCGTTATGGATACTAATTTGTCCCGAGGCGGGAATCAACCCGCAACCTCCAGCATCGCAGGCGGACCTTTTGCCCGCCACAAAATGCCGCCGGTCACAGAGTTAGTTAGTGACGTAAATAAATAAATAAATAATTATAGAAATAAATTAGAGCTAGTATTTACAATTGAAGCACTTGAGCTAACTGCAGACTGTTGCAAACAATCGACAGGTAGCTCATCTTCACTTTCTTATTACGGCCCATAATGTTTTTTCTACCTTCAAAGGCTACAAGCGTGGAATCCTCGATGCAGTTCAATCAGGTACAATGCCTTCATATTTCCCCAGGTCAGATCATTGATCTCTTGCACAAGGAACCGGATTTCGAGGCAAATTCGTTGATTTAGCAATCTGCACTGACATAACCCAAGAGAGTGAAACCGGTCGATATGTTTTAGGAAGGATATTAACCTTGTACGGTAACAATGAAATGTTAAGGTGCGGTTGACTGTACGCCGGGGTGAGTGTTTTTGGGTTTAGTAGTCGTTTTGATGTGATTTGAGCTGTGTGGTGCCGGCTTAGAATTTGCACCACCGCAACTCTTCCCGCGGGTGCTGTAAGAAGCGACTAAAGGATTTCCACCGGGGGCGGGCAGCAGCGCCCCCTGCAGAACAATTTTACCACCGATTCTTACGCCGTGACCTCCACGACAATGAACAGCGACTTATTTATTTATTTATTTATTTTAAGAGCAATTTATTTATCGATTTGTAAACATTTTACTGTGTCAGAAATAAACGATTTGATTTTGATTTGATTTGATTTGATTAACTATTGTCTATCATTTTTATACATAGTATATACGAGTAGATTCTACCCTAGAGAGCAATCCCCGTGCTTGGCCTACTGGATGCGGTTGCTGTATTTGGGAGGATAGGCGAAAACACTTCTACCCCAGCGTAGGTGTCTACGTAGGGGTAGAAATGTTTTCGTCATTGTCATTCATCGGCCCATGTTAGTCCCTAGCGCCAAGGTTTCGGCTTGCAGCATCTGCCAGTATAGTCGGACAAATAATCATTTTCCACAAATGACAGATAGCTAGTTACCACTTTTTTGGGGAAAATTTAATAATGATGTGAAAAAAATAGCAACTGATTTAAAATTCGTTATATATATGTAGTTAAATTTTAATCCGTTGCTATTTTTTCATTGGTATAGTCTTCCGAATAATACATAAATCGCCAGAATCGCCTCTCACTCTGTGCCTTCCGGTACAAGCTAAATCGATATACCTATTTAGATGTTTAAGTAGGTATTCAAAAGTCAATAACTTTATTTGTACAAGTCAAATTTTAAACAATATTATTATCAAATCAAGAAATACAGTGTTAAGTATAGATTTTCTCTTCACTTTTTCTGTTCACTGGTGGAAGAAGTGAAAAAGAAGATTCTATACTTAGACATTATGACCTAGAGTAGGTTTATTACCTATCGATGATTTCAGTATGCCTTCTTGCGATCTGCACTCCACGGTTGGATCTGTATTCGAGTTCGCACGTAGATCGTGCCTCGGAGAAATATCATAATTATAGACTGCCTTTACTGAGACTCTTCGACAGTCTCGGAGCCCGTGCACACAGACACTACATAACGATGTAGTAACTACTTTTGAAGCTGTCATGGTCAGCAACACTATTATCACCTACGACGACGGCGTAATGCTTGTGAAGCTTAGCATAACTTTAACCTTGTGATAGGTTAAAAAAGTCTAAAAATCTTCAATACTACAGAACGGATCAATTTTTTTTTTAAATTTTGTGGTTCGTGAACCTACTTAGGTAGAACATCCCTAATCTAATTTCTGGGAATAAATAAATATTAATAATGCTGGAGTATTCACACAGCAGCCGCCTCAAGCTAAGCAGAGCTTGTGTTACGGTTACTCATACTCATATATTTATTCGCCGTAGGAAAAGTAGTGAGAGTCCAATTACTAGTATTTACAATTGAAACAATTATGGCTTGGTAGGCCAGCAAAGGCCGCACTTTTGTGAATTTTAAAATCATATGAGACTTAGAAAATAGTTAAAATTCTTAAAAAAAGATAAATAGTACTTAAGGATCTAGTCTAGTCAAAGTCGCATTCAGTTACAATATTTAATAAACTTCACTCGATAGAAAAGAAGTTAGCCCTTTTTCTAATGTTTTTTCAATATTATGACTAGCGAACTACTGATATTTAAATTTTATTTGTACTCAACTAAAGTCACTCAATATTTCTAAACAAACTCGCAGAGTTTGACTTGATAAAATGAGTTTCTTAATCACCATGTTTATATAACTAAAAAAAAACACGAGCGCGGCGGCTTCGCAGGCGCGCGTTTTCCCTTACGCCTACTGCTACATACCTGGCCTTAAGCTAACTGCAGACTGTTGCATCAATCTACAGGTAGCTCAACTGATCCCTATCTATACCAGTCGGAAGCGTCCCCAAGACGCTGGCTGCATTACCCCGCACTGGATGTACTGTATGGCAATGTTTTTGCGCTGCACCAGATACTCACCAGCTCTCTATAAATACTATTTATTTTATCAATTGGATATGGATGGATTTTAAATGTTGGACCTTGTGTTAATATATGTATATCGAAGAACAAGATTATGTGCAAAATGATACCAGATCTCCTGCACTACCCCGCGTTTATTGCAAAAGCTTGTCTTCAAGAAATACACGATAAACCCATATGCAAATAGCCGAGAGGGCGCGCTGAACCAAATAACTTTATAAATAACATTAGTTCGTCGTTTTACTATCAACCTAAAGTTTTCTGATCATTTTTGCTTATTTATGGCTACATCTTTTCTCTTACCCACGGCTTCGTAGAGGATTTTATGGGATTAAAACTTAAAGGGAGAAAATTTATAACTTATATAAGGTAGGTAGGTTCCTTAAGTAATTTTATTATAATTGTGCAATCATTTTGCACGAACTTTTGTGAAAAAACACACCACAAAAACACACAATTGGTCCCTACCGACACGGATTCCAAATGAGCAAGTTGATTGTATATCGTATTGTAAAGAAATGCTTGAGCAAATGTTAAGCTACCTAGCAAGATGATTGATAGCTAGGTACTAGGTACCTACTATCGAGAGAAACCAAATAAGATTTACGTGATTTTTAGGTAGCTACTGCCTACTTAACAAGGACCTAACAAAGAGCTTTAATTTTGCGCGCGATATAAATCGCTCCACCTTATACCAGGGGAAATTACATGCTAGGATATTGCTCAGATTCTTTTATTTATTTACAAATACCACGTATAAGTTATTTAGATACTTATGTTCCATTATCCATTCCATTGAATCTTGTGGCAAATTACGTTCCCGCTAGTTTTACGTTAGTACATTATACATTGTAGAAAAAAAATTAAATCATTAAAAATTGGATCTCGAGCCTAAAGTAAATTGAACCCCCGTATGGTTATTAGTAACCTTAGGTACCTACTACATACTTGTAGAATGGTTTGTCTTCATGTGACAACAATCACTAATCGTTAGGTACGAATTACGATACAGCGTTTCTAATTTTATTGGCAGTTAATTTCCGAATTTGTGATGACCACTTTTCTTCGAAAGGTTAATTTCATTTATTTATAATCGACCATTCGATAATTATTAATCCCCACGCATTCTGTCCATGACAGTGCGTGGGCTGCGTCGCGTCGTGTCGCCCGCCATTGATTCCACATTCGAATTTTACTTTTTCCCTACAAACGAGGTAAAAGGCATGAATTAGGTAGGGTTCATTCAGGGAATAGTTTCGTACAAAGGTACGGGCACAGAACTTATAGTTCTGTGGGTATGGGATTGTTCAATTTATTTTTTTAAATCTATATATATAAAAGAAAGTCGTGTTAGTTACACCATTTATAACTCAAGAACGGCTGAACCGATTTGGCTGAAAATTGGTGGGGAGGCAGCTTAGAACCAGGAGACGGACATAGGCTATGTTTTATCCCGGAATTACCACGGGAACGGGAACTACGCAGGCGAAGCCGCGGGCAGCAGCTAGTCTTTTAATAATCATCGTATACCTACTTTCTACTTATGCGATAATTTATACTAGTCAGTCATTGGCCTCCCATAATAAGCGCTTTAATGACTCTTCATTAGGGGACAATATCATAATCTCCAGGCCGGACCTGTACTGCAGAAGGGAAAAAAACGTAAAGTAATGGTAGGTAGAGAAAGGTCATCATCATCATCATCAGCCTATATTAGTCCACTGCTGGACATAGGCCTCCCCTAATGAGCGCCATAGCGCCCTGTCTTCAGCTTGCCGCATCCACCATCTGCGCAGATCGTCATCCCACCTGGCTGGAGGGCGTCCTACACTACGTTTGCCGAGTCGTGGTCTCCACTCAAGAACACGTTTACCCCAGCGATTGTCGGTTCTTCGCGAGATATGGCCGGCCCACTGCCACTTCAGCTTGCTATTTCTTTGAGCTATGTCGATAACTTTGGTTCTCTGTCGGATGTATTCGTTACGTTCTATCCTTCAGAGAGACTCCGAGCATAGCTCTTTCCATAGCTCGCTGAGCGACTTTGAACTGGTGGACCAGCCCTACCGTGAGTGTCCACGTCTCAACTCCGTAGATAATGACAGCTAGGACGCACTGATTGAAGACTTTAGTTTTCAAGCATTGCGGTATGGATGACGAGATAGATAGAGAAAGCTATGGTTTATATACCTAATATCATGGTATTATTATGTAGGTATTTTAAAAAAGGCTAGGTTGGTAGGTTCGATGCCTAATTAAAGCTAATGTTTAGTGAATACAATATTCACGATAAGTACGTTATTATAATATATCTGGTAAAAAGTAGAGCCTACCTAGATATTTTATGTTATTCTAGTATATCAACCTATACTAGAATAACATAAGTAAAATGTAGGTGTCTACTTTCAAAAGTAGATTAGATACCCACCCACCGATTACCAAACCCACTTAATAAAAGTAAATTGATAACAAAAAGCCCGAAATCACCTGACTTTTGCGGTTTTATAATGTCAGACCAGACCCATCACAATGAGGTCTAAAATATCAAATCTAAGTAATTCATCTCGGCTTCGACCTTGTCTTCGGGTGAGATTTTCGACACACATATACCTAGGTATTAATATTTTGGTCAGACAGACGCTGCATGCTATCCTAACGTGCTAAGGTGAAAGAAATAACTTTAATCATGTATTTTTAACCGACTTCGAAAAAGAAGAAGGTTATGTGTTCGTTCAGCTGTATCCTATCCTACTAATATTATAAAGCCGAAAGTTTGTGAAATCTGAAATTTTGTTACCCATGGATCTCCGAAACTACTAAACGAAGATAAGGTGAAATTTGGCGTACGTTTAGTTAGAGCAAAGCCTAACTTAGATACAAGGCTTATTACATCGAAAATACGCGTGCGAAGCCGCGGGCAGAAGCTAGTGTTTTTATATGAAATATACCTGCTTACCTTGCACCAATTTCTGATTTTAATGATTGTTAGCAACGACGACATTATGCCGAAGGAATAAGGCTCAAAATTGTGTAGGACAGTGTCTTCATTATAGCTAGGAAATTTCTTGAAGTTTTGTTTTGAAATAGAGTTCAAAATCGAACATTATTTTTAGGTAAACAGAATAGGTAATAGTTGCTAGCGTCCGGCTCGCTTATACCTACCTACTTATGTATCTATAGACAATTAATTTCTCGAACGAATCGAAAAGAAAGACAAGGACAGAAAAATTTTCTAGAATAAAGAAAGAGATAGGTATAGCTTCCGGAAACGCGTAGAATTATCCAGAAAGGATAGAAATAGGTATATAAACCGAGCCTTTTGGCAGATTATTCATTCAGTTCTAAGCGATCAAACAGTGAACAAGTCTTAAGGAAAATAACGAAAGTGAATTATTAAGTGCAGTGCAGTGACTTTTGTATTAAGAACGTAGTTGTGTGTATACGGTTGAATATACCGATTTGAAGTGTTCTGAAGTGTTTTTACTTGGATATCATTCCTGACCAGCCCTAGTTGAAGTCTTACACCTTCGACGAGCCCCTACAGTTTTTGGTCCTTCGAGCCGGATTAGGAAGTGATTTCGCGTAATGCCTATTGTACGCTCCAGATCACCGATCTGCCCCGGGAAGACGGGAGCCGAATACAGTTCAACTTCGTCTTTGAACATGCTGGCTGACTTGAACACCGCCGCTCCGTTGTCCATTGGAACTCCTTGCACAGTTGTACCGTCTGGGACAGCGGAAGCATTCGAAAGCCCCGCAATGCTGCCAGGGCAACTAAGGAGGTCAGCACGTGCAAAAACAAAGAATATTGGAGGAAAACAAGATGTTCCACCGTTTGTTTCTTTGGAATCGTTTTGTCCTGCAACTGCTGATGTAAAGCCGAAGAACATTGGAGGATCTGCTAAGATTCCACCGTCAGCTTCTTCTGCATTCTTTGTTCCTGCTCCAAGGTCGATGAAATCCTCAAGGAGGTCTCAGTCATCTGCTCTTCGGGAACTAGAAGAAAAAGAACTTGAGGAGGCTAAAGCGAAGATTGCTACAGCTAGAGCTGAAGCCGCAGCAGCCAAAGCTAAATTCGCCGCTGAAGCTAAAGCTGCCGCTGCCGAAGCCGAAGCCGAAGCTGCCGAAGCTAAAGCTGCAGCTGCCACTGCCGCTGCCAAAGCTAAAGCTAAAGCCGCCGTCGCTGCCGCCAGAGCTGAAGCTAAAGCTGCCGATGCTGAAGCTGCTATTGTAAAAGCTGAAGAAAAAGCAGCTACAATCGCCGCGAATTTGGCCCGTATGAGTGTCACTGGGTCCCAGTGTCCATCAGAACTTCAATCAGAAGATGATGAGTTCGACGAAGAAAGATCGATTCAGGTGGAACGATGGGTCGAACAATCGACCAAGTTTACTGAAAATCCATACAATAACTTACAAATTCAGAATAAACCGATGTCACCTGCCGAGAACAAACCAGTGCCATCTGCTGAGGACAAACCGACTCATAATTGTGAAATAAGTAGACTCGCCGACGCCATCATAAGTGCCTCTAGATCAGGACAGTCTACAAAAGTGTGGGATCTTCCAAACTTCAATGGAGATTATGAAGAGTGGCTACCATTCAAGAGAGCATATTTAGACAGCGTGGCCCAGCACAGCGACGTACAGAATATGGCTCGCCTTAGAAATTCCATCAAAGGGACAGCCAGGGAAGTCGTCAGAAGTCTTTTGTTTGTGGCCTCTAACCCTGGCGATGTTGTGGATGCCCTAGAACAAAGATTCGGAAGACCTGAACAAATCGCACTCGCTGAAATTGAGAAAATTAAAGACCTGCCACGAGTTGGCGAGACGCCGAGAGAAATATGTGTCTTTGCAAGCCACATAAATAACGCAGTTACGACGATTAGCGCACTGAACAAGACAGAATACTTGCATTCGCCAGAAACGAGCAAGAAAATAATTGAAAAATTGACGTCGTTGTACCGAATTCGATGGTTCGACTTCAAAGCACGCAGCGGTGAAGAACCTGAATTGATAAAGATCAAGAACTTCTTGAATCAAGAAGCATCCTTGTGTGCCGCTTACGCTCCTCCAGAATCTAGCAAGAAAAGACACCCACGTCACCAAGTGAATGTTGCAACAGATCAAGAGGAAACGGTGCTTGAGAAAACGGTGCTTGAGAAAACGAAAAAGTTCTGTGTCCATTGTGAAAAAGACCATTGGCTCACAGAATGCAAAAAATTCAAAGAAGCTTCAACAAACGAAAGATGGGAGATCGCGAAGAAATATCGGCTATGCTTCATGTGTCTCCGTCGAAGACACATGATATCAAATTGCAAAGGACAGCCGTGCAAGAGATGCAAGCGACCTCATCACAATATGTTGCACTCGGAGCTATCTCGTCGAGAACCAGCACCGTCAACGCAACCAGACAAGCCAAGTGAGACGTCGTCTGTAACTCAGCCAACGACGGAAAATAAAGAAGTTGCAAACGTCATGACATCCGTTTATGCGATGGGCAAAACAGCAAGCGTCTACCTGAAGATGATTCCTGTAGATATTTACGGACCGAAGGGGACTACGCGAATTTTGGCACTATTAGATGAAGGTTCTACAGTGTCGTTGATTGATAAAGATGTTGCCCGTCGTATCGGAGCCACGGGAAAAGCAGAACCGCTCATAATAGAAACCGTCGGTGGAAAGAATATAGAAACGAAAGACTCCGAGAAAATGAATCTCAAAATAAAAGGAGCATTTAGGACGGATAAACGAATGCTGAAAGGGGTGCGTACCATAGAAGACTTAAAACTGGCACCTCAGTGCATCGATGTGGACACTATTGAAAAGTGCAGTCATTTGAAAAACTTGAAAGAAAAGCTCCTCTATGAAGCAAATAAACCAGCGCTGCTGATTGGGCAAGATAACTGGGATCTCATCGTATCAAGAAAAATCCAGAAGGGAAAACGAAACGAACCTGTCGCATCACTCACGAGCCTGGGATGGGTACTCCACGGCTTTCATTCTGGAATAACGACCCCCGTGAATTTCGTGAATCATTGCCGCATGAAAGATAATGATGAAGAAATTGCAGACATGATAAAGCGATATTTCGACTTGGACTCTATTGGAATCCAGGAACAAAGACCCAGTAATGACGCTGATGGACGTGCCTTAGCCCTGCTTAATGAAACCACGAAGAAAAGACCCGACGGCCGATATGAATCTGGTCTGCTTTGGAAGACCGATAACGAGACGTTGCCAAACAATTATGACCAAGCTTTTAACCGACTTCTTGGCATCGAGAAAAAACTGAGTAAAGACGCAACGCTCAAAGAAGATTACAAGAAACAGTTGGAACATTTGGTAACCAGTGGCTATGCCGAGAAAGCTCCAGCTAAATTAACGCCGGGACGAACATTTTACTTGCCCCACTTTGCTGTCGTTCATCCCATGAAGAAAAAGACCCGCATCGTTTTTGACGCTGCTGCACGATTTAACGGCAAAAGCCTGAACGACGCGCTACTTCCAGGACCGGACCTACTCCAGTCTTTATTTGGTGTTCTTTTGCGATTTAGGGAAGGACCTGTGGCAGTAGTCGCTGACATTAAGGAAATGTTCCTCCAGATACGAATTAGAGAAGAAGATCGTGACAGCTTAAGATATCTATGGCGAGGAGACGACCCAAATCGAAAGCCAGAAGAATTTCGAATGACCTCTGTAATATTTGGTGCCGCGTCTTCACCAGCTACAGCTATTTTTGTGAAAAACCTCAACGCACTGAAATATGAGAAGACACATCCAGAAGCAGCAAGAGCAATCATCCGTAACCATTATATGGATGATTATTTACAGAGTTTCGAGAGTATTGAAGAGGCGTCAAAAACAGCGGAAGCAGTGAATATGATACACAAAGAAGCAGGATTTGAACTACGTCAGTGGGCAAGCAACGCCAAAAAAGCTCTAGACAATGTAAGAACTGAAGAAGCGCCAAAAGAGAAACAGCTTGGTGAAGAAGAAAAAACTCTGGGAATGAGATGGATCGTCGACGAAGATAAAATAGCTTTTAACATTGGCTTGAGGAAAATGCCATCAGAAGTTTCTGAAGGACAACGTGCCCCTACCAAAAGAGAAGTTACTAGTGCTGTCATGTCAACTTTCGACCCAATGGGACTCGTAGCTCCGGCACTTATTAAAGGCAAGAAACTTATCCAGGATCTATGGAGAACTGGAGTGAAGTGGGACGAAATGATCAACGAAGAGCAAAATACCGTGTGGCAGCAGTACGTAAAAGATTTAAAGAAGCTTCATAAACTGAAGATTCCTAGATGTCTAGCACCATCTTCGAAAGTAGGAGAGCTGCACACCTTCGTCGATGCTAGTGAAACTGCCTATGCTGCTGCAGTCTATTGGAGAACTACAGATAGCAACGGGAAAATCCAGGTCATACTGATGGCAGGAAAAGCCAGGGTAGCTCCTGTTAAGATAACTTCAATTCCACGGTTAGAATTACAGGCAGCACTACTAGGAGCGAGGTTGGCCGCCACTATCTGCAAGGAGTCAGACCTTGAGATCACATCTAGAACTTTCTGGTCTGACTCAACCACTGTATTGCACTGGATGAAAGCCGACCCACGACGATTTAAAACATATGTCGCTCACCGTCTTGCAGCTATTGAAGAAATCACCAAGCCAGATGAATGGAAATGGGTTCCAACTAAAGAAAACCCAGCAGATGACGCTACCAGAAACGTCCCGAAAGACTTCGACAGCAAAGCAAGATGGTTTAATGGGCCTGCATTTTTATATCAATCCGAATCTACTTGGCCAGTCAAGGATATTGGAAAAGAGGAAATACGAGAACTTGACCATGATGAAATGAAAAAAGTTACCTGTGCCGGAACAAGAATCGCCACTTCCCCGAGTCTGCCTGATCCCTGCAGATTCAGTAGCTGGATGCGCCTTCTTCGAGCTACGGCAAGAATATACATGTTCATGGATTTATGCCGCCGAAAATCAACGAGTCAAGAAACACCGTCTAAAAAACGGGACCGAGGAAACTGGCTACCTATCGAAAATGAACATTTGAGGAAAGCAGAATTAGCTCTCATTCGTTACAGCCAGCAAGAATCATTCAAGAATGAAATAGAAAATCTGAATAAAAACAAACCGCTTGAAATTTCAAGCCGACTTAAGAAAATAGATGTGACACTCGATGAAGAAAATATATTGCGTCTCAATACTAGAACAGCGAAGCTTCGGGACTTCGAAGAAAATCCTAAATTACCAATCCTGGATGGAAAAAACCGTGTGTCACAGCTAATAATTGAACATTATCATAAAAATCTACACCATGGAAACCACGCCACCGTAATTAATGAACTACGACAGAGATTTTGGATACTATCCCTACGCGACGCAGTACGACAAGTTGCTCATCAATGCCAGCTGTGCAAAATCAGAAGACAAAAACCAGAAATGCCACCACTAGGGGACTTACCTCAAGAACGTCTCGCACATCATCAGCCACCATTTACATGTACTGGTGTTGATTACTTTGGGCCGATATATGTAACTATTGGCAGAAGAAAAGAAAAGCGTTGGGGTGTACTTTTTACGTGCCTCACAACAAGGGCAATTCACATCGAACTGGCTGCATCCCTTAGCACGAATTCTATGATAATGGCGCTGAAAAGGTTCTCATCGAGAAGAGGAAGCCCGAAGATACTGTTTTCTGACAATGGCACTAATTTTGTTGGAGCGAAACGAGAACTCAAGGAAGAGGCCAAGAAACTCCGAAATCAAGACCTCATTGAGGCTGCTGAAAATGGAGGATTCAAGTGGAAATTTATTCCACCAGGTGCACCTAATATGGGAGGAGCATGGGAAAGACTAGTGCGGTCAGTGAAAACTGCTCTCGCTGCGGTCCTGAATGAAAGAAACCCACCAGAGGAGGTGCTCTCTACTTTATTAACAGAAGTAGAGCACACAGTAAATTCTCGGCCACTTACTCATCTCAGCGCTGAACCGGGAGAAGAAGAGAGTTTAACTCCAAATCATTTTTTGATTGGCCGCTCTAACGGAGCTGCAATTTTCGGAGAATCCGATGACGTAAACCTCATCGGCCGTCCTAATTGGAAGACAGCACAACGATTGGCTGACCACTTTTGGAAGAGGTGGTTAAAAGAGTATCTGCCGACACTGATGCCTCGAAAGATAAAAAACCGAAGAATTACGAATATTCAAATAGGAGACACAGTTTTAGTAGCAGACTCTTCTCTTCCACGAAACACTTGGCCAAGAGGAGTCATAGAACAAACATACCCGGGTCCTGATGGTCGAACGCGTATCGTCGACGTACGAACAAAGGGTGGTATCATGAAGAGACCTACTTCTCGCCTCATCGTCATTGTACCCAATACGTCGTCGCTTCAGTTAGATGGAGTGCTTGTTGGAGCGCGCACTGGGGGGGAGAATGTTAGCAACGACGACATTATGCCGAAGGAATAAGGCTCAAAATTGTGTAGGACAGTGTCTTCATTATAGCTAGGAAATTTCTTGAAGTTTTGTTTTGAAATAGAGTTCAAAATCGAACATTATTTTTAGGTAAACAGAATAGGTAATAGTTGCTAGCGTCCGGCTCGCTTATACCTACCTACTTATGTATCTATAGACAATTAATTTCTCGAACGAATCGAAAAGAAAGACAAGGACAGAAAAATTTTCTAGAATAAAGAAAGAGATAGGTATAGCTTCCGGAAACGCGTAGAATTATCCAGAAAGGATAGAAATAGGTATATAAACCGAGCCTTTTGGCAGATTATTCATTCAGTTCTAAGCGATCAAACAGTGAACAAGTCTTAAGGAAAATAACGAAAGTGAATTATTAAGTGCAGTGCAGTGACTTTTGTATTAAGAACGTAGTTGTGTGTATACGGTTGAATATACCGATTTGAAGTGTTCTGAAGTGTTTTTACTTGGATATCATTCCTGACCAGCCCTAGTTGAAGTCTTACACCTTCGACGAGCCCCTACAATGATTCTATTGGTTGTATGTTTATGGAGAATTGGAGAATGATTAAGAGAGAGTTTTTTGGTAGATTTTATTCCCGGGGAATTACTGATTGAACCGCAAAACCTTAAAAACCATATAAAATAAGGAAATCGAAATCGGCTTAAATAGACAGGTTTTTTAGTCATCCAAATATTATCTACACTGCAGTTATTTCGTAGACAGCACACACTGTCCGCGTAGCACCGGGAGCGCGTTCAATTCTTTTATTGCCAGAAATTCGGGAGCGTAGCGGTCTCGTAGCGCTGTCGTAGCCATGTCGTAGCACATCACAGCCATAATTTAAATAAATAAATCCAAACTGTCTAGTTTTGTCGTATGCTTTGTCCGAACTTCGCAAAGCGACAGACCCTTAGAATAAGAAGGCTTAGAATGATAGTTGACACAAACGAGGTGAATCTAAAAAATTGCGACTAAACGTCGCAATTTTCATTTCGAGCCGTTAGTACAATACTTGAAATGACGCGGAAAGCAGCTCTCACATAAAAATATAAAAATGATGTGTTGTGCGGTGTAAGGGTATTTAAACACCAGTAGCAAGAAAAATAATACTGCAAATATCTCATTCTACTAGTCTACACACATATTACATTTGTAATTTTGCCTAAAACAGTCATCAAAACTCATAAATAAATTTAAAAATTTCGTCCACCATTTTCGTGAAAATGTTGCTATGCACTGGGGAAAAAATACCCCGGTTTTGTTACTTAGTATAGGCACAGATATTATAATACTATGTATAGGTATATATAAATAGTTGACTGCCTCGTTGGTCTAGCGGTCAGCTTGTTCAACCGCTGATTATGAGGTCCTGGGTTCGAATCCCGGGTCGGGCCAAAAGTTGTTACTGGGGTTTTTCCAGCAAGAAAAAATCACAGTAGCAGCCCGGAGTCAGGAAGTTGGCGGTGTTACACCCCCGTGCCTAGGAAAGCGCGTTAAGCCGTTGGTCCTGCACCTGATCTCTCCCCGGTCGTGTCGATCTGTCGTCCCATCGGATTATGAGAGTGAGGGAATAGAGAGTGCACCGGTGTTTGCACACACACTTGTGCACTATAAATGTCCTGCGCATCTGGCTAGTCTCTGATGAGATTGGCCGCCGTGGTCGAAATTTGGCTAGGAGGACATTATAAAAATAGTAGAGGAGAGGGTGGACTTCACTCAAGTTAGGACTTAGGAATCAAACTGCGCGGAATATCATAATATTAAAATTTCTGTCACTCGACGATATTCTGAATAGATTCATATTGTAAACTACGAAAAAAAAACGAAATCTTGGTTTTTTTTCAGTGTAGGTACTTGTCTAACTTGGGCATTATTATTCGTGGAAAAAATGCTGGTAGTCGGTGGTGTGATTTAAAAGGAAAACTGCACAGCTACAATATATTTACTAGTTGAGTACTACTAGTAGGTACTTTTGTTGGTAAAAAGGAAAATTTGAACAAATTTTGTTGAAAATAACTTAATTAAGGTGGTTCGATATGTAAAACAGGTAAATAAGTTTGTTTAGATACGCCATGAACCGTGCAATTACTTACACTTGTCTAAAATATTTGAACGTGCAATATCAGACCGCATTTATAACTACTTAGAAAAATATAATCTCCTAAGTGAAAATCAATACGGCTTCCGTAAAAACTCCTCAACAGCTCTTGCTATTTTTAAGTACAACCTCGAAACCCTTAACTATATTAGAGACAAATACTATGCAATAGGTATACTCTTAGACATGAGTAAGGCATATGATAAAGTCTCCCATAAAATACTTATAACCAAACTTTTTGAAATCGGAATCAGGGGAAAAATACTAAATTGGCTGAAATCATACCTCCTAGACAGGAAACAGTTTGTCGAAATTGAACATTGTTGTAAAAATTCAGGGATTATACAAACAGTAAAATCAAAAACAATTACCATAAACAATTCAATTCCACAAGGAAGTGTTTTAGGATGCATTCTGTTCCTAATCTATATGAATGACCTGCCTAAAATTGCTGACTCCTTCTGCATCCTTTTTGCAGACAATGTGTTAAAATTAAATTTCACTTATAAGAATAAAAGAAATTTTCATAACATAACCACCTGGTTAGAAGCTCACAATTTGGAAACAAATACAAAAAAGACAAAAATCATACAATTTACCCCGTACCAGAAAACACCTCTAGATCTATCTCCACTAACAAGTAGCCTCAATATTGAAGAAGTCCAAGATCATACCCTTTTAGGCCTAAAAATTGATACTCACCTTAATTGGAAAGGACATATAGAAAAAACCAAAAGCAAACTATCACAATTTATTTATGCCTTATCTATCTTAAAAAGTAACACAAATATTAAAACAGCTTTATCTGCCTACTATGCTTATGCTTATTCATGGCTACGCTATGGCATAGTAATCTGGGGCAACAGTGTAGATACAAACCAATTATTTATATTGCAGAAAAAATGCCTACGTATTATTGTTAATATCAGAAGACACACCAGCTGTAGACCACATTTTATAGAACAAAAATTACTAACTTTGACTAGCCTTTATATATATGAAACAGCATTATTTGTTAGAAAAAACCTGAATTTATACCAATTTGATAAAAATCCACGAAGAAAAACAAACCTCATCCTTCCAATACCTAGACTTGAACTATACAGACAGAGCCCTTATTACATGTCCTGTCCATTAAAATACATAATAAACTACCAACATTCCTTAAATCTGAACCCAAACACCATATATTCGCATCAAAACTACAAGAATTGCTTATAAAAAAATGCTATTATGACATAAAAGACTTTTTTGAAGACAAACTATTTGGATAGAATCCCTACATTTTCTTTTTAACAATGGAAGAGCTTCGAAGTGTTCTTAATAATATAATAGGTTATAATATTGATTAATTATAAGATGTTAAGTATAACCTAGTCACACAAATTAATAAAAAGTAAACTATTTTGTTAAAAAGTGTTATTGTACCTACCTAAGTAAATTTATATTATTCTAAACTACACAAATGTAATTTATTGTTCATAAAAGATCTCCTAATTTTGTATAAAATACAAAATACTTAATTTAGTCCTTAACTTAAGTCCTAGATTAAGATATATTGCCATACCCTACCTGACAGGGTACATTAATACTTACTGTATGTAATATTTTTGTTTCGCAATAAAAATACTGAATACTGAATACACTGCACGTGGTCGAACACGCACTTGACCGTCTATTTAAATTATTGTTCCGTAAACGATCGGAGCCGATCTTATTTTGCGGACTTGGAGTAAAAACTTTTTGTCGTTTGACCGAGGAAGAATGATAGTAACCAAAGCTACTAGCTGATATTTCGTTTAATTAAAAAAGAAATAAGATAATATCGAAAATAAAAAGTAAGGTGATAAAAAAAAAAATTAATTGGAACTTTGCTTCAGTTACCCAATTTTTTAGGGAAAATGCTATTCACTAGCAACATTCAATCATTTGAATGTGTGAGTGAGAACACTGTATTAACGTGCTGTCAAAACACACATCGATCGGTTTTTGGTTGCATAAATTGTCAAATTGTTGAATGACACTATCCCTCTGCTGAGACAGCAGCGAGTTTTTACTCTATGGACAGACCTTAAAACAAGCCTATCTGCTTACTACGCATACGCATATTCATGGATCCGCTACGGCATTATCTATACTTAGACGCCAATGATCTGTTCAACTCTCAGAAAAAATGCATCCGGACCATTGCTAACATAAGAGTACCTACCAGAGACATGTAAACCCCACTTTATTAAACTGAAAATCCTCACCCTTGTTAGTATATAGGTACATATTTAAAATTCTAGAAATAAGCAAATTCGTAAGGAATTACCCAATTTTTTTTCCAAAAAATTAAACTCATAAACTCACTTATCACTAAGACTTAAGTGTATGAATGCAATAAATAAAATACTGAATACATATGACGGCGCGGTGCGTGGCGGCGGCGGTTTTTGATTGACATGATAATTGGCCATATTAAAATACTCGCATTACTTTATCCAATTATTTATTTGTGTTTTGTTGTACCTACCTACCTACACAACAAACCATAGGTACTACAAGTTCAAGGTAGAACGGGATTTACACACAGTGGTAGGACTAGCAGGTAGGTACGTATAATATCCAGGCCAGGGGGCCTCAAGCCTCAAGCCACCACGGAGTCATCGACACGGAATTTTGCACAGATTCGCGTCATATTGAAATATTTTAGCGGCTTTTATATTTTCTGCGTTCTGCAAAGAATTAAACTACCAGAAAAGAGGTTTTCGATGAATAATAAAACATTTTCTATGAACCCATGTTTTACAATTTTTCGATTTAATGGTACCTTTGGAGCAATGTAGTACATTATAAGAGCTTTATTACTAAAAATCAATATAATTACTAAAAGCTACATTAAAATCATACTATAATGTAACACGGGTTCTTAAGAAATGGTAGTTTGACTCCTAAAAATATAAATAACTGCAAAATTATTAGAATTTTGCGCGAATCTGTGTCAGACTAGGTATCGGAGAGTCTGAATAGCCCTGCTGATGAACATACAAGGTCTAATGGTTAGTACTGAGTGACGCATGTTAGGAAACATCTTCAAACGAGCAAAAAAAGTCGTTAGATCATCTCTTCTTATACGGGATCACTGAAAAGTGAAAACTATTACTCCGTCCGTGCCTCCAGAGATAACTCCCTCCATACCTCGGAGAAGCTCCATACAAATAGGTATATTCATATTCATCAGCCCACAGATCACTAAATGTACCAGCATCAGCCTTTTGCCAAAAATGCAAGGTAAAAGTTTGTTTTCGTTCGTCCAAGGTTTGATTAATAAATATGTTGACATTGACATTGTTTTTATTAATGTCAGTTGTCAAATGTAAACTTTGAAGCTAAGATAACGCTTGCTGGTCACACAATTTAAAATTTCCTACTTTAACGACTTGAGAATAGAGTTCATTGTTGTTTAAGTAAACGAAAATGAATTGGACTCTAATCAAAAGAAGTAAACAAAAAACAAACAATGTTTTTAGTTTCGTCAGCTCACAGCTATTTTTCGTTATCAATGAATTTCAATCAAAGCAAAACTAATTACAATTGCAGATAACACAGCGCTGCTTACGTAAACCGTAGAGCGCGTTTTTATGTGTTGAGACATTTACAAGTCCTAATAAAAATGTCTAGTTTAGTGCTTAAGAACGGCATTTTATTGAATAAATTAGTGAAAAATGTTAATAACTGCACAAAAAGGTTATCTTCCCACTTCACTTACTTCCCTGATAGGGAAAAACCAGTTGTTGAGGGTAAGTTGTAACATGCATCCTATACTATTTGAATAGAACTTGTTGCCTTCAACCAATAAAGGTAAGGTAAAAGGTAGGTAATCCATGTAGTAACTTATGTTTCATGATCTTCATTTTAGTTTCCCTAGTAATCCATAAAGATCTTAAGCACTCAAAACAGGGAATCTCTCCAAATGAACATGCTTAACCATACCTTTAATATACATACCATTTATAAACCTTATCATAAAACTCGTACTTGGTAAGTGTAAGTGTAAAAACCACTTCAAATTAAATAAAGTTTAATTATATAATATTTAAGTCATTGAGGTGGTTCTTATAAATGAAGCTCTTAGGTAAGCTTTAGAACAATGCCATAAAATATCGACGAAATCTACAGCATATAATATGTACAGCAGCAATATACTACTAACAAACACTTAACTATTAAAATATAAGCTACTTCTATAGTTCAAGATAAAACTTGTTTTCAGGGGAAACAGCAAAGATGAACATGATGCAAGCAATCAACAATGCAATGGACATAACACTGAAGAACGACCCCACAGCGGTTCTGTTTGGGGAAGATGTTGGCTTCGGAGGTGTGTTCCGGTGTGCTTTAGGATTACAGGTATCTACCATAAGGTGCCGTATTTAAACCAGGTGCCTGGATTGGGAATCAACCAGACTAGCATGGTGCTATGTTTTCTAGGCTAGAATAGAGAAAAATGCTTTAAATTGCGAAAATTATGTAGGTTATAGAAATTAATTTCAAATATTTTATGGATAATGATGATGATTTAACATCATTTTCTTGTATTCTACTTTCTTGTATGTTAAGTTAGTTATTACTAGACAAAAATATAACTATTCTAAGCCTACTGGTGTTACAAAAGATAATCACACTAATATTATAAATGGGAAAGTTTGGATGGATGGATGGATGGATGGATGGATATTCGTTAACTCTTCACGCCAAAACTACTGAACGGATCAGGCAGAAATTTTGTATTCAGGTAATTCTAATCCTGGAATCAAACATAGGCTTACTTTTTATCCCATAAATCAGTTCCCATGGGATAGAAATCCCCTTTAAACGTTTCTATAGAAACAACGCGTGCGAAGCCGCGGGCATAAACTAGTCTTACATAAAGCTTAGTTTGTTGCCCTGTTATTTTCTTAACTCATATATTTTCCAGAAAGTAAAAATACTTCACACAGAATCACTCAGTTGAAGATGGTTAGCCTGTCTGCATTGAAAAAAATGAAAAATGAAAAATGTTTATTATTACATCTTAATCTTATACACTAAACAGCTAAAGTTATCCGTGCAACATACCTATAATATACAAGTTTAAGAAGATACGCTTTACCATGGCAAAAATATCTACCGATCCGCGCACTAGGCGTAGCCTGTATCGCGTGGATCTGAAAAACGATTTTCAGCAAAATAAATCCTCAGCTAAAGGCATGTTATTAATTATTACATAATTATGTTTGCTTACAATTTAGGTTTTTTTTTTTTTTTTTTTTTTTATATCTAGCTAAAATACTTACAAAAATTAAAATTTTATACTTAATAATTTAGTTAAAAGAATGAAGATTAGAAATAGACTAATATGTTAAAGAAATATCACTAAACTGTCTTTACTAGTAGACTTTCAGTGTCATCATATGACAGTGTGGCTAACCATTTCTTTAAAGTGATTTTGGCCTGATTGACAGTTTGACCTATCAGTTTTTCACTACAGTGTTTTATGACTCTGTTGTAGACTAGATGTCTGCTAAAAATACCAAAACGTCGAGCAAAATCTGATGAGATGGATGGTAGCGGTATTTTATATACACGGCGGTTTAGCAACTGTTCGTAACCCTCAGATGTTACGACAGACTTGTGTACTGAAAGAAAAGTTTGGAAGATGAACATCTGTCTTACGGATAGCATGCCACTATCCTTGAATACGTTGACCGTTGGATAGCGACGCGGCCTATTGAGCATTACTTTTAAGACCGATCGTTGAGCTCTTTCAGCCTGAATTAGGAAACTTTTACATGCCGATCCCCAGGATGTGATACAGTACAAAATTAACGATTGACACAAAGCAGTGTAAACAGATCTGAGGGTGCTGATATCCGCCACATTACGTAGTTGCTTCATGACAAAAATGACTTTTCTTACACGACCATATTAGCATCACAAAATTACTCTCATCCTTGTAGAGTTTATAATTATATTTGCCTGCAAAATAGATTCAGCCGATCCAAAATGTCAATTTCACTTATAGGGACAGGGGGACTCTCGGAAAAGAAGTTGAAGAATTAATAATGGGAGGTTATTGGGAATTATTATATCAGAAGAATTAGAAATGTAAAACTTAGAAAAATAGGGAAAAAGGCAAAGTTCTAAGGTCAACTGATTATAATTAAAGTACTGTATTACTTGAGATTTGTGTTTGAACTGATTTGCTTACAAATCAGAAGTAGAAAAAACTTACGCTCACTGGATCTTTGGTATGTAGACTTTTACTATGATACCTGTTGAATAATGGTCCCGCACACATTATATACAACAAGGTTAGGTACTTTTCAGTAAGTAGGTACCTAATTCAAGTAAAACAGCCACACAGCTCGGATCACAAGTAAATTCGGCGTCAAGGTTAATTGTCGATTCCCTTGAAAACCTTTTGAATAAGTAACAAACATACCTAGGAAGTTTTGTGTTCTATGTAAACAGTCACGAGATCACTCCTTCATTTCCAACATGATTGGATATAGCAAGATGCAACGCCAGAGTATGAATCAAGCAATGAATCCATACCTATGTATATTCATGGAGTAAAACTTATGTACTTACAGAGTACCTAGACGCAAAGCTCATCACATACTGTACAGGAATATGAAAATGTTATGGTAATAAATAGGTAATAATACCAGCATCAATATAGCATAACCAATAAATCTAATAATACCAGCAACTTCAAAACTTATCAGTAAGTAACCCGTCCATGGTCCGCTCACTACGGACATACCAACTCTGTACATAAAGTAATAAAAAGGAATCTAATAATACCAGCAACTTCAAAACTTATCAGCAAGTAACCCGTCCGGGGTCCGCTCACTACGGACATACCAACTTTGTACTTTGACTATTTTTCTATCCAAAAAAAAAAAATAGTCAGGATACCTATTAATATTTATCCTACTGCTGATCAGATTAGATACTTAATGGTGAAAAGAAAAATTTTTGGTTATGATAAAAGTTTCCAAAGACTCGGACAACACATCAATATTATTACCTACATAATTTAAATACTTTTTAGTCTACCACTTTGGGCAGGTATCTCAAGATCAGTTATCAACTCATACAATAAACTGAGTGAGGACAATTACATTATGGACTTCAGAAAATATTCAATTTATTGACCATTACCTACATTACCACTAATATTGGTATGTCAAGGAATAAGTACTGTATAAAGAATAATCTTAAACAAAACCCTAGTTATTATAATTAATATATATAATATGATTATAAGTAATGTATAGCAATAAGCAACCTTCTCCCGTTCTCAAGTGTGTCAACTCAAAACCAACTTTGGTTTAACTCGGTCAGTGACAAAACAACTTTATAGTTATCCTACAGATCATGAATCGAAAATCTATAAATTATAAATATTGTTTAGTCAACTACCTGCCTAAATAAACTTGCATTACCTACACATTCAAACAAATCACTTGAGTTAATTTACAACATTATTAACACTGTTACCTCAGCGCTTATTACCATTGTAGTTGTTATGTTACCATGCACATGATCATCAATGGTTTTCAAACTGCTATCCTTATCCTGAAAGGCTGTTGGTTCCTACTATGTATTTACTATGTATTCAATAACTATTTCAAAGAAATAAAAGAAACTAAATTTATTAAAGATTTAAAAGTTTATTATGCTAATTAAAAATCTGTCTATATTTACTAGCCTTGGGCATTATGATGAAGAGCATGGAGGTATGTATATACCTACTTTTTCCAAATAACTCTATTCATAACATTACTAAAGTACTAACTATGATTTTTATAATTATTATTTAACCAAGAAGAAAAAAAGACATTTCAGGAACCCTAACCTCCTTAAATTATCTATTATCATTCTCCTCTATGTTGAACAAAATTTATGCGAAAATTATTTAGTATAACTACTTATGTTTCAAAAATATTATTTTAACCCCTACTAATGCACATTATTTTTATTAACCCTAAATCACGAATATTTAAATCCTCAATTAGTATCATAATTTTAACCCTGATTATACACAGCACTTAACCCTTAATATGCTGCACATTATTTTATTAACCCTTAATGATGAATAATTTAATTTTTCAATAATGCACATAAAATGTCACTCACACACAATGTCTACACACAAGTTTATACTTAGTTAGAGCAAGGAGTTAATGTATCACTACACATAGGTTTTAATTTGAAGTAGGCAAATCTTACTTGTTATTTAAAACACACATAGTAGAGCACTATGTACGTAGTTACTCTACAACTCTTTCATCTCCTTATTTACTTTGTTTGTATAAATTAGTACCCTTTCATTAGTCGCAAGTAGCTTCATAGTTTTACTATAGTAATTATAAGATAGGTAAAACTCCTACTTTGTAAAAACCACTCAAAATTAAATAAAGTTTTATTATATTATTATTATTATAATGAAGCGTTATATTAGATCCTAATCAAGCACATTTAATATGCAGACATAAAACAGGGTAACAATTATTTAAAAAAAAAATACTCGGTTTTATTTCTGCAAACATTATGCACCATTAAAATATACAGATTACTGATATTTTGATACTTTACATTGTTTATATTTAAACTTGCTACACCAAGTATACAAACAAAATAAAAATCATACAAGTATAGAGATAGTTCACTACACACAGGTTGTACGAGTGTACTACCTGTTCAGCTAAACTCTACTAAATTGTTTCTACACTAGAGCACTCTCTAAAAGAGATGTGCATTTATTTCTCTCTGATAAGGTCCTCAACATAATAGAGATGATATTTTGCCCAACGATTAACTAAAACCACTTAAAGTTAAAAACGAATTTGTACATACATAATATAATTATGTACATATTTGATTTATTTATTTATTGAGGTATTTATTCATGAACAAAACACCAGCTCTTAAAAATATATTTTTTCTTATAAATCACCAACAGCCAATAAAAGGATTTACATTATTATAATGAAAAAAAAAGAACGATCTGTCAATATGTACCTAGGTCATCCAGTTACCCTTACTAATTCACACCACATTATGGTTAGAAATTTAGATGGACTAAAATGCAAAATCTACATTTTTAGTCCAAAAGTAAACTTTATCTTATGCATAATATACCTACAAATTAATTATATAAATAAAAACTAATACTTAGTTCGTAAAAGTAAAGTAAATAAATTTTTTTATTGTTTAAGTAAACATACTTTGTCTATTTACATGGACTATAATACCACTATCTATACATGAAACATGACACATAGACAGAAAAACATAAAAAAATAATAACAGATAAAATAATACACTGACATACGGAATTAATTTTAGTGTCAGAAATAAAAATTAAAAAGAAATAAAATAGGTGTAGCTTAATAATAAAATAAGAATATTAATTTAAATCAACTGGTTATTTGTCAAGAATCTTGTCATTTGTAAAATACTACTATAAATAGGTAGTTACATAATAACTTCTATAAATAATAGTAAAAATATAAATAAAAAAAAAATCTTTCGTTACAAATACTTAAAAAGATAAATAATTTATGTAGCGCTATACAAAAATCTGATAATAATTGAAAATGTCAGGCATAAAAGTTTCAGTGTAAAAAAAAAAGAAACATTATCTAATGTTAAAGCTTTTACCAAACCAAATGTCAGGTATTCACCATGTGCATATTTAGTATTGTTGACATGAAGGCATAAAGTTTTGTTGCTGCATATCCAGTCCTGGTCCGCAGTGTATTCAGGCAGCAATTTGGATGACAAATTTTTACAGTTAATATACCCGTTGCATATACAATCATATACCAAAGACAATGTCTGCCATAACTCTTCGGTCTTCGAGAGTTGTTTAGAAATGGTAAACACATGCTTCTTGCATTGGTGTTGTAATTATTAATTAAAAACTTATTCTATTTTTGTTAATACGACAGTTTAAAAGTTTAAAACATAGAAGGTTTGTCTAGTGTAGTCATTTTCAGCGTGTTGCCACACATTTGGCATGAAGTTATAGATAAACATTATTATTCTAAGTCACAGTCACACACGTAATTCACTAAGTCTAAGTGTGTACCTAACATTATCAGTAATTGAAACAAATATTACCTACAATCCTCCGTACCTTGATTGTCATCAAAACCTATGTAACATCTATAGTTAAGATGTGAATCGAACTAAAGCTAGTCCTAGATCTCAGTATCCCTATGAGAAAACAAGATCTGTTCATAATGTTGTGTAGTTTTAGTGTAAAGAAGCTAACACCTGATTTTCACGCTTACAACGTTCCAAAAACGTGTGCTCCGTCCCGTTCCCGTAAACGTGGAATCCTATGCTTATCCGTTTCATAAAGTGGCACGCAATCGAAGTAACGATGCAATACTCTAAAATTTTCCTTACATAGGACTAGTTTAGAATTTTTTACACAAGCTACATCAGAGAATGGACAGCTTACCTTTTAGATAAACCTAAGACTTTTATATGGTTTATTAATGGTGGCATCTCTGTGTTCAGAGAACAGTCCTTTTGAGTCAATAATCACGCCAAGGTTCCTTACCGAGGGTACTTAATTTAGTATAAAAGAATTAATTTGATAGTTAGACTAAATAAGACAAACTTTTCTAATAAAATAAATAATAAGAACATTAATGGGTGTACCTAGTTTTTATTATTTTCAATTTGATACCTATCTAATTATATGCATGTACTTGTGCTTTGACTAAGTAATTTTGACTTGCGTAATCTATTTATTAAATGTTATCACCTGATCATTCTATTAATTTATTTGACTAATTTAAAGGTGTAACAATGATTTTAATATTTTATTTAATTTTTAATTTTATGTAACTAATGTAATTGGTTAACTTATTCGTATTATATGCCCAATCAAATAAATAAATAAATAATGGCTTATAATAGATAATTAATTACCTGCTTAAACATCACTGTTTTATCTGCAAACGTTTAAGTTTAAACAGACTGCAATGTGGTCTAATTGCTAGATGGTGGTTGCTACTCTACAAGAATAAATAAAAAAAAAAAAAACTACGGTAACTGAGCTATGATTGGATCGAAAAAATAAAGACAGTTCTTATGAGAATCGAGTACTGGTAGTCCAGGTCCAAAAGAGACAGCTCTTAAGAAGTCAGGCGGGTAAAGAAGTTTGCTAGAAGCATGGAAAGCGCATTAAAGCATTACTATATATATAAAAATAATATATAATTAGTTAATTTATAAACCTGTGATATACAGGTATCACAGAGATTTTCAAATTCAAATTTAATAACACTATGATCTACCATTAGATGTTTAAATTTTACATTAAATTAAAATTTTAAAATTAATTTAATAAAAGTAAACCTGAAAATAAAGGATAAGGTAAATGAATTGAAAAAATTGTTTTTATCAATTCAACGTTAAGTAACATGCAGATCACTACATAATAATTTAAATTCCATAATCATTTATTTATTTGCAAAAAAAAAAAATGTGGTTCTGTTCTTACTACATAATAGATTTTCACACATTTTCTATTCCATAAATATAAACTGCGTCAAAATATTAATGCAAGCCGTAAAATATGTTATATATGCAATCATAAGAAGTTTGTATTTAAATATAACAATGTTTATCACATTGTTTAGTGCTAATTGCTAGATGCTTTAATATACATTTAAACAACTAAAACACAAGAGTTGTCTCCATGTTAGTCCAGAGTTGCAAATAGTATTGTCGTCACCTGTTGTCTTCAAAGTATGGTGAGCTCTCACGGCAGCACAAGAAGCAAAAACATTAAATGTTCACGATGCCGTCGAAGTCACAATAAGAACGTGAGATAAATTACAAAATTTGCACCACACCATTCATTAAGGGATTTGCAAACGATTATTATAGCCTACAAAAAAAAAAAAAAAATCAGTACACTTGCACCTTTAAGAGGTTTATTATAATTTAAAAAGAACAATAACAATATTGGTGCCTAGTTACTTTAGATTTAAATAAAAGCAAAGATTTAAATAAAGATGTCGGTAGCGACAAATCAAAATGGTGTCTGTCGATCTCCTGCTCAGATGTCAGACCGTCAGACTAGCTAGAACCATAGACATTGCATTTTGAGTATGCTATATGTAGTGTAGTAGCGACTGGTTACCGAATTTATCCATGCTTCAACATCATAAATTACAGTCAGTACCTACACATACAGCTAAGTTGAATCATCTACTCATCGACGTGAAAAGTAGTAGAACTACATTACATTATCGACATGGTTATCAAATACATGAAGATGCTACTAATAAAAACCCGATCTCGAGTACTAACTTGTACAGTGTGGCGGATGTATGCTGATTTGAAATAATAAATATAACAGCAATAATTATAGCCAAGCTCTTAATAAAAGGGTCTTGCACGACGATACCAATTACAATTATTTTATTCAATAAGTGAACGATCACACAAACGTCCACCTACAATAATTAATTTGAATTAAATAATAAAATAAAAATAACTACACACAACCAATCTTTAACACTGGGGATCCTATTATGATCTCTAACCACAACACTGTCCTTGTGATGGTAAAGTAAGAAGCTGTATTAAAGAACCTTGCAAAGTCACATCAATTCTCAAAAAAGAAATAGCGAATAAAAAAAAAAACAGTCTGCTTCGAAGTACAAAAAAAAAAAGAGAAAACCTATAATTTGAAAAGCGAAAGTTAAAATGATAATGGTATTTCATTGGGGGATGACCGAACGAAATGATAATATCTGATCCCAAATACACTATTAAAATATTATTATATTTCTCTAGTATTTGTAAAGAACTAGCTCCAATAAAAAATTGCTTAAGTGAGCTTACATATACATCAAATTTCATTATATTGGAGTATACAGTGTTGATATACATGTGATTATCATTATGAGCACAATGTGATATCAATTATTGACAATTTTACCGCATTAAAATATAATAATAAGTAAAGTTCACTGAATACGAATATATTCCACTCTCAAAATACAGAGACACTGATATCTTATGTATTCGTATGAATAGATCCTATTCCCACAATTTGTTGCAGAGGGAAAGAGAACAGATGCATTTAATAGTTATAAATAGAGCAAAATCTAAGGCCACCTTGAATAACTTGAAATAAGGAAATGTGGGTCTATATATAATATTTTTATCATATTTACAGATTCAAGTATTGTGAGTTTGCCCGATTACGAGGACTCAAATACGCATAAATGAGTTTGCCCGATTACGAGGACTCAAATACCTGTTTGTGAGTTTGCCCGATTACGAGGACTCAAAACAAAATAATGAGTTTGCCCGATTACGAGGACTCAAATACCTGTTTGTGAGTTTGCCCGATTACGAGGACTCAAAACACAATAAATGAGTTTGCCCGATTACGAGGACTCAAATACCTGTTTGTGAGTTTGCCCGATTACGAGGACTCAAAACACAATAATGAGTTTGCCCGATTACGAGGACTCAAATACCTGTTTGTGAGTTTGCCCGATTACGAGGACTCAAAACACAATAATGAGTTTGCCCGATTACGAGGACTCAAATGGTGGTAACATTTACAGTTTATAATTTTGCTATTTAATCACTCCGAAAAGAATTATCTCAATAATGAGAAATTACAATTTGGATTCTTCAAATAATTTCAAATTATAATAATACATCAAATAATTATTTCACTTGTATACTATCTTTAATATATCATATATATATAAAAATATGTTATATATTGTTATTATTATTTACAACTCTACTAACGTTTTCTTGTTTTCTTTCACGCAGACCCTGTATCATTTTGAAGTCTCTGAACGCCTGCTGAGCTCTCCATTGCCATTGCGTTACCCACTGCCATTGCGTTACTCGCACGATGATGAAGATATGCATAATATTCTTTCGGCCTATTAGTAATAACTTGTGTCGCTAAAGATAATTATCTACTTTAGTTATATTTCAACCATACGGTATTGTTTTGTATTCGTTGAGTAGGAGTAAGAAATTGTATAATTGTAATGAGGACATACAACATAAATATCTAATGGCCGGATCGGACTGAGGACATTCCGGATCGGACTGCGTTCATTCCGGATCGGACTGAGGACATTCCGTACTTAGGATAGCCGACTATTAGCATCACAAAATTACTCTCATCCTTGTAGAGTTTATAATTATATTTGCCTGCAAAATAGATTCAGCCGATCCAAAATGTCAATTTCACTTATAGGGACAGGGGGACTCTCGGAAAAGAAGTTGAAGAATTAATAATGGGAGGTTATTGGGAATTATTATATCAGAAGAATTAGAAATGTAAAACTTAGAAAAATAGGGAAAAAGGCAAAGTTCTAAGGTCAACTGATTATAATTAAAGTACTGTATTACTTGAGATTTGTGTTTGAACTGATTTGCTTACAACCAGATAAGGCGTCAATTTGTTTTTTGAAAGACAAGTTTTCGTCGATGATAACACCAAGGTACTTTATAGAACCCTCTCTAGTGAGTTGATCGCAATTGCAATTGGATATGGGGCTGGCGCAGGTATGTAGTTTAATTGATGGCAGAGTCGAGGTAGGGGATGAGGACTTCGTCTTATGAAAACAGAGGTATTTCGTTTTATCTGAGTTAAGAGTGAGGAGATTACTTTGTAGCCAGTTTTGAACCATAGTCATACCGGTTTCAGCAACAGAAATAACTTCCCCCCAAGAAGACCCCCAGAACAACAAGGCTGTATCGTCTGCATAGCATAAAGTATCAGCATTTTGTATATACAGTTCATTATTCTTAGTACGGAATTGTGATCTACACTCAGATAGTGAAATGCACTGGAATCCATGGAATCTGGCATGTGCCATATTGTCCATAATCATCATCATCATTCAGGCCACAAATATCCACTACTGGTTATAGGTCCTGCGCTGCCCTGAGCCAGTCCTGAGCTGCCTCCGTCCATCGACTCCCACTCTGAAATAATCACACAATAATATCAGCCCAATGCCTAAGTCAACCTTCTCTATTTCTAGAAACCATTATTTTAGAACGAAAGAAAGTATTTAATCAACTTCGAAAAAAGGATGAGGTTCTTTTTTGTTTTTATGTACATGTTCGCTGAGTTCTCCATCAATTGTGGACCGATTTTGTTGATTCTTTTGGTTTTGCAAAGAGAATGAAAAGATTTATTCCCAATGAATTACTAATTTGTTCCTCAAAACTTAAAAGAATATTGTAAATGTATATACGAACTAGTGATCCGTCCTGGCTTCGCACGGGTGCATTGCTGATACGGACTTTTTATAGACCTTTTTATGGTGTACAATACTGTAGTACCTACATTATTTTGATCTATCTCGTAGGGTTCAGCCAGCGTTTGCAATGTATGAGCGCAAAAAAATGTGTTTATTTACGACATCACATTAGAAACCGTTAAAAGTATCTGTGTTTCGTTACTATATTATGCATGTATTATACATATAAACCTTCCTCTTGAATCACTCTATCTATTCAATAAAAACACATCAAAATCCGATGCGTAGTTTAAAAGATCTAAGCATACATAGGGGCAGTCAGACAGCGGGAAGCGACTTTGTTTTATACTATGTAGAGATTCGATGTCGTTTTTATTCAGCTTAATTGTTAACCACAAGCAATCATCAATTTCCAGGAGAAATACGGCAAGGAGCGAGTATTCAACACACCGCTCTGCGAGCAGGGCATCACAGGCTTCGGCATCGGGCTGGCCACGGCCGGAGCCACCGCCATTGCAGAGATACAGTTCGCGGATTACATACTGCCGGCTTTTGATCAGGTGTGTACCCATACTCATAATGTTACATTCAACTGCCCCACGACATAACTTACACATAACGACAGTGAGGAAGATGCCGCCACCAAACTGATCATTTGCCCAGAGCTTGGAAATCCACCCAAATAATCTGTCTAGGACCTCATGAAGAAAGACACGACATTCAGACGACTAAGGAGAATAGCCCCTCAAGATCTAATATGACAACACCAAGTGAGTGTATTTTGAGCAGGAGGCTAGGAGGAGGATCCAGCTAGGCTGGGCAGCGTTTGGGAAACTACGTCGAGTCTTCTCGTCATCCATAGGTACCGCAATGCTTGAAAACTAAAGTTTTCAATCAGTGAAGTAAGTGTCTAAGTGTAAGTGTCTGTAAGTCAGTTTGAGTAAATAAATAAATAAGGAAATGGATATGCCCAATGGGCATAAACCATACATGACATCTGGCAGTAGGCTTGCCAGATGGTCGGGATTCGTCGGGATAATCCCGACTTTTCGTGCGATATCCCGACTCACGACAAAATACAAAATATCCCGACTTTTTATAAACTTTTAGTTTTACACTCGTGTATCTGCCTGCGCCCAAATACTGTGAGAGAGTCTTTTAGCCTTCTCAATAGCTTGCATTCGAAAGAACGAAACCGCATGGCATTCGATCTCATTAAAGCCGAGCTAGTTTTCCGATTAAATTTGGTTATAATTGCTTAAATTTTAAGTAATTTTTAGGCACACCACAAGGAACGAAATTAGTAGAGTCTGTGAAATCAAACTCTAAGAATATGTGGCAACATAAAAATAAGTAGATTTCAGTTCTAAAGTAAAAAAATAAAATGTTAACTAGTTTTTAATTTATCCCGATAAAAACACCAAAATCCCGACATTTTGTTAATTTATCCAGAGATTTAATTTTTCTGATCTGGCGACCCTATCTGGCAGTGAAAAGCATACAAAGCTCTTAGCCTAAATGGGCAGATAGTAGAATGTCACAGAAGAGAAGTCCAACTTAGAAAAATTAACAACAATTTTAACCTTTTGTTTAGTTGAAACACAGTTTTGGTCTTTAGAAAGGAATATTTGATGAGCAGCAGAATCTCACACTGCTGTGTGATTACTGTGCATGATTATGACAAAGCCTCCATTTTAGAAGGAGGCTCACATCCAGTAGGGAATGGCTCTTTCTCATTTCTGTTTTAGCACTCAAAGAGAAAATGTTCTTAGATCCTCTGCAAGCTAGCATAGCCACACTTTAACTCATGTTCCTATTTCGTATTCCAGCTAGTAAACGAAGCAGCTAAGGTCCGCTACCGCTCCGGCGGACAGTTCGAGTGCGGCGGGCTCACGGTGCGCGCGCCGTGCGGCGCCGTCGGCCACGGCGGGCTCTACCACTCGCAGAGTCCAGAGGCCATGTTCGCACACGCGCCCGGACTCAAGGTATATCATGTGGCTTCTTGAGATGGGAGTGGATGGCCAAATCTGAGAGCTATGAGAGTTAGAGTCGTGAAAGGAGTCATGATCTCGACTAATGAAAAAACAAAAACTGCACAATTCGATTTTTAGGGTTTCGAGATCGAAGATCGGTTTCGAAACCCTTATGGCCTCGCTTTGTCTGTCCTTTTTTTCCTCCTTAATAACTCAGCAACTACAGCAGCTATCAACTTGAAATTTAAAATAATAATACATTTCGTGCGCCTGTACAGATTTAGGTAAATAAAAATAAAAATAAATGAAAATGAATTTTTTCCATGCAAATTGTGATGCCAAAATTTTAAAAGATACCCACAGGGTCATGTGGGGTATCAAATGAAAGGTATTAATTTGGACATTTCAAAACAGTTTTTAAAATTGTAAGTAAGGGTCTGTAAGTTTCATACTTTTTGAAATATTTTGAAAAAAGTCGATAAATTTACCATTACTTACTTTAACCGAAGCATGCAGAGAGATCCATCTAAAATGTAGGTTGGTGCCTACTATTCTTAGGTATTCGTTAAATTGCGAAGTCTCTAACTGGTACTTTTGGTACATATTTGTCGACAAACGTTCGAAACCCTCGGCGCGCGAGTTACACACGCACTTGACGGATCTTGTTTTTTAATCTCTAATTTTTGCAAAAACACAAGCACAACAAGAAAATCGGACCGACTGATTTTTCCAAAAATATTGTAAATAATATTGTAGTTTTGCACCGGATAAAACGGATTCGATAGCTGTTAGGAAAGAAAAAAAATCTTTGCAAAGAAATGCATTAAGTATTGAAAATGAATGGAAATTGAGGACTGGATTTCTTTTCACGACTTTTCTCTAACTCTAATGGTTTCGGATTTGGCTGTCCACTCCCATCTCTAAAAGTCACCTTGTAAACTCTTACTAAAGGTACATCTAGCTATACCTCAACTTTAGGCCGCTACCGCTTCGGGACAGTCTCTCAGTAAGAGTAGAAACACTTGAGTTCCAGACCTTAACCGTTTCAATGCCCTGACTCACATGCCTAGTCAGCGCGCCTCTGCGGGTGGCATGGCATCGATGAAGCTAGGCACTGAACTGAATATAAATAAATAGGTAAATAAATAATGCTGGACAATTCACACAGCATTATCTAGCCCCAAGCTAAGCAAAGCTTGTGTTATGGATACTAGATAACTCATATACTTAATATAATAAGTACACAAAATAATAAATTGATAGATATTTTTTATTCGAGGCGGGAATAGAACCCGCAACCTCATGCGTCGTCGACCTTCGCCCGCTGCGCCACGGAGGTCGTGATTTATATTAGTGTGATCTTTGTAATTATTTATCTACGTGGGCAAATGCCTGTATTATTATTTTTTTCTATTCAATTCATTCTTCAAACTGGGCTATTGTTACAGATAGTAGTCCCCCGCGGCGCGATCACAGCCAAAGGCCTCCTCCTGTCGTGTCTCCGCGAGAAGGACCCCTGTCTGTTCCTGGAGCCCAAGATCCTGTACCGCTCCGCTCATGAGGAGGTGCCTCTGGTGGACTATACCCTGCCGCTGGGGAAGGCAGAGGTGCTCAGGCAAGGTAACATGGAATTTTAAAATTAACTTCGCCATCACAAGTTCTCTCTCTGGATATAGATTTTTATTTATATTTTATATTTATTGATAAGTATGCAAAACAGAAAACAATCAATGTCATGGAAACAATCAACACTTTAATTTATCTAGTACCCATAAAATCATAATAAAATTCAAAATAAATCAAAGTTTCAATGGAACACTGGTCAAGAGAGCACAATATACGCTCTTGTCCAATTCCTATTGCCTGCGTGGTAATGGTGTGGGAGTCTGGCATAGTAGTTATGTACGTAATCCACTTAAATTTTTGTTTAATTTTTATTTTTATTTAAAAAAAGCCGTAAGGGCTACAATTATTAGGCTACAAGTAGGTAATTAAACTTGTGTGTAACATAACATATTTGTGCTTGTTATTTCCAACGCAATTATCCCGCGCGCGGGGATTGTAGTGGAAGAATACATCTATTGTATGTGTTCCTTACTTATTAGTAGGTACATAATACATAACTATAATAATTTTGCCCTGTTTTTATTTTTATTCCTATAAGAGTATAACGGTGTTGATTGCACTAATAGAAGAACACTTAGAATAGTAAGCCTTTATTCACAAAGAAAATTATAATATAATTAGTATTTACAATTGAAACAATAGAGTATAAAATAAATAAACAATATAAACACTTAGAATAAGTATATATTTAATTATGCTAAGAGTGTAATTGTTTGATACCCCGAATAAATAAAAACTAAAAACTAAAAAAAATAACACAAGCTCTGCTTAGCTTGGGGCTAGATAATGCTGTGTGAATTGTCCAGCATTACCTATTTATTTATTTAATTAAAATAGCTTAGAATTGTCACAAAACTACCTACTAGGCAGATTAGGTAGTTACTTGTTAAACGCAGAAAATACAAAAAAAAACTAGAAAATATTTGGATTTCCCGCGTGACCGGTGAGGATCCGCCTGAGTCTGATGATGATGATTAGAAATATCGAGTTATTTTTGTATGTGTTAATGAATGAACTCGCTTTTTAGCCCCAACGCAAAAAGAGAGGGTGTTATAAGTTTAACGTGTCTGTCTGTGGCATCGTAGCTCCCAAACGGATGAACTGAGTTTCGTTTAGTTTTTTGTGTCATAGATAAATTTATTCCGAGTGTTCTTTGTTGAAACATGGCTATGTTTCAAGAAAATCTGTTCAGCCAATTAACGTCGGCGGGTTTTTAAAATTTTTAATTTTGTCATGTATGTATTTAATTTACCCACAGGAGATGCAGTTACCTTGATCGGCTGGGCGACTCAGATCCACGTGCTGTTAGAAGTGGCGCAAATGGCTGAAGAGAAACTGGGAGTGAAGTGTGACGTCATCGATCTGCAGACCATCCTGCCTTGGGACGAAGAGACTGTTTGTAATGTACGTAACCTAGGGATATTTTTTCATACAGTTATTCACGCTGACGTCAAATCTCATCCAATCTCACGTGGGGAACACGAAACGAACAATCTTAAGTATTGTTGACCGAGCGAACGAAGTGAGCGAACCGTCTCTGCACCAAGTCTCGCAAATACATTTTTAAAATTTTGCGCTATTCTCTTTTGTTTTTTCATACAGTTGTCCACGCTGGCACAAATCCAGGGCTCCAGGGGCTTCTAGGGGGGGTCGAGCCAAATCTCATCCAATCTCACGTAGGGAATACGAAACGAACAATCTTAAGTATTGTTGACTGAGCGAACGAAGTGAGCGAAGCGTCTCTGCATCAAGTCTCGCAAATTTTGCGTTTCTGTCAGTATGTCCGTACTCCTCTAAAGGTCGTATTTTACAACCGATTGATACGAAAATTGGTGTGCAGATACTGCCATTTAATAGATTTTTTTTGTCGTCGGGGTTTTTTGATTAAAGGCGTACTTCCTCCAAAAAAGGAAAGAAGGGAACTTCAGAATATCTCCGCTTTCAGAGATCTGATTTAATTGTATTTTTTAATTGTATTTTTAATTGAAGGGTAGTAATTTTAAATTGGTCTCATAAAAATTTTGGTAAAGATCTGATGAGGATTTTTGGCATGAGGAGCAGAATATTGAGCGAGCCGTCTCGCTAACAGCGAGCAGAGAGTTAGGAACATTATTTCTACCCATGTAAGGCAAAAAGTTGATTGGTGAAAACGAGTATGTATGGTATGTGTTACGAATTAACATTTCCTGTCGGACCGGTCGTTGTGTCCCATAAGGGCAAGTTCTCACTATATACCTACCTACAAACAGGAATTACAAAAATGGTAGGTACCTACCTAAATATCCCGTTTTAAATAACTTGTAATAAGTAAGTAAATTAATTGTTGAAAAAAAATTGTGTTCGCGAGGTCTACTGTTCGTAGAACTACTAGTATAGTTGTCACTGTGATTCTAGACTACGTTCTTAGAAATCTTAACTGCAATGCAATCACAGAATAACTTATTCACATTAAAATAGGCGTTATGAATAATCTGACAAGAGATTAGGGGAGGAAATGGATTATCGACCCCCGGTCGAAAAATCTCCTCACGTAATTAATTGTTGCCCCCAAAGAGCTGCTCATTTATGGTATAGGCCACATATTACTGGTTCATTATTGTGTTATCTATCTGTTAGAATGCCTGAGGTTTTGCGCGATTGATGAATGAAAGATAGACGCTTAAGTGTTTTATTTATATTTGAATTAAGTAAATATACGAAAATGAGACTTATTTTATTATCATTAGTTTTTTAAATAAGTATTGAGTATTGTTTGTTCTTTGTATTATTTTTAATCTTGTACATAACTAGTGTAATTGGTTGAATGTAATCGTTCTAGTCTATACTAATATTATAAAGAGGAAAGATTTGATTGTTTGTTTGTTTGTATAGAAAAGGCTCCGAAACTACTGGACCGATTAGAAAAATTCTTTTACCATTAGAAGCCCACATTATTCCTGATGAACATAGGCTACTTTTTACCGCGGGAAAATACTTCATTCTTACGGAATAACGGGTAATAATAAGACAACGGGTAGTAAGAATGCAGCTAGTTATAAATAAATAAATAAATCGGTTTTGAAATTATACTTATTCCTACAACAATAGAGGAGTCCAGGGTCAGACGATTATCATGATGTTACTGTTTCAGTCTGTGAAGAAAACTGGTCGCTGCCTCATCTCCCACGAGGCTCCGTTGACGTCAGGGTTCGGAGCCGAGCTGGCGGCTACTATTCAAGTAAGTTCAGACCTCAGTGGTGCAGCGGGCGGGAGTCCGCCTGCGACGCAAGAGGTTGCCGGTTCGTTTCCCGCCTCGGAACAAATTTGTGTACGATCTGCAGAAATTTGTTCCATTGGTCTGGGTGTTTTCTATGTATCATAAAAAATATATATCTATATATTTTGACGACCTCCGTGGCGCAGCGGGCGAAAGTCCGCCTGCGACGTAGGAGGTTGCCAATTATACCAATTATAACTATATTAAGTACCTACACCTTCCTTAGGGCCAGACTCCACCAAAGCGGAGAAAAGATGTGGCTTATACAACCAATAGATCTCATCATGAATGTAAACGGGTTAACTACGAACCTAGTTTGTGTTGGAAGAACACAACAAATTCGACAAACTACGAAAGTTTTTACAGTAAAATAACCAATAGTACGTCGTTATTGAGACATCTTTCACCACCGAACGGAGTTTTATCATATTTGTATGCGAAGAAATAAAGGAAGGTCGAAGCAGATATGTGACTAAGAGAATAAACATAAACTCGCTGTGCCCACAGCAGCTAGGCTACACAAAATTTATGTAGCTTTTAAAGGGCAATGTTTACCTACGCTTCTACAACAAAACTCCTAGAGAGTTGCAAAAATTATCAGTTGACAAATTCGAACCAATTGTTTAAAACTTGCTGTGCAAAAAGGCTTACTATAAAATATCAGATTATCTAGAGGATAAAAAAGGTTGGGACGGGTTTTACTCCAACTCAAAAAAAAAAAAAAACTAACAAGCTAAAGGTTTCTTCGTCGCTTCTTTACTTTAGTCACAGATATTATAATACTATACTAGTACTTTAGTCTAAGTACATATCGAAACGACAAAAATCAAATCTTTCCGTGTCAGTTTAGTTTTATAATTTGATTGACCTCTTCTGTACATTTATGGAAATAAAGAGATTTTGATTTTGAGCTGTGCCTCGCAAACTGGCGACGTCACGCAGCGGAGACGAGACGAGATGCAAGCGACGTGCAGTGGGCTCGCTAGTTTTAGAAAATCAAAAATTTGGAAAACATTTATACCCTAGATAAAAACCTACAGATGCTATATTATTTACACTACTTTACTTTATATACAATAATTATGAAAATACCTAAATACTAAAAACTAACTCTACTGATTAATCAATATTAGCAAGAAAATTCAAACATAGGTTGATACGCGGGACGTTGACGTTGACATACACGTAGTGATCACGCGCATGAAATTCCGTATTTATATTCCGTCAAAATGTATGCAACACAGTCATACTTTATTGGTGGTGTTTTTAAAATGTGCTTAGGTAATTATTTATAACAAGCTACCAGAAAAATTTAAGGATTTTAATGGAAACTTCTTTAAGAAACAGTTAGATATTTGGTTGCTTTCAAATTGCTTTTATAGTGTAAACGAATACATAAATTTTAAATTTTAAGAGAATTAGTTAAATAAATAAATAAATAATGCTGGACAATTCACAGAGCATTATTATCTAGCCCCAAGCTAAGCAGAGCTTGTGTTATGGGTAGGTACTAGATAACTGATATACTTAATAGGTACAATACACTACACCTACTAACCTACTAACGAGTCCTTTCGGTTCCACCACAACGCTATCCTTTTCCAGAAAACTTGGTCACCAATCCAGCAGGGGTATTTTAATACACCGATTCGTTTCCGAATCGAATCCGACGGATCTCTATTTTGTTTTCGCCTCGGGTTGATGATCGAAAATTCGAAGCGAATCTGTTGACTAATGGCCATGTCAATGAGGAGGAGCTCCTTATTTCGATCATCAACCCGAGGCGAAAACAAAATAGCGTTTTAAAGATCCGTCGGATTCGATTCGGAAATGAATTTGTGAATTAATATACCCCTGCAGGGGGCGCCACTTAAACCAGTTTCTATCTTTCAGGAGGAATGTTTCCTTCACCTAGAGGCGCCGATAGCGCGCGTGACGGGCTGGGACGCGCCCTTCCCGCATGTGTTCGAGCCATTCTACCTGCCCGACAAGTGGAGGTGCTACCATGCACTCACTCAGCTGTTGAACTACTAATGTTTCCTACACCTAGAGGCGCCGATAGCGCGCGTGACGGGCTGGGACGCGCCCTTCCCGCATGTGTTCGAGCCTTTCTACCTGCCCGACAAGTGGAGGTGCTACCATGCACTCACTCAGCTGTTGAACTACTAATGTTTCCTACACCTAGAGGCGCCGATAGCGCGCGTGACGGGCTGGGAAGCGCCCTTCCCGCATGACGGAGGAGAGACGAATGAAATCTTCAATTCTTCAGAACCAAATCTTGTTTCGACGTTCTGCGATGATATTAAATAAATAAAGTAGGTAAAATATTTTCCACTGACATTTTTTGGTTTTGGAACTCCATTATTTACAAAAAATATGTAGGATTCCATAATTCTAGTGTTTGTAATTCAACTAATTATCATAATGATAATATTTTAGAGCTAGCTGAGAGATCTACTAGTTTTTAAGATGTCAAGGAACTAAATTGTATTGACGACCTCCGTGGCGCAGCGGGCGAAGGTCCGCCTGCGACGCAGGAGGTTGCGGGCTCGATCCCCGCCTCGGAACAAATTTGTGTACGATCTGCAGAAATTTGTTCCATTGTTCTAGGTGTTTTCTATGTATAATAAAAATATCTATGTAATGTATTGTATTAAGTATATCAGTTATCTAGTACCCATAACACAAGCTCTGCTTAGCTTGGAGCTAGATAATGCTGTGTGATTTGTCCAGCATTATTTATTTATTATTAAATATTAATTAAATAAATATTGCCGAACAATCCCAAAACATATTTGCCCAAAGAAAGCAGAGCTTGAGGCATGGCTATCTATCTGGCGGTATTAGCGCATGTAACTGTTAAAATGTGTGTGAAATCAAAGGGAAAGGAATTTGCTACTTAGTGTAGGTCTTGGGTTTGTTGGTTCAAGTTACAAATATCTGAGTACATGTGCATTACGGATGTAAGCTGTTTGTCTACCACTGAAGAGGTCCCTCGTTAAGGGATGAAACATTGGTGTTCTTCCAACACAAATAAGGTTCGTAGTTAACCCACTTATATCCGTAATGAATTCGATAGTTTTATAGTAAAATATCAGGGTAGCTAATAAATAAGTAAATATTATGTTTGTGGGACCACTATCTCTGTTAAAATATGTGTAAGAGTACATTAATACAATTATTTGTTATATTTAATAACAACTTTTACTTGTCTCCTAAACAATCCTTAGATACTCTCAGAATCCCTTCCGAGTATTTTATGATACATAGGCTGAAAAAAAACCCAATAAATCCTCACATTAATTTATTTTAAAGAAAATCAATCCATAAAAATAACGAGACATTACGAACAGAGTTGTTAGTACAAAACTTAGAATAAACAAGTCTAATCAAATCTTACAAGATATCAAAATGTAGTTGTGCTAACTTGAAAACTACCTAAAAATAGTGTAAGCATTGGATATACCCTATAAACCTATAACACTAAAGCTTATCCATGAAGAATAACAATTTATATCGAAAATGTCAGTAAATTCATAAAGTACAAAGTTTTAACATTCATTAAAATCCCTTGTGATGTCTACTATTTACAAGTTATTTGAATGCGAAGTATCAATAGCTATTTGCACCAAACACATAACAGGTAGCCATTTAGAGGCCAGTTTTCATGAAATATGATATGAAAATTGCTAAGATTTGGTGCAAATATCCATTTCTATTTATTAATTGTTTACACAAGGCAAAATATGACCAGCACCTAAAACTACACAAAATAAGCAATCAGATCAATGCCTGAAGAGCGCAAGCAAGAAATCGAAACAAATTAAAATATTAAGTAATTGACTTTTCAGGATAAACTGAACACATTTGGAGTAATTTAGTCTATGAAGCCAACTTATAATCAAAGCTAACAATTGTACAAACTACAATGCCAGAAAACCTTCTAATCAAACCAGTTGATAACTATGTATGTAAAACTTTTGGATAAACAAAAACCAGGTTCAAAGTTCGCACTGCTTGTCAAATTAATTTTGGTGGTCAGTAATCTAACTGTATAGTCGACATGGGAGGCTGAACAAAGTATTATGCAAATTAATAATAATAAAAAAAATAGAAATTAGTCTTAAAAATAAGAAAAATTACAATTTGTTCTTCCTAGGAAAAAAAATCTGTAGTCAGATTGGATACAAAATAACAATCTGCCAGTCATGCTGTCTGGACACTCCTCACTATGCAGAGCATAAAATATATAAAAGTATACATCTATTTTCTAGCTATTAAAGTTTAAAAAACTTAGATCTAAAGATGGTTTTTCTTACCAAACAGCATTTACCAGCAAGGGTTTTGGGTGACAACAAATGGGTCAAATATGAATCATTACAAACCTTGTCTAACCCGAGCGACTCGGCTTAAGATACGGGCCGGCCGAAGGGGAGTTAGGGAAGCGCATCATGTATCTCTCCAAGCGCAAGTACTTGACAGTTATAAGTTTCCCCTCGTACCACCATCCGTGCATGCTGCGGTATACGACGCTAGCATCGTTCGGGGTCGCACATTTCACGTAAACGCAGTACGAGGTGCGGTCCAGATCGATGTGGAGGATATTGCAGCGGTCGCATTTGTCCAGGATCGCTTCCTGCAGGACGGAGCGTAGATTCGGGTTGGTGTCGTTCTTGTCGAACATGTGGCGGATCTTGAGGCAGGGGGTCGGGGCTTCGGGGACGTTGTTGACGGAGCCCTCCTGGGTCTCGAAGGCCTGTCCTTGCCAGGAGGTGTTCCGCTTGGGGCTGCCGTGAGCGGCGAGCCAGCGCCACACGCGACAGTCCTCTCCATCCACAGATTGCACCTCCATTCGCACGCGGCTCTCGTTCCTCTGAATGAACTTCACCGCGGCGTCCCACGTCGAAGCCATCTTCTCTTTATTCTGCGCGGAGATCAGAGTATCTCTGACGTGGTCGATGGAAAGGTACGGTTCCCCGCTGTCCTCGGTCTCTTGATAGACCAGATCGATGATCTGCTCCACCATTGAGTAAACTTCGTCGTTTTTCCGTTTCTTGTATGCGCCGTAGAGCTTGTAGCCTTTCTGCGCTCCCAGAGCTAACAACGTCAGTAGACCTATGACGATGACAGTGGATCCGGTCGAGTAGACCGTGTTTAGGAACAGACACGATAGAGGAGTCGATGGGTCCGCGAATGTGATGGCTATGCTGCCTTTCGTGCGCTGCTGAACGATCAAATCGGTGGAGGAGATGGCAGTGTATTCCGCGTCCTTGGTGTATAAATTCTTGAGCTGCACGACGCTGAGCCCCCACCTAGGATTGCTCAGGATCAACACTTGCAGGTTGTTGAGGTCGGTGCGGCACTGGCTCAGGTCGGTGCTCTCTGCGCGCGCGCGCGCAATGTCGAGGATCTCTCGCTCCGTCAGATAAGGCATGGTGTTCGGCTGTCCGCATTTAAAAGCCGCTATCCTGGTCGTCAGCTCCGGATGTATGACTTTCAACAGATCCTTGGCGTAGCTGACTTGCTCCTTCGGCACGCAGTTGATCCCCGGTCGGTTCCCCGGTATGTTCAGCTGGCAGATCGGTATGACGCTGTTCTGATCGTCGGCGACGGAAGTTATATCGTTCTTCTTAACGATATACATGAAGAATAAACCAAAAAAAAAAAGTCCGACGAGCGCGAGCAGGGCGAAGGAAACGAGGTTGTTCTTCAGGAATTTCTTGTCGGCCGTAGCCTTATACTCCTCGGACCTCGCGGCCTGCGACACGTAGGCCCTGCGCGGGAGCATCGGGCTGCCGTTGGTCGTGTCCCGGTCCAGGAACGATGTCGGTTTGACCGTCTCGGGTCTGAGGGCAGAAAGGCGCCGCGTGAAGTTGCTCAGATACGGAGATTCGACCTCATCTATGGTGGACGTGGACGGCTGGTACGGCGCGAGCGGGGAGCTCGGGGTGAACGACGGTGTGTAAAAGGACGCGCGCTCGCCCAGGCCCGACGTGAGGCCGAGGCGGGACCGGATCGAGTTCAGGTGATCCGACGGCGACATGGTTGATGTGAAGGACGTCGAATGACCTGACGGCGAGGACAGCGGTGGGCGGGAGAAACGCGACGGTTTCACAGGACTAGCGCTCGGCGAGGGTTCCGATGGGAAAGTGCTCGATATGTAATCGCTGGATCGCGAGTTGCTGCGGAAAGACGTTGATTTCTTTTCCATATCCACGTCGCTATCCGAGCCGGTCTCGCACTCGTCCTCGTTTCCGGCGAAGGTGCGCGTGATGCGGCGAGTGGTGACGGTCTCCACCTCCTCGTGCGTGCGGATAGGAGACCTCTCCTCGTCAGAATCAGAGTCTTGCTTGTCGGTGTCCATTTTGGCCGGCGATGGTGTTCTCTTCTTGGTCGCGCGTCGTGTTTTGTTGACGACCGGCGGAAGCATAGCCCCGCCTGTGGTCTGACGGCGACCGCGTTTTTCTTTTGCTTTTGTTTCCAAGTCGGATTCTTCTCCGCTCGAGTAACGTTGAAGGGAGTGCCGGCTATCCAGTTTGCTGTCAACACTGCTCCTAGAGTTACCTTTCTCGAGGATTCCCTTGAGCTTTTTGATGTAAAGGCCTCGGGTGGAGGCTGTAATGGGCATGACTGGGAGCCCATGCTCTGAGAGTTTGGCTTGGAGCTCTGCATCGGACAATGAGTCCAACTGGTCTGCTGGTGAGACTTCTGTAATAAGAAAAGTTTTTGTTAACAAAGATAACAAAATTTTAAAATTTCTGATTGCGCAAGGTAGGGTTCATTGTTTATTGCAGCACTATAGCTACAAAAACTTGTCTCAACTGGTAGACCGCAGTGAGTCATCCGATATATTATGATGAAACATGTACAGTCAGCCACCAAAACATATTAAATTATTTTCTTATAAATAACCAAAGCAAGAATTTCATGAAATGGTACATATTTTATTAGAGTTTGTAAGGTTCAAAGAAGGTGAAATTAGAATTAAGATACTCTGACCAAATTTAAGATAACAAACAGGTTTGTAAACATGGCCCCTGTTTTTCTTGTTTTCTGATAGAATTTGCACTCCTTGTTGATTAAAGCTCTTTTGTACGAGTGTAGCAATAACTTTCCAAAATCAGAATTTTACTGCATTGCTTACTGCGGAAAATTATTAATTATTTTTTCTAACTCGACACCCTTATGGGTCATTGCATCATCAATCAAATCATTGCATGTGCTTGCTTGTACTTGCATAATAATGTATCGGTGTGGAAAAATACATTACTTTGGTTTCATATGGTTAGGTTTTCAAAATAAAGTGCACCATTTTTAGTTTGAATAATTTTAACATTGAACTTACAATAAATGCCTAGGTAACATAGAGATCACACAAACATTATAAACTAGTTTCTGCCTATGCCTTCGCACACATTGTTTCTAATGAAACTTTTAAAGTATTTCTATTCCCTGGGAACTGATTTATGGGATAAAACATAGCCTTTGTTTTATTCCAGGCCCAGAACTACATCTATGCAAAATTGAATCCTGATCCATTAAGTAGTTTTGATGTGAAGAAGTAATAAACATTCAAACTTTTGCATTTATAACATTAGTGTGATGCAAAAGTTTGACTGTTTGTTACCTCTTCATTCAAGGGCTGAAATTTTGCATGGATGTAGTTCTGACCTAAATCAACAAAAGCAACTCTGAGTCGAACAAAAACAGAAAGCTACTTGAAATAAGTATATTCTGCTCAAACTGAAATTTATAGTTGTTCCATCTCAAAAAGTCGGGTTGGTCTTAATTTTATATGAAGATGCACATTGTTTCTATGTGCGTAAGCTCAGGAGCGCTCAGTATTGCAGGAGCCCCCAGTCAGGCTACTGGTGCTAATTGATGCGAATAAATGGAGAAAAAATGGTACACAGTGAGATAAGTAATTATGTCTATTTTAGAGCAGGTTACATATTTGAAAGCAGTAGTGTATAAGAGTTTAATTTTATGTACGCAACACATGATTTTAATGTGATCTCTATTTTAGGGTCATTTTAATGATTACAACTGTGTATAATTTTCTCAAGATAGAGTATGAAGTTACATTATGACATCAAGAACCAAACTGTGATTCTTCTAACTATTTTTTAGAAGAACAGTACCATAGCTTATCTGCAGTTGATATTGATTTTATAATAATTATGGCCACAACTGTAATTGAATAGGACAGAGGAGGACAAGGTACTTCTTTCTCTTTTTAGGGTTCCGCAGTCAACAAGAAACAGTTTGTTGTCCGTCTGCCAGTCAACCTTCATTTCTCAGGAACTTGTGGAGGTATCAAGGTGAAATTAGCTGTTCACAAAACATTATATGAACAGTCCTAGATGGATGGATATCAAGGCCATCAATGATCTTGACTAAAAGGTGAACTTGAAATAAAAACTTAAACTAAGCTATGTTCAGTTTCCAAGCTAAGGCTAACCTAATCTTTGAATATTGACAATGGATTGTTGACAAATAGAACTCAAGGTCATCTACATGTGGAAGGCAAAGGCTGAAGGAAGCTTACATTAGGGACAGGACATTATCTGTTGCAAATGTAGGTTTCAGTAATACAGGACATGCCTGCATTGTGGCTACATATCTGTTAGTGAATGGCTGTCTTGGAAATCATTCATCAACTTCATACTGTAGCATGTTTTCACTTCACAACAGAACTCACCACTGGGGCGCGCGAAACGTCCAGCGTCTCCTTTGGAGTCCATGGTGTTTCTCGACTTCCCTTTCTCGGACAGCACCAGTTTTAATTTTTTCGCCAACAGCTTCCTAGTGGAAGCTGTTATCGGCATAATCGGGAATCCATGCTCCGCGAGTTTTGTCCGGAGCTCGGCGTCTGACATTGAGTCTACTTCCAAGTCAGCCATCGCGGTGCCTGGAAACATTACAATGCGTTATTTCGTTGCACAAACACATAAAACGATACAGAAAATCTTTTGCATTACTAATATTCACCTTGTTTTTGTAGTTTACAAACAACAGACCGCTGAGAAACTAAGAATTACGTCAAAATTTTTATTAAAAATCACCGGCGCGTCATGTTGCACGCACGCACCGGGAAAATTCGTTCGTTCGTTATTTATTTTAGTGTTGCCATAAAAAGAATGAAAAGTATAAAATAAATTAATTTTATTCTAGAGTTGTACCTACATAGTGTGTTCCTATTTCCACTCTTTCTACGCTATTTCCTATTTTGTAATGCATTATGCACTGTAATGTTGGCTCGATAAATATCGAAACTCTCGAAAATCCCAATAAATTTTTCGAATCGACTTATTCGCATCTCTGTCTGTCAAAAGTTAGGCTAGGATATGACTCTCCGCTATTTAGTCATCGACACTGAATCTGACACAGAATAACGCAAAATTCAAATGTACTACGTTCAAATGCCTACATCTATTTACTCTATTTAGGTACTTTATGGCTGGGGCCCGGCCACACGCTTCTTCGTCTTGCCTGCGCAGTCCAATTTGGTGCAGTCTCATCTGTACAAAACGAAGAATAGAATAAAAAAAAACATTTATTTGGACACAGGTACAAATTGGGTACAAAGATTTTTTTTTTATATTTCACAACACACAAAAGGCTTTATTACTTACTGACGTTATGGTCGGCAATCTGGTGACAGAATTATATAACTAGGTTTTATGTATCAACAAATAAATTAAGAAATATACGGGTCAAGGTTACTAACAGGTAATGTAATAAATAATATGCTGTAATATGATTGTTTGCAGTTAAATAAATATATTTATTAATTAATTAGCAAATAAATATATTTTATGTTGATCAAATTAAATTAAAAAAAATATTGTCGCATAAATAAGCAATATTATTTTAGTTTTCATACATTTATAGCTGCGTTTGGTAAATTTCTATCCTACCATTTCTACACATTTGATTAAAAAAATGTACCAGGAAAGTAGAAAATGGATTTCTATTGTTTCTATGACTTTTTCTCGATTTTCTAAACCGGTAAACGGATATAAAAACACGGAGAACGAAGTGCGCGTGTCAGTTCAGACGCCGCCGATTAATTAGCTCTAAAATAGAATTTTATAAGCAAAGGTAATTTTTTGCAATTCATGATTATTTGATAATAATTATAAAATATAAAGAGCCTCGGCAGCGAACAGTGGTTACCAAGGACATGTGTTTACCAATGTTGGTCCTTGAGTTGGGTACTAGTAAAAAGATTAAATGAGATCTTTCTAGCCAGTCGAGTAGAGGTATGAAGGGGTAAGAGCGTAGACAGAAAGCGACCAGCCTCGATTTTTGCGAAAATGAGTTATAAATGCCAAGGCGCCAGAGACACATTCCTCTACCATCTCCAAATATACGTTTTCCATTAGATCTTTTAGAAGCCGAGGTCCAATACGCCCCCCACACGTAAAAACGCATTTTAAGGGTTAAAAGCGACTTACCTTCGGCCTTGGTCACTCACTGAAAATATTCAAAATCTTGAAAGTTACAAATAGCAGAATGCGACCATCTAATTTGTTTTTTTTTCTGTGAAATGTTTTTATAAGGATCATCACTGTTATTCTAATTTAAATGAATGCGACCACTCTAGTGCTGGGTTAAAACGTCTTTTGGGAAAAACAAAACGAAACCGTTTTTTTTTACAAAAAAACTGTTCCAAGAAACTGTTAATAAAAAACAGTTTTTACAACTGACTTTACTTGATAACTAAATACTGTGATGAATAAGTAAGCTTTTAACAGAGTAACTTGCTAATTGTAGTTTACCTGACATAATATAAATGATTTAAAACAAATATTAGTTCTAGGGGTACCTACAAATTACCTAATTTTTAGTCTTCGAAATAAAATGAACTTGCCTTCGTACCGAAAAAAAATCGTCTCACTAACACTGTACCTACTCATATTAAAATCATCCATCGATAAATATTTACACACAAATTAGGGAAAACTTTGTAGTTTTGGCGCGAAAACAAAATCAATTACAGCGTCACTCAACTGAACTGCGAAAACAATAATAATTAGAATCTTTGAATGACCTATGACCACCAAAATGGCGGCAACGGTGCAAACCAGTTTGTCTCGCTTACGAAATTTTACGAACAATTATCTACCTTAGTGCATTAGACATACATAATAATTTCCTTCCTTTCCTTGACAATGAAACAGTTTCTTGGAACAGTTTTGACGAACTGTCTTCATCTCACTCACTCAGGTAAGCCGCCTCTGCGACAAAAAGAAACGTGAAATAAAACTAGTTCGATCCATAGCTCATAGATTATAGAGTCGTTTTTTCGAGAACAGTTTTGACAAAAAAGCGTTCGTTCGTTTCATGGCAAAACGAGAAGTGAAATAAAAACTACTTCGATCCTTAACTAGTAGATTATAAAGTCGTTTTTACGAGAACAGTTTTCTGATGGGACAGAAAAGCGTTCGTTCGTTTCATGGCTAATAAGCGTTTTGAGAAAGTGTTTTAGAAAAAAACGCTCAGTACTAGACCACTCCCGTGGTCGTGTTCTGCAAAATAGGTTTGAGTTGTTTTTTCTTTACTGTGTGTTTTTCTTTCTTCGTTATTAATAATGTAGGTCCTTTGTGTAGTAAGGAGGTGCGCGTTTACGTCTTTTGTATGCTACGCCGGTTTTACATAGGTAGCATCGTAGAACGTGCTGCGAAGGTCTACGATATATTATGTTTCTCGTAATGGGTAAGAAAGGGGAAAGTTAGATGTTTCACTATAAAGAGAGCAAAATTCCATAAACAGTGGTGAAATCTTCAACTCACTGCGACGTCTGTTTCAAAAGATACTGGTGTCGATTCTGTTGTTTAAGAATTAGCTAAAATTAGGTTAAATTAGGATTTAGGAATGTCAAATACACGAAAGCTATTCTATGTTTGAAAAATTAGACTGACAGGTTTAAAATTAAGTTGACAGGTCTAAAACAACTCAACTTAGTTAAAATATCTAAACCCCTATTCTTTGCAGTACATTTTAGCTAAGATTAGAAACGTCTACCTAATTTTAGGAGGCATATAATTTGGTCATGATTAAAATTTATAGGCAAAATGCTCGATGCTTTCACTCCAAAAACCTATGGTTAAAAACATTAGATATTTGACGATTTCGCTGGATTGTTTGACTCAAGAAGTTTTTGGCACAGATCTGGTGAAAAACGGACACATTATTTTGTGAAAAGTGAAACATGGATTTTGTGGTAGCTGCAGTGGTGAATTTGAGGGAAAGGTGTGTACCTACTTCTGCTTGTTTGGTACCTAGCCATCTTCACGGGTTTCATCTAGCATGCCTAGAGTTTTATTGCTGTACCTAGGTACTTCTAACATAAAACCAGGTGCCTACATAGGTACCTACCTAATTGAAAAATTCGAAAAATCTCAATTTTCCAGGTTCTACACATGATGCTGCTATATGGGGAGCATCAATGGTTTATTGCCATCTAAGAGAACAGTATGTGCAAGGGGAGAGAGCACAATGGCTTCTAGGTATATACCTATTAAGATATCTAATATAAAAACTTCTTCATGCACATATTAGTAATTAAAACACTACCATCATGTTTACATACATTTGTTTCTTTCAGGTGACAAAGGCTACCCTCTGCAACCATGGCTGACGATACCGGTGACGAACCCCACAGGTCTTGCAGAGGAAGCATACAATGCTTCCCATATAAGGGCAAGAAACATTGTGGAAATGACCATTGGAAGGCTTAAAAATAAATTTAGATGCTTACACCGCCACAAGTGCCTCCACTACAAGCCTGACAAATCTGCTAAGATAATAATAGCTTGCTGCACCTTGTACAATATGTATAAGGATCAGTTTTCTGGTAAGGATTACAGTCTAAAAGCATAATAAGTACAAATTATTACAATATATTAAACATGGTAACCTTTTGCAGATGTGGACGATGAAGAAAATGAAGATGGGGAAGACATAGAACCAGTTGAGGATGCAAACCGGCTAGACATTCTTACAGAAGCAAGGGCAATTCGCCAAATATTGATTACAAATCACTTTGGTTAAACAAAGAAAACTAATTTGGATTTTAAAAGTTGTATTTTTATCAAATATAATACCTTAAAACTATCAGTCCAATTTTTACTCATAATCAACTTATCAAATAATCAAACTTAATATTATAAATGTGAAAGTTTGGATGGATGCATGGATGAATGGATGTTTGTACGTCTTCACACCAAAACAACTGAACTGGGCTGAAATTTTGCATAGATATAGCTCTGAGCCTGGAATCAAACATAGGCTACTTTTTACCCCACAAAACAGTTTCCATGGGATAGAAATAACCTTTAAACGTTTCCATAGAAACAGTGCATGTGAAGCCGCAGGCAGTAACTAGTAAAATATAAAGAAATGGTCAACAAACTTAAAACTAATCAGAATATAGATACACAAAACAAAACAATTAGACTTAGGTACATGCTAGATATAAAATAAACAATGAACAATTAATGGGAACTAAGGTGGTGGTAGTTTTGGGGGACATTGGCGGATGGAGTAATTGCCAAGCCCTCTCGGTCTACTTCTAATGCTGATAAGCCTGATCGTAACTTTAAAATGGCTTTATTCCTCAGTTGGCTCAATTACTACTGGCAGAACAGCAGTAGTAATTGCTTCTGCTATAATTTCAGCAGCCCTTACTATGCTCTCTGCCAGTAGCCTACCATTCTCGCTTAAAGTTTCAATCAGGCTTTGATTGAATGGAGTCCGAGAAGGCCTGTTAAGGCGGCGTCTGCGTTGAGGTTGAGGACTCCTTATGGCCCTCCGACGAGGTGATCTTGGGGAGCGGCTACGGCCCCTTTGCTCATTTGTTACAGGCAGCATAACGGGTGGTGATAAAGGCACCGGTGGTGATGAAGGCACCAGTGGTGGCAAAGGAACCAGACCCTGTAAAAGGCAGGACTGTTAGAACAAGAACAAGGTGATATCATAAGATCAAGTTCACAGTTCTTGAGTTATTCTCTATTTTGATAAATTTAGGGGAGGAAGTCTATAATCATCCTGTCATCTATCATCTGTACTTGTGTTTTATTTGGCATGGTATACAAAAAGTATGTCTAATAAATTGAAAATTTGCTTATAATTACAAGTGATCATCTTTCTATACCTAAGTAAGTAAATAATAAATGAAACAACTTACCACCTCTAGGTTGCAAAAACCATCTACTGAGGCTGACCCAATAATCTCGAGGACTTTGTTGTCCTCATGACTTAGTTCAGGCCCAGCAGGTCCACCTCCTGTGCCATTGAGTGTGGATCTGGCCCTCCTTGCCCTTGCCTTAGTTTTTATCACCCAGTTGTTCCATATCTATGAAATAAAATAGAGAGATAAATTATTATGGTTGTAAAACTGTGTTGTGTATCTACATCGAAGACACTGATTTTCTTATTATCATTCATGCTACTCACATGCTGCCATTGTTGAGCAGTTCTTTCGCACCCCAATCGGTTCAGCTCCTCCGCCAAATTCGCCTAAAATTCTACCACCACAGGGTCCGCTTGATTTTCTGAAAAAATACCTATGTTGAAATTGAATCTGAGTAATTTGTTCCACACTTAAATTAATTGCTTTGTTTCATAAAAGTATGGATCACAGTTATCTGAAAAATAAATTTAAAATTTAATTTAGTTTACTAACCTCGCGCCATCTCCTTGTTGGCATGTAATCTCGCCAAAAGTAGGTCCTTTTGGCGGAGATTACTGCGCTTTCGTGCGGGGGGCCGTTGCATGGTCGCACACAACAATTTTTTTAACTATTACGCAAATCAATCAAATGCCTACTAAATAATTTTTCAATGGAATGTACTAGGTACCTATTTATTTACAAAACAAACATGTAGGTATTTTTTTTTTATTTGACTGACTTTTGTATCACTGCGGCCATTGTGTAGTTATGTCAGTGTCAAATCATCAAATCATTCGTTCATTTCATAAATATTGTGAAAACTAGCAACATTATAGAAAAAATATTTATTTTGTTACAGCAACACCAACTACTCAACTCAGACAGGTTTTGCGATTTTCAAACACGTTCTAATTAGGTATTTTTAGGATTTAAACAGAGAATACCATAATTTTTAGACCAACCTAACTCAGAAAATTTAGAAATCGTAAAATTTTAGTTAGGAATCCTAAAACAACAGAATCGACATCATTATGAGTTTTATGATTTGCCTTCGTAGCATTGTAAAAAGGAAGAAATGTCGGAAATAATGAAGTGAGGAAAACTAAAGCATTTGTACTTTTTATTATTGCTCAAACATTAATTAGTGATAACTATGCTAGATTTTATTAAAACAAATTTGAGCCATGTTATTTTGTACAAAAATCATCGAAAAAGCTTAGCCGATAGTTTTTTCAGGGTTAAAAAGCAGCTAAGCTATTACACTTGGTTCCACCAGCCTACCCTCTATCACCATTGACCAATGTTTTGCGGAACTTTTGGCTTCGGAACTTTCGGATTTTTTGGCTACCTAGTATAGCATAATATTATGGATTCCATCATGTCAATTATACAGGTGGCTACAATATAATATCTTCACTAAACATGCCTACGAAAAATTTTTAATTATTAATGACAAAGAAAATTACAATCAAATGATAGAAACAAATTAGAACTACCTACGTATTTAAAATTGAGACAATTGAGCTAACTGCAGACTGTTGCAAACAATCTATAGGAAGCTCAACTCAAAAGGTTGTAAACCTTCGATCAGGTATTCCGCGGGGGGCCAGCGAAAACCTTGATCGATGTTGTTAACATAAAATAAACAAATAAAAAGCAAGTAAAATTAATTAAGGCAATTCAACGATCGCGCGGTGAGCATTGCAAATGGATTACTGCAATGGTCGCAAAACTACCTACTAGCTAGATACATTATTTGTAGAACGCGAAAATACACAAACTAAGAATAAATTTTAATATTGCGCGCGACGGGTGACGACACGCCTTAATATGAAAAAAAATCTGAACACAGAATGCTTATAAGCTACAACCTACATAAATTACAGAATGCTTATAAAAATAAAGAAGCAAGCAGGTAAGGCACAACACCACTCTCCCTCCACTGTTGAACATAGGCCCACAATCACTGCACCTTATTGTACAGAGACTTGCCTAAACGAAAAATCTTTGTACATTAATAATTGCTGCCCGGCAAAATGGGCAACTGACAACATTGGGCCTGCATTCCCCACAGATCATGTGACCACATGGGATCAGCACCATTGATGTGTCGTTATCCAGGCATACTCGACACTGCGGTCGGGCTGGTACGAGAGCCGGAGGGGTCCGCGTCCTGGGTGGCACGACCTCAGGCTCGGCTACCTCGACTGCTTTCCCCACCACAGAGATGTCAGCATTGTTAATGACGACCCCAGCACCAAAATCCAGCCGGGGACTAATGGTGTTTAAGTACTCTCCGGAGGATATAATGTTCTGATCGAGAGATCTTTCGTCGATTGCCTGCACTGTTGCAGGTTCGTTTTGCTCCCTATCAGAAGCTGAATCCCTATTGCATCTGGGCACACTCCCTAGGCCTAAGGATACGAAGGTCAGTTCGGGGGGTCTTTGGCCGTTTACCCTGACTGTTAGGCGTTCGTTTGGCTCGCTATTGCTTGTTCTGGGCCCACCCCTTGGGCCTGATAAGGAGGTTCTGAAATACGACTCATCTGTTTCGTCGATATCCCTGGCTCGTGGGCGTTCGTTTGGCTCCCTATTGCATGTTGTGGACCCACCCATTGGGGTTAATAAAGGGCGTCTGAAGTACGACTCAGCCGTTTCGTCGATATCCTGGGCTCTGTTTCCCCGGATTGTTGCGCATTCATTTTGCGTCCTATTGCATCTGGGCACCACCCCTAGGCATAAGGCTTCGAAGTTCAGGTCGAAAGCTCTTTCGTTGTTTCCCCGGACTGTTTCAGGTTCGCATTGCTCCCAATTGCATCTGTGCATACCCCCAGTTGCGAAGCGGGAGGCGGCGTTGCCCGTGAATTTATCAGCTACCATGTCTGAAAAAGAAATTGCTTTGTTAAAAAGCACATATTTGCACGGCACTAATAACAGCTACAGACAAAGTGAAATGGCGCTAACAGTTTCGCATTGTCTGAGGCTGTTTACCGTAAGGTATATACAAATTATGATAAAGCTAAAATGTAAAGGTCTAAATCATTCTAAGGTTGTCTGGACGAGTACGTTCACAGCGACAAGGCCGCCCTTTATACTTCCTTTATTCTAAGCATTTCTGCCTGTATTTTTGTGGTATAATAAAGTGTTTTCTATCTATGGACAAAACAAAACCAATGGCAAACTAAAGCAAAACAATTCATTTTCATGGCATTACATGAAATCCTTACACTACCTACACCAATCTGTTGTAGTGAAATTGTCACAAAAACTAACTAACTCTCAGTTTGCTGTTTACGCTGCTTCTATAGTTAAAGTTACCTCTCTTCTGGGGGATTCCCTTGGGTAAAAGCCTGTTGTAAAGGCCTCGAGTGGTGGCTGTAATGGGCATGACTGGGAAGCCATGTTGACGAAGTTCCTCTTGGATCTTTGCATCGGGCATTGAGTGCAACTGGTGTGTATGGGACATAGAGTACAGCTGGTGGTGTGCTGGTGAAATTTCTGTAATAAGATTTTTTTATGACAAAAAATTTTTATGCATAGGCACGCCGCTGTTTACATTTTTTAATTCTAATTCTAAGTGGAGGAACTGGGATCTGCACTGACACCTCGCATAGGAGTGTATTGTGCATTATCCCCCTGCCTAGCCAGGCCCTAAACAGCTGCTTGAAGTACCGGCGCAGGACTTTTGGCGATTAACAGCTTCGTTTCAGCTTTTCTGTAGGCGTGGACGGGACAGGTTTGATGCCTTTAAGAAAGTCTTCAATCCCGTTTTCCGTCTGGCCTCCTCTATGGCCGTGCAGTGTACCACTTCATGTTCCACAGTCTCTTCTTCCTGAAATCAGCCGCGACACATGCTACTGTCTGGTTTATCTTTCGAGGGGAATATTGATTTAGTGTGTTTGCAGTCTGTTCAACGCTCCCATAGGTTTTGGTGATATTTTTTCGACTTTAAAATGTCGAATGACTTTGCTGGATGTAATCTGTTTTGCCGGGACTTGGTAGAAAGATTACTTTGGCCTCCCTCCAGGCCCGAAGGATTTATTTCCATGCGATACAGCTTCTGAATATGGCTCACGTTAGTGTGATTCTTGTTAGATTCCACTTAGCATCACAGCCCAGTATGCATTCCACACCTTGTGTGTTGCAGTAATGGAGTAGTACCTCTAGTTCTATAGGCGGCGCCTCCACGGTGCAGTCTAGATATGCCGCCCGAGGCAATTAAAATGGTTTAGAGCTTACCTTCAAGAACAGTTCAGCTGCACCACGGTGAGATCATTCGTGTACAGGTGTCCAGTGAGGCCTTCAAGTTTTTCGGTACGTATATTAGCGTAACAACTAAAATCCATTATGTTTATTAACACTAAAATCACTTATTTACAACGGGATATTTACCATGATTTGAGTTTGAGCTGTCCAATATTCCAGCAGTTTTATGCGCCATCACCACGTAATAACTGAGGGCACTGCGAGTGAGTTTTCTACAACGGTCTATCCTCATTTTTATCTTTTGCTAAGAACGTTACTACTACCACCCGTTTCTTTATCAAACGCATGCCGATCACGACACACAACACTGCCGGTATCAGAACGCGGCCCAGTTGGTACGTACATCACTTCTTCGGTTTTTGCACATTCTTACAGCAGGGTTAATATTGGAAAGCTCAAAGCTCAAATCTTGGTAAATATCCAGTTAGTTATTCAGTAAATATCAGTTGTAAATGGCTGTACTACCTCCATTAGCGTTCTTGTCATATTCTAGTGGAGTAAATCCAGTAGGTAACCGGTAAGGAAGTGAAACGTACCCGTCCCCGGACGATGTAGGGCACCTGGACCAGTGCCATAGTGGGCGGTTGCTCTTCAAGGGTTCTTCTCAGCGAGGCGAACCCTGTGACGCTGTGTCAGATATTGGCTTGGACTACTGAGATTTTCGTGAAACCTATTATGAATTATAGGCCAGAAGCCTTTATTCACAAAGAAAATTACAATAAAATAATAGAAATAAATTAGAACTAGTATTTACAATTGAAACAATTGAGCTAACTGCAGACTGTTGCAAACAATCTACAGGTAGCTCAACGGATCCATATCAATACCAGTCGGAAGCGTCCCCAAGACGCTAGCTGCATTGCCCCGCTGTATGGTAATGCTGATGCGCTGTGCCAGATACTGACCAGCTCTAGGGTCACACGTCGCTTCGACCAGACGCTCAGATAATTTTTGAAAACCCGAAGAGCCTCGGTACCCCACGGACCTAGAGTCTCGACTCCAAGAGGAGCAAATGTGTAGGCTCTGTCGAGACCTGCATATTTGCGCCTCATGAGATCTACGGCCAAATCTGCCGCCGCGCCTGCCCTCACGGATGTCCTCGGAAGATCACTTATTATAGGTTGGTTCGAATATTCGAGTTATCGTGATTATCTTGAGAGATGCGATTACGGTTATTGGTTATCATTATCATATCACTTATCCCAGATGTGGGATTGTGATTTGTGATGAGTTTGGTTGAAAATGTTACGGAGGCAACAAGCCTGACATCTTTCAAGTACAAGCTGACTGAAGCACTGGCTTATTGACAACAGCTTTTACAGCTACGACGAGTTTTTAGCCTATAAAAGTGACTAAATGTTTTTATCTGTAGTCTGTAGTAGATAACGAATTAATATCTAACTATTCTATACTTAATTATTATAATTTTAAATTTAATGTGAAACTGTACCTATAATTATCATTTCTATGCATATTACTTCTAGAATTTAATATATTTTTTTATAGATGCAAATTTATGACGTGTTATTCTTGTAATGTAGGTACGAAATAAATGGTTTTTGATTATTTGTCTCGCTACATTGTTTTTAAAAAGGTCTCTAAAAAACAATGTAGCGAGACAAATAATCAAAAACCATTTATTTCGTACCTACATAAGTCAAAAGAAAAAGGGGGGGTATGGGGGAAGTAGATGAATGCCTTCTCAGATCTATATATTATATTGCGGTGGGAGGGAACCCACCGGAGATGCCACAGAGAGATCCATGTTCATCTCTGGCGCAGGTGAGAGTAGATTTAGAGCATCAACTCATCACCTACGTCATCTAGGAGCTTTTCTATTGCTTCCTCGGAGAGTTCCCTTTCACCTTTACTAGGGTCAACGTCGACCCCCATGGTAGCGCCACTTACAACTCCGGGCACGCCCGCGCTAGCGCAGGGTGTCTCCGGGGTAATCGGCGCCGCAATCGGGGTTTTAACGTCTGACGCTCTGGGGGCTCTGACGGTGAGGTGCAGGTTGGCCAGTCTATATTTTAGCTTGTGTTTCCTGGCCGCCAAAGCCGAGAGCTCCTCTACCGGAATTCCGAACACCATGACGTTGTCGGTCATGGCGTCGTTTAGGGTCCGTTTGTAGGCGAAGATCGGCCATTGGTCTATGTGCAGGGGTGGTAATCTCCGATTATTACACCAAGCTAGAGTCTGTCGGATATCTTCAGGGGATTCGTCACAGTTCGGCACGAAGACCACACCTTTATGGTATCTGGGTAGCTTCTGTTGTGGCACAACCACCAGTCCATTAGTTCCTGGCCACAACGGTGGCAGGCTAGCGACCGTAGTGGTGAGCCACGCCAGGCTGTGGTCATCGACTGCTATCGCACTTAAGCCACCGTGCACCGGTTCTGGCATGGCTTCAAACCCCGGGGCTTCGTGCTCGAATTTATACTTGTCTTCCCGGCATAGAGCTATGAAGCTCAGGTCTAGGTGTCTGCGGAGAAGTGTCGCGCGTCCCTCGTCCATATGAACACCGTTTTTCTCCATAATCACCACCTTTAGGTGGGATTTGGCGGATGCTGCATTTGATGAGGTCGCCTCGACACTCTCCTGTACACCGCCAGCAGCCAAAACGGCACCGCTCTTCTGTATACACGGCCTCTTCTCTGCTCTTGCAGAGGAGGGCGATACTATCTCAGAACTACGCTGCCGTTTAGGCTGCCTGGCGCCGTCTGTGTCCGAGTTCCCGGTGGGCAGGTGGGGATACCCCTCTATTCGTTCAGTCAGCACCCTATGAATTAATGGGGATGCTTTGGATCTCCTTCCTTGTCTGTGATTCAGAGGACCAACAGACAGTTTACCTGATGCCGCGGTGCCGGTTTGCGCTGAAGGCGCTCCTATGGCCCTGTGACCATTACCTACGCTACCCGTATCCAACACAGCGCCGCCAGTGCTCGTCGCCATGCCTTCAGCTGAAGCCTTAGCCCGTGCTTCCTTCAGAGCTAGTCTCCTGCTCTTCCATTTTCCCAGCTTGGCCGGCACTGGTCCAGCTGAGATAGCCGCCTGGGAAGACGAGGAGGTGGCTCCAGTAACAGCTGCGGAAAGCGGGGCCTGGTGTCCCGCCCCACCTCCGCCTTCGGTAGCCAACTTTACACTCGAGGGCCCGGAACCCAACGGGCGCCAGGTGCTGGCCGGATCGCATGGCGTCTTAATGCTTTGCATCATCATGGGTTTTTTGGGTTTTTGTTCCTTTTTAGCTGTAAACGAAGCTGTTAGTGGCTGTGGGTTGCCCCTCACGACGACAGAGGGGGAAAGAGAAGCAACTCGCGCTCCCTCCCTTCTCCCCTCTCGCAGTGATGATGATGAGTCGGATGTTTTTGCGCCCTACAAGTGTAAGGCCCAGAAACATCTACCCCTTGCGCCCGCAAGTGATCCGCACTTGGCATCTGCAGCGCTATATTAAATCCTATATAACTACAAGCTCTGCGTGAATAATAGCGCTGTGTGTCAATAGTACAATACCTGTACTTAGAAGACCATTAGGTACTTCTAGCTAGAGCGTATTTTCACTTTCACAAGAGAACTCACCTCTCGGACGAGTGGGCCGTCCGGCAGATACACTAATGTCCATGGTGTTTCTCGACTTCCCTTTCTCGGACAGTATCAGTTTTAACTTTTTCGCCAACAACTTCCTGGTGGAGGCTGTTATCGGCATAGTCGGGAATCCATGCTCCGTGAGTTTTTCCTGGAGCTCGGCGTCTGACATTGAGTCTACTTTCAAGTCAGCCATTGCGGTGCCTGGAAACATTACAAATCGTTTCTTCATGATAAACCATTCGAATGATAAACCATTCTAAAAACGCTCGCCAAAATTCACGCACCCTAATCGGCGTTCATTTTTAGAATGGGTTATCTCTACTTAAAAATATAACGTCAAGTGCGAGTCGGACTCGCGCACTATGGGTTCAGTAAGACCTTGTGTCTTGCCAAATTATCATGATTCTAGGTCAACGGGAAGTAGGTACTTTACCTACCCCGTAGGGGCCGTAGGTAAAGTACCTTTGTAGGTTGGTCCATGGCGAGAATCAAAATTATTGTTTTTTGTAAAAAAAAAAATAGGTACCTACATAGACGATCAGACGCTCAGATAATTTTTAAAAACTCGAAGAGCGTACCCCACGGACCTAGGGTCTCGACTTCAAGGGGAGCAAATGTGTAGGCTCTGTCGAGACCTGCACATTTGCGCCTCTTGAGATCTTTGGCGAAATCTGCCGCCGCACCTGCCCTCACGGATCTCCTCGGAACATGGGAAGGCGCAAGTGTGTCGACGCATGTATCGTCCCACACGTAGGTTGTTAGGTACTAAATCTATTTTTGAATCAAATGATGATAAACTTTTGTACTTTTGTATGTGAGAAAAAAAAAACGTAGTTTTACACTTTTCCCTTGCCGATGTAGTGTAGAACAACTCTTTATTTATTTATTCATGTTAGTTATTCAGTTTTGCTTCGTCAATAAAGATTATTGGCGTCCTAAAAATTAACGATAAGTGCCTTTTTTAAATTTTTCTACATCAGTGAAATTATACCTACTGCCCTCCTAATTTAGACAACCGTAAGTAGGGTTTTTGTCATAATTGAGTTATTGATAGATTCGTAATTAGCGTGATGAGATCTATAATGTTGTCTTTGACGTATTTTTGATAAAACCTATATTTACGAAGTTATTTTAGTCATGAGCACTCTGTCACTGCGAATTTTTTCATGGTTTTCCTTGTAACAAATACCGTGTGAGCCCTTACGGTTCTTTTCCTTATCGCAATTATATAAAATTGACCATACATCCATATTTTTAACCTTATGAAAAGCACCGTATAGTTATTATATGAAGGATATTTTAAGTTACAGCAAGAGGTTTAACTGCAGAAAGAAAGTCAGAAAACATGCGAAGTTTCTAGGACAATATCCCAACTTGTAGCTCCGGTAGAGATGGTTTAACAAGGGAAGACTGAGTCCTCAAGAAGTCTGATTTTAGATTAATTAGGTATATAAGGCATGAAGGAGTTACAGTTCCTATTTTTATGTGATCTTGTAATAGTCTTAGACTGAAAATGATTTAAAAAAATGGAGTAATGAGCATTTTTAAGTAATTGTAGTTCATATTTGTATTTTTTATATTTCTTTATGGCAGATTTTTATATTTTGTAAAATGTACCTACCTAGCTATGTTGTAAGTCTGATGACCGAGCTAATTATAAAAATGTAGTGTGTAAGATTTTATCGCCTATTTTCTTATATATTATATATAATACAATGCTGGACAATTCACACAGCATTATCTAGCCCCAAGCTAAACAGAGCTTGTGTTATGGGTACTAGATAACTGGTTAACTTAATACAATACTAGACTACATAGATAGATATTTTTTACTATACATAGAAAACATCACAAACATTTTTCCCGAGGCGGGAATCAAACCCGCAACCTCCTGCGTCGCAGGCAAACCTTCGCCCGCTGCGCCACAGAGGTCGTCTATTTGAAGTGATTTTGAAAGTGCCATAGAAAACTTCATAATAAGTAAATCTATATAAATAAAAGAAAGTCGTGTTAGTTACACCATTTATAACTCAAGAACGGCTGAACGGATTTGGCTGAAAATTGGTGGGGAGGCAGCTTAGAACCAGGAGACGGACATAGGCTATGTTTTATCCCGGAATTACCACGGGAACGGGAACTACGCAGGCGAAGCCGCGGGCAGCAGCTAGTTACTTATAAAGTAAGATTTTATTAGTACCTACTTAGATTTTGATTTGTAAAATATAAGTTTTTGTTTGCATGTGACTGATAAAAATGTACCTAATATTAAAACAAAAAGTACCTAGGTACGTAGTAGATAAGCTACAACGAACTTATTTAGGAAGTTAGGTACTGATAAGCCATGTGGCTAACTGTTGGTGAGCTTATTTATATGATTCACAAACATTAGGTATAGCTAATTAATAATAATAATGCTGGAGCATCCACACAGCACCATCTAGCCCCAAAGTAAGCTACTCAAAGCTTGTGTTATGGGTACTTGATAACTGATATATATAATACACTATATACATAGATATATATTTTTTTGATGATACATAGAAAACACCCAGACCAACTGAACTTTCTGCAGATCGTACACAATTTTTTTCCAAGGCGGGAATCGAACCCGCAACCTCTTGCGTCGCAGGCGGACTCTCGCCTGCTGCACCACTGAGGTCGTCAGCTAAATGAATTACTGAACTCGTACAAAAACTTTACAAACCTACCGAACGTCGTCGTCGTCCAGTACTTACTATGTTATGTATGTATTCAGTATTTTTAGCATGACAAAAATATTACAAATTTTTTGTAAGTCCCTATTCATGTACCTACCTTGTTAGGTAGGGTATGGCAATATATCTTAATCTAGGACTTAATTAGGTACCTAGGTACCTATTTTGTGTTGTAAACAAAATTACAGAGATCTTTTACGTACCTAGCTACCTAGTTTTAAATAATAATAATGTATTATATTATATAATATAAAATGTAGGTACTAGCTGCATTCTTACTACCCGTTATCCTATTAGGTACCCGTTTTCCCGTAGGCATGAAGCATTTACCCGCGGTAAAAACTTTTTACCGCGGGTAAATGCTTCATGCCTACCTTTTTACTAAAAAGTAGCCTATGCTCATCAGGAATAATGTGGGCTTCTAATGGTTAAATAATTTTTCAAATCGGTCCAGTAGATTCGGAACCTATTCAATACAAACAATCAAATCTTTCGTCTTTATTATATTAGTTTAGATAATAAAATATACATAATTAAAATAATATGACAATGTCTGAGAAGTACGTACCTTTTTTCTTTGGAGACGTTTTGTTTTTCTGTTGTTTCGTGGCTTTTGGGTCTATTCGAAACGAAGAATGGAAAAAAAACACCATGCAATGCACGGAAGGGAAAAATGGGAAAAGCAAACCCAAAAAATTAATAATACCTAGGTACCATGAATGAGTAGCTTAGCAAGCGTGTTCGAGAGGGAGACGGAATACGAGGTGGTGGGGGGAAGGTGTTGTCGTGCAATTTTCTTACCCCGATTTTAGGTTCCATAATTCATGTTGGATTGGATTTGCGATTTTCCAGTTCATAATTTTGGGGATTCAAATTCAGAACAGGGAATTCCACCAAACCTTTGTACGCTGGATGAGATACCAAGCCATGAGATTCTATTGGCTTCTGAGAACCATGAACCTAAATCTAACGAGCAGTGTTTCATAAAAACGAGCCGAGTGAGATGCCCCAAAGTAGTAGGATGTCTATAAATCTGTACTTATTTAGAAATTCTAATGAAACAGTGATGAGTTGGTAATAGAAACTTGTTCTTGTGGGTAATGAATGATACTGTAAAATAACATAATAACTTGATAATTACGTTTCTACCAGCTCGTAGTCGTATTCACTGTTTGCTAGCCATTATTACGTACGACAGTCATAGCGTGCAAAATATTTGAAAATATGTGTTTTGTTGTCATTGTTACGGAAATGTTGGTGCGTAAATTGATCAGCTTTAAACATCGTATTCATGGACACCCTACATCATGTTGCAACGTGCTAGACAAGGACAAACTACTACTTTCAAGCCCTCTCACTCGGCTCGCTTTTCTACTCTGACATGTCTCAAAGAAAATAAAGTCGTAGAAATAGTGACATTACCATGAACCTATATCTAACCTGGACTGTGCACGTGTTTAATAAAAACTCTCCGGTCCGCCTGCGACGCAGGAGGTTGCGGGTTCGATTCCCGCCTCGGGACAAATGTTTGTACGATCTGCAGATATTTGTTCCGTGTGTTCTGGATGTTTTTCTATGTATAATAAAAAATATCTATATATGTAGTACATTGTATTAAGTTATATCAGTTATTTAGTAACCATACCACAAGCTTTGCTTGCTTGGGGCTAGATAATGCTGTGTGAATTAACCAGCATTATTTATTTATTTAATTTATTTATTACTCACCCCTTGCCCTCTGTCTGATTAGTAACAGTAGTTGCTTACCTACTGTAGGTATCTTTTGCAATCGTTATTATTTATAAACTAAAGCTGTTTTATACCTAGGTAGGTTGGTATATTGTCGTCTGAACAAATACCTAGGTATCTAAGGTTTTATAAATTTGTAATAGATCGATTGGTGACCTCTGTGGCGAGGTGGGCGAAGGTCCGCCTGGGACGCAGGAGGTGGGTTCGATTCCCGCCTTGTGACAGATGTGATAAAGTGTGGTGTGGGGTCTAGTTAGTGCAAGTACCTACTGCATTCAAATTCAGTTTTGTATGCACAATAGCTGTGTGAAGTGTCCCTTCTGCGGTACTTGTGGGCGGGGTCGAGCGCGCCCCGCGCAGGCATCAAGTTGCGACACATTTTTTGTTTGGTTCAGCTACTCTAACTACTTACAACTCACTGGGTACAATAGAAAATACTATACAAAAATTAATTTTTTTTTTTTTTTTTCAAGATTCAAGATATTTTATTGCGGAACATGCTGTACAAAGGTCTTAAAATAAATTATGGTATCAAGCATGCACCCTGCTAGGGCACTGCAACATTATGCTAGGTTCTATCTACTCTTATAACTAAGCTTACACTAATAATATAATATTTGAAAATTTTAAAACACTTAAAATACCTACCTACGTGGACCTACGTAGATAACTACATACATAATATATTTTAGAAAAGGTAGGTAACATTAATAGGTTAAAAACTAGGACTAGGTCTCTCTTTCTAAAAACTCTTGCAAGGAATAAAAACTGTGTTGTATTAAATATTGTTTTAATTGAAATTTGAATAGCTTTATGTTATTTTCACTTTGAATAGAAGTAGGTAATTTGTTAAATATTTTTATAGACATTGAATGGGGGCCGGAGTGGAACATTTGGAGTTTGGAAAAAGGTATGTCAAGCCTATTGTGTGGTCTTAAATTTACAGGTCTGGTATATATTTTAAAAAGGGATGAGTTTTTTTTTACAAATAAACTGGCTTCTAAGATATATATCCCGGGGAGAGTTAATATGTTGCAGTTTATAAAATATGGTCTGCAGCTAACCATTTCATCGAGGTTATAGATTATGCGTATACACCTCTTCTGCAAAATAAATAATTTATTGACATCGGTACTGTTGCCCCAAAGCGTTACTCCATATTGTAGCCAGGAGTGGGCATAGGCGTAATAAGCAGTGGTTGCTGTGTTTACATCTGTGGATTTCTTGAGTTCATACAAAGCGTATGTGAACTGAGATAGTTTAGATGTTATTTTTTTTATATGATCTTTCCAGTTCAAGTTACAGTCAATGTTTAAACCAAGGAGGGGATATGAGTTCACATTTTCAAGTAGATTGTTTTGGAATGAAACATTTATATTTAAAGGGCGCTTTTGGTATGGTCTGAACTGAATTATTTTTGTTTTTTTATAGTTTAGTTTAAGATTATGATCGTCTAGCCAGTTTTCTATTGCAGTTAAGTTATTATGTATGAGGTTATTAAGTGGCGCACTTGATTTACAAGGGATAACCACAGAAACATCGTCTGCAAATAGAGAGCAGGGACTTTCTATTATTTTAGGTAAATCATTGATATAGATGAGAAATAATTTTTATTTTTTTGGTTGGTTTTAGTTGATATTCTGTTTATTATCCGATGATAAGCCAAGCCACTATCTTTTTCTTCGAAGTTGATTAATTTTTAGCCGTTTTTAACAAGCAAGAAGGCATTTATATTTTGGTTTTATTCGCATGCGGTGATTGCGGTGTCAAAAATTTTTTGCACTGTGTGTTAAGGGTCCGGCGACGACGGATGAATTTCCCATACAAACGTAGTACCAAAATAATTTGTAATTTGAGAATGTTTTCAGCATGGTTTGCTATTATTTGTGTTAGAATAGTATTTATATAGGTTCCTGCCATAAGATTTTTTCAAAATACTTATCTACAAAATTACTAAGACAACATTCATTCTTTGATGTAAAAATGCGATTAGGTTTAATTTAATTTCAGAAAGGTATTTTGAAAAAAAATTGTGGCAGGAACCTAGATAAATACTATTTTTATACAAATAATAACAAATCATAATGAAAATATACTCAAATTAGAAATCATTTTGGTATTACGTTTGTATGGGAAATTCATCCGTCGCCGGACCCTTAAGGATTTCTTAGCTCTTATGATCTGCAGCTCAACTAAAAAAGTTACCTACAGATCCATAATATGTCAAACCTAGTATTATTTATCTATGGTCGACTCTCCCTCATTCTACCACCGCTGCACCGGCTAGGCCAATATTTTCCCTTAAGTTTATGACACTCGTTACATGGACACTGGCAGAATTGTTGCTAACTAGCAAGCACAGCAAGCCATGAACAAAAAGAAGAAGAAGAAGAAACCAAACCTGCATGCAGAGCCACCAGCAGGCAGACGCTGAAACCAAGAAGTTGAATTATAAAACGGACGATTTGTTTTGTTTGTTTTGGATTCTCTTGGATTTGTTTTCTGTTTGGTTTGATGTATTAAACCTAACTTTAGTCTTCTCTGATGGTTTTCTGCAAGAATCATGAATACATGAGTGAAGATTAGAGCAACAAAATCCGCAGCTTCGTGGCCACTATGTCCTTCGAAGGTGGTTTCATATTCTTTAACATAGGTACTGATGCTGAATTGGAATTTATTCGCATCAACGAACTTATCAATATCAATTATTTTCAGGATTCTAGACCTGGATGATTCCTGCAAAATTGAAAGTAAGTAGCTGTTTAGTGTTAAACTAAAATTAGTCCTATGTTATCGACGGAAAATTTATTAAAAATAATATGTTGTTGTTAGAACAGAAAAAAGTGTTATTGAAGTCATTTATTACCTAGTTTAATCAGGAGCACCTGTTATTTCCAATCATTACTGAGTTTGTTTCATAGAAATTGATCATTCAGTTCAAAAGTTACATCATTTGTTTAGATGGAGGTTGTCGAAGCGAAAAGAAAGTTTGAAAACTCTATAAACAAATTAGAGATTATTTGTAACACAATATTTTCTGTCACTATAATTGGGGGTAGTTTCCCTTATTTTAGTTAGTGCACCATATGCAGACTCACTGTACGCCACCACGGTGTCAAAGAGGTATGCGGTCAGCCGCACCTGTTGGAAAGTGGTTATAGTTTGACAGAAACCGCTGTACCATGCTTGAGGTATGCGGGACTACAGGGTAGACGGGGGGGAAGTATCGGCCGCTTTGATCCATCAGTCTGCCATACAACACAACAGACTATCAGCCAGACAATATCGATCTCATGTGTACTCTTGCTATTTTTTCCTGGGCCCCCACCTCGCTGCACTTTCTTAAGGAGCGGTACAGTGGTTTTGGTCAAACTATAGTACCTGCGCCTGCAATATCAGGGATGTTACATGTTGCCTTAGTTGTGTTTATTGTCGTAGAAAAGACCCTTTTCATAGAATCCCAGGTTACGACAAAGTGACCAGAAAGAGTGCATGTTATGTAAATTAATTTCATAAGCTTTGTTCATTATTCTCTGATTCTCCATAATAATATTTAAATAAAGTATAGTCCATTTTAAGTTAAGTCTCTTCTGCTTATGATCTTTAAGTTTGTTTTATTTTTCTTCAACAGGTTTGATTGATTATCAACCAACATGATGGGCTTTTCACTTTTATTTGTAAGTTTCTTTTTTTAATTAATTCCCTACTGTATCATACACATAAATCTCTATCATCGGTTGCATACTAGGTACTATGTTATATCTATGATTTATAGTTAGTAAGTATTTATAAAAGACAGATGATGATCACGAAATAATAAGTAAATTAGGTAGGTATTATACTTACCTACTGTAAATTAAATAGTAAAGGAGATTTTGAATAGAAAGCGATGTCATTAAATAAAAAACAATGCTGTCTCTATGCTGCCACATCATTTTGTACCTAGTACTTCATGAATGACTAGATTCCGCCCTCAGCTTGGCTTGTTTGTATTTTATTAGTAATATGTAATGGGTATTCCTCCAACAGTGTGTAAACCTGTTGAAACGTCGGGAAAAATAAGTAAATTAACGCGATAAGTACCTGTTACATAGTAATAATGAATAATGAATAATGTGCTCAGATCGCGTAATTTTAAAAACATTTGTTTCTATCTTTCCTGCATAAAATATAGCCAAAAGCATTCCGGGGACTAATGTAGCTAGTAGATAGTATTCATACTATTTAGGTATCACAAGCAGACAAAAGTTTTGAATATACAAACCAAAGTTAATCACTGAACGAGTCGCTCATCTCTCCATACAAACGTGGAAGGGTAACTACAACGCTGTTTGATGTTGACCATCCAAAACTAAGGATAATATCAATTTATCTCTTCATTATCTATGTCTGTATGCACCCCAAAAATAATTAATTTAAAAAATACAAGCTTCTAAACTTTCTTATTTTAACACTGATGTTAGCCCAACTTTGGGTGAAAATAAATAACATACATAGAAAGAAAACTCTAAAATAAAGCCCGTACAGATATAGTTTAGTTATTCAAATTGAAATAAATTTATTTTGTAAAGATACTCTCAATAGTTTTTCTATAGTAAGTAATAAATAACCCTTGTGCTAAAAGTCTTTTCCCATTCCTTTCCCATTTTTTTTACGCGAACGTTTTACGAATAAATTTATTTGCCTTTCATCAAGCGCGCGAGAATGTCTATTATGTATGATGTGAGATGTCAGATGAGTTGGATCGGACGACTCGTGCAGCTTTAACGCCCTAATGCCAAGCCTCACGGTGCTGGGCCATGGTCATGTCCGTCTGGGGCCATGAAAGTGTTAGAAGTACTTCATTAAATACTGATTGAATACAATAAAGTTATGATGACTTTACCTTCGTGACTGTGATGTAGGTAAAGTAGAATAAGTAGGTAAAGTTGTAGGTACAACATGGTAGGTTCATATTGTACTCGCAAACAATACAAACATTAGTTTAACCTCAGGAACACATAACTCACAATCAAAACCATAAAATGAATATTACGGATTTCTCTTGAGACTTCACTGGATTGGTGTATTTCTTTTTATTCATGTTTTTCTTGTTTTAGCTTGAACAAGTTTATAGTCGCTCTTAACTTAAGGAAATAGGTAATTCTGGACAACTCACACAGCATTATCTAACAACATGCAAATACAACCTTTATCGCATTACTAGCTTCTGCCCGCGGCTTCGCGTGCTTTTTTTTGAATAAACCATTATGTTATTCCAGGACTAGATTCCTATGTGTGCAAAATTTCGTCCCGCTCCATTCAGTAGTTTTGGCGCTGTCTTCGGCCAAACATCTTCACAACGGCACCATGTACGGCACCATGTTTCGCCTTTATAATATTAGGACCTAGGATTCCTAACCTTGGTATTGGTACTAAACTACTTTACTACTTAATACACTTAAATATAGTAGTCCTCTACCTACTACCTATCTCGCCCGAATAGCGGTACTGGGGGCCTACTCGGAATAGGAAAATAGAAGTTTCTGATTTGTTTAGAGCTTGCATAAGATTAGCATTTGCTTGAATAGAATCCGAATAGTCCGCTGTTCCGCCGCAGTTTCGGATCCGTTTTCATTCATCGACTTCCTGCAACCGCAATATGACACATAGACATACTCATACTATTTATTTGCCACCCACACATTTACATAACACATTGACATATTAAATTAAGTACAGTAGGTACACATTTAACAAACGATGTTAACAGTTATTTATAGGAATAAGTAGGTAACCAATGTGTACTGCAATAGCAAATGGGCCTAGGCTCAGCATAATGCCAACTGTTGTGAACAGATGGCGCTGTTATTCTCCCCAGACCAAAACTACAACAAAAATAAAAATCAAAAACTTTTTTCCATAAATACAAAAAATGTTCACTTAGATAAGGTCAAATTATAATTAAAACTAAACACTGACACGGAAATAAATTGATATTTTTGATTACTGTCGCTTCGGTATGTAGACTAAAGTAAAGAAGCGACGAAGAAACCTTTAGCCTGTTAGTTCTTATTTTTTGAGTTGGAGCAAAACCCGTCCCAAGCTTTTTATTCTCTCGATAATCTAATATTTTATAGTACCTAAGTCTTTTTGCACAACAAGGTTTTGACAATTTGTTTGAATTTATTTATTGATAATTTTTGCAGCTCACTAGGAGTTTTGTTGTAGAAGCGTATACATTGCCCTTTCAAATATACATTTATATTGTGTAGCCTAGTTGCGGGCACAGCGAGTTTATGTTTATTTCTGTTTATTTCTATCATGCATGAACAATCACAGGACCTTGCGATTACAAAACAATTTGAACAAAAAACAAACATCACACAATCTCTGAACACTCTGCTCGCGATATATCGCGATCGTCACCAGAGAACCTTTCCCCCAAGGGTTATCGGTCCTGCGAGCCACCTCCTGTGAGCGGGCCATATGGCCCGCTCACGGCCACTTCAGCTTGCCAATTCCGAGAGCGATTCGGTCATTTTGTTTCTACGAATAGCTCTCCCCATAGCTTGCTTTGCTTATGCACTATACTTTATATTCCATACGGATTTATATATCCTTCTAATATTATAAAGCTGAAAGTTTGTGAAATCTGAATTTTTGTTACCTAAGATATCCAAAACTACTCAACAGCTCAAGATGAAAGACGTACGTTTAGAGCAAAACCTAACTTAGATAACAGGCTACTTATTATACCGAAAATAACAGCAGTAGCTAGTCTACTAATCTATACTTATAATAAAACTGTAACAGGTCCAATTGTGTACATTGAAGATATTTTGAATTTTTTTTTTGGAGGGCACTCTATTATCGATACTGAAGCCAAAACTGCAATTTTTTTCATTCATGTCTGTCTGTCTGTCTGTCTGTCTGTCTGTCTGTCTGTCTGTTTGTTAAACGCGCATCACGCCGAAACTACTGAAGGTATTGAAATGAAACTCGACACGATTTTATTTCATACTACGAGGAAGGACATAGGATACTTTTTATCCCGGAATTCAGTCAGGTTTCCCTGGGAGAGGGGATGAAAGTAAAATTCTTTAATTGCGCATCACGACGGAACTACTTAAGGTATTGAAATAAAACTCGGTACGATTTTAGGTCATACCACGAGGAAGGACATAGGATACTTTTTATCCCGGAATTCAGTCAGGTTCCCCTGGGAGAGGGGATAAAAGTAAAATTTCTTCACCGCGCATCACGTTCACGCCGAAACTACTGAATGAGTTGGACTGAATTGGTACGATTTGAGTTCAAGGAAGGACATGGGATACATTTTATCCTGGAATTCAGTAAGGTTCTCCTGGGAGAGAGGATGAAAGTAAAATTCTTTAACCGCGCATCACGACGGAACTACTTAATGAATTCGAATGCAATTCGGCGTGATTTTAGTTTGTACTATGAGGAAAGATACATTTTATCCCGGAATTCAGTAAGGTTGCCCTGGCAGAGGGGATGAAAGTTAAATTCCTTCACCGCTCATCACGCCGAAACTACATAGGTAATGAGTTGGAATGTAACTTGGCACGTTTTGAGTTCATACTACAAGAAAGGACATGGAATACATTTTATCCTGGAATTCAGTAAGGTTCCCCTGGGAGAGAGGAAAAAGTAGAATTCTTTAACCGCGCATCACGACGGGTCTACGCGTCGTCCGATTTCATGCATTCTTTTTTTTAGAAACAGAGATGCAAGATCGAATATGACTAAATCAGTAGAAAGTCGAGTAGAAAATCAGTAGATTGATGAAATAATCTGTAGATTGAAGAAAAAAATTTGTAGATAAAGGGTAGGTAAGTTCCTATCTATGTATTTATTTTTCCAAGACGCACCCATTAGTTAGGTTCCTACCTACTAAGGTGGTGGGTCTTGGAAAAATAAGTTAGGTTCCTGCCTTACATGATATATATGGTGGTTTAGCTGGTCCAGCGAAGTTTGGTTGGAGTCTTACTCCAACCAAACTTCGTGTACAATTAAATTTACTAATTATTGTGGTCCACTTAAACTAACTGGACCGCAGAAAAATATTTTTTATTGTGGTACACAGCCAACTGTACCTAGGTAGGTACAGTTGGCTGTGTAGGTGTAACGTGTGTTAGTAGGTAGGTACTAACGAAAAAAAATTACGGTGGTCCAGTCAAATGGATCAGGAGCCCAATTCTGCAAAACAATTGCTTCAGTATGACAATGGAATCGTCGCAGAATCATCACGTAGAATCCTTAGATTAATAAAATTCCAGATAGTGCGCGCGAGATAAATTAATATGTAGTTTCAAACTTGACGCGCGTCTCTCCATCTGCATTCATCATAATTTCTTTCATCCAAGGTGGAATACCAAAAAGTGTCATTCTGTGACGATAGCCCTGTCATAGTGAAGCGATTAGTATAGCAGAATAGGGCCCCAGCTGTGAGTAAGTCAAACGAGTAGGACACTGGCCGAGTCGTAGCTAAAAGTCGTGTGGATAAAGAATGGGATTGAAGATGACAATATGCTATCCCCCGTAGACCCTACACGATTTTTTGGACGGCGGCGTTTCATAATATGAGAGACTATGGTTAAATGTGAACTTAATTAGTCGGCAGGTAAGGCAATCGCGAACGAAGTCGCGGGTACAGCTAGTATAATAATATTACAACTGCATCGTTGGTTTAGCGGTCAGCTTGTTCAACCGCTGATTATGAGGTCCTGGGTTCGAATCCCGGGTCGGGCCAATAGTTGTTATTGGGGTTTTTCTAGCAAGAAAAATTCACAGTAGTAGTCCGGAGTCAGGAAGTTGGCGGTGTTACACCCCCGTGCCTCGGAAAGCACGTTAAGCCGTTGGTCCTGCGCCTGATCTCTCCCCGGTCGTATCGATCTGTCGTCCCATCGGATTATGAGAGTGAGGGAACAGAGAGTGCACCTGTGTTTGCGCACACACTTGTGCACTATAATATTATGTCCTGCGCATCTGACTAGTCTCCGAGAGACTGGCCGCCGTAGTCGAAATTCGGCTAGGAGGACATTATTTTAACGAGGAAAGATTTGATTGTTTGTTTGTATTGAATAGGCTCCGAAACTACTGGACCGATTTTAAAAATTCTTTTAACATTAGAAGCCCACATTATTTCTGATGAACATAGGCTACTTTTTACCGCGGGAAAATGCTTCATTCCTACGGGAAAACGGGTAATAGGACAACGGGTAGTAAGAATGCAGCTAGTAGGTAATATTATAAATTCGAAAGTTAATCTGAATGTCTGTCTGTTACCTTTTCAAGACTAAACGGCTGAACGGATCTCAATGAAATTTGGCAGGGAGGTATCCCAGGAACGGACGGCTCCTTCAAAAGCGCGTGCGAAGCGAAGCCACAGGCAGCAGTTAGTCGTACTAATATTATAAATGCGAAAGTTTGTTTGTTACAATGTATATCCGTAACCACTTAACCGATTAGGATGAAATTTGGTGCGTAGATAGTTTAGGTTCTAAAATAAGACATAGGCTAATCTAATTCAAAAATTAACCTCTGAGGGGGTTAAAAAGGGTGGTATAGTTTCTATGGAAAACTATTATCCCTTGGTTCGATTCACTCAAAACTCGGTAAATATAAATCTACACTAATAATATAAAGAGGAAAACATTTGATTATTTTTTTATCTATGTTACGAATAAACTCGATAACAACTTTAAAAAATTATTTTACCGCCGGAATGCTAGGTACATTATCCCAGGCTGTATTTAAATGTTTAAAAAATAAATGTCCACCCGTGCGAAGCCGGGACGGGCCGCTAGTAAATTATAAAGTAAGTAATTAATCACGTATTTTTTATTTTTACAAAGGGGGGTGCTATAAATTTCTGAAATTTTCACGCGGGCGAAGCCGCGGGGTGCAGCTAGTCCATACTAATATTATAAATTCGATAGTATAGTAACTCTGTCTGTTTGTTCGTGTTACCTTTTCACACCTGAACGGCTAACAGATCTCAGTGAAATTGAACGGCAGCAAGGTGAACGGTATCCCCGGGACACACATAGGTTACGCGAGCAAAGCCGCGGGCAGCCGCTAGTATTATTACATATCTGTATTGATGGCCTTCAAAATTAACTCGAAATCCCGGTTCGGGTCAAGTGTCTGCATACTTTGCACTACGCCATTACCGCTATCATCCAGTAGGTATCGTATAAATCAGGTGTTGATAAGAACGAAAGACAAAACAGAAACAAACAATATAAACCAAAGAGTAAAGGCATATTCAGACTGCACGTTATACACTACCCAGAGCGGTAGCAATTAATTTGTGCATTATGTAAGTAAGTAGGTATGTGGTGCCGGCTTAGAATTTGCACCACCTCCAACTCTTCCCGCGGGTGTCTAGAGAGGCGACTAAGGGATATCCACCGGGGGCGGGCAGCAGCGCCCCCTGCAGAACAATTCTACCATCAAACTGCGATCCCCAACCCGCATGCCCAGCGTGGGGCTTATGGGCATTACCCCCATGAAATAAAAGCCAATAAGGCGCTTATCAGCTGGAGGCCTGCGTCCAGCAGTGGACCAATACAGGCTGTTCAGGTTGAGGTAAGTAAGTAAATCGTTTATGTGTCACATAAAACACACACATACAATTGGTTTACTTATTACAAATTGGCAAAATTAAAACATATCATAATTATAAAAATTCAAAGTATAAACAGAAAGTAGAGGCATTTCTCATACCAGTGCTAATCCCGCCGCTAAGTTCCTTTTATCACACTAATATTATAAATGCAAAAGTTTGGATGGATGGATGGATAGATGGATGGATGGATGTTTGTCACCTCTTCACGCCAAAACTTGTCAACGGATCAGGCTGAAATTTTGCATACAGGTAAGTCTAACCCTGGAATCAAACATAGGTTACTTTTTATCCCATAAATCAGTTCCCTCATGTTCCCCCATGGCATAGAAGCATAGAAATCTAAATAACAAGGCACTATTAAGATTTCTATGCATAGAAGTCACCTTTAAACGTTTCCATAGATACAACGCGTGCGAAGCATAAACTAGTTTACAATAGGCCGATAGGGTGCGTCTACTGCTCTCAGATTTTGCATCGGCGTTGCATATTTTCATAGCACTGGAGAGCTTCGAGCGCCCTCGAGTTTGCCGATGACGTCATCCGCAAGTCATCCTTGTAGTGACGAGGACATTGTTGCGGATGGCGTAGTAGGCAGAAATACTAATATGCCATCGGTACCAGCAGAAATGCCGCTCCAGTGCACGCATTGCCATATAAATTAATACAAATCAACAAATGCTTACGCTGCGTAGTGCGTACGCTCTGATTCCGATCCGCTGTACGTACAGCTTTACCACAGTAGATAAATATATATCTACTGTGGCTTTACTTTGAACTTCGTTACCCGTCAAAGTACGTTGCACCCCGACCGGGGGGTCGGGGTGCAACGTTCTTTTACGTGGAACGGGCTCCAGACACCTATAGGTATTCATATACCTACAGTCTGGTCTAGCGTACCCTAGCAAACTCAATATTTCACGAAATAGCTCTTATAACGACTGAATCACGATTGAAAATAGTTTGAAGTGCAATTAAGTAACGACGAAGAAAAATAAACTTGAAGGTTTCTTAAGGATTCGGAGGAAAGTCGATGTTATTTATTTTGTATCATTGGACGGGGGTGTAATTTTTCAAAATTTTATTCAAATGAAAAATAGGTTTTTAGTTCTCTATATGTATATGACAAGGAAAAACGCCCTTTAGAAACGAAAGTACGTACCTACCTACCTAAAATAGATATCTAAAGCAAAACTTTCGAACATCCCTGTCTGATTAAACTAACACTATCATGCATGGCCCAAGACGCAGATGCCAGATGCCGTCTACCTATTCCCGTGTCGCGAAGGCTGCAGTGAATGCGTTAATAACCATCGATATAGTAAAAAAGGGGAGATGAGGCGCTAGCTTCTCGAAAGTGGCAGGCTCAAATTAGGTCCAATTAGGTCCTCCCACCTTAGTCGTAGTCGCACCGGGGCGGCGCGGCGGCTCCGCGGGCGTTCGTGATACGCGTGCTTGCTACGAATAAGAATAAGAATAAGAATATTTTTATTGTAAAAATTGTGTACATCATGTCTTAAATTCAATTAAAGTGAGTATCAAGAATCGTATCCATTTCGGACATACAATAATTTGTAATACTATAACCATTCAATTATATTAAATTGTTCCCTAGTCTAGAATAGATCTAGGATGGATAGTTCCCTTCAAAAAACTCCTTAAGGTTACGACGTACTTTTGTGTGATTAATTGATTAATTCACTACAGCAATGACCTCGTGTTCGTTCACCAAGGTGTAGGTACAAATAGCTCCTAAACAAAAGCAAAGCTGCGTGTAGTTGTAACACAGGCCATTTGTTGAGTAAGCGCTGGGAGCGCGTAACACATCTTCCCTTTTTACTTATATCGATGTTAATAACTATACTGCTCTACCTATATTAGGTTCCGAATCTCACAATTTCTTTTTTGGCATTTTATGGAGATACCTAGGTACAAAGTTCCCTATGTCGATACTCAACAGAATAATCGAGCATCTACTCTAACCATTCGAAGTAAATAAACACTTACATCATTGCCATAACTTTGTTCAAATATTGAACCGCTTCGTATGAATTCATAATCATACAGGCACTGAGCAGTAAAATACGATTTCCAATCTTGCAAAAGGGTTATTTTCCCGCGGAGTTTTCGATCAGTTTTATAAACCTCTTTGGTCGCTCCGTAGAGTCCGTAGTACATTGGCTGAATAGAGTTTAGTCCTTGCCGCGGCATCGCTGATAACGCCTGTCTGATTGGCTGGTTTGTGCTCGGAACTTTGCCGCGTTTTTAAGATTTCGAAGAAAAAAGTTTCCTATTTTCCATTGACATTTAATTCAGTGCAAGATCAACGAGTGAGTTTTTTTTGCTTTAGTTACCGATTGACTGAAACTGAAAAGACGTAAATTCAAGCGCGAAACGCTTGATTCTGCGTCTTTTCTATTTCAATTCTAATCTAGTCATTTCTAATTAATTTTGCATACCGTAAACGGTCAAGCATGTTGTTTCTACCTAAGTATATGTTACCTGTTTTTGTACACATGTTTTTGCAAATCAATATCTTTATCTTTATCTTATCTTCAGTCAATTATGGATTTTAAGCCTGAAAGAATGTGTTTGATTTTAAATTTTTGTGTCGAAATTAGCAGTAATAACTTGGTCCACACCAACTAAACTTAAATCAGACCCAAATAAGTATTAATCTACCAAATAAAGGCCATTATATTTATAAAGTCTTCAGCATTTCCGTTACTGATTTGTTAGATTATATACGCTTAATTTTTTTTATGCTGGATAATCAACACAGCATCATCTAGCCCCAAGCAATACTAGATACTCAGATATTTTTTCATTAGACATAGAAAACACCCAGAACTCTAAACAAATATCTGCTATCAGATCGATCAGAAACTCCTTTGTCGCAGACGGACCTTCATCCGCTACGCCACAAAGGTCGTCAGAATACAATATGTTTACGCTGTACGAAACATAGAAAATTACAAACTAAAACAGTGCACGACAAAATATCACTTAACAGGGTTAGTCTTCTAAAAGTGTTTTTAAAAGATTCCCTTGATTTCTTATTTAACCGACTTCGAAAAAAGGTGGTTCTTTGTTCGGTTGTATGTAGGTATTTTTTAGGGTTCTAAATCCTTAAGGGTCCGGCGTCGGATGAATTTCCTATATAAACGTAATACCAAAATGATTTGTAATTTGAGCATATTTTCACCATGGTCTGCTATTATTTATATTAAAATAGTATTTATCTAGGTTCGTGTCACATTTTTTTTTCATAATACCTTTCGGAAATAAAATTAAATCGAATCGCATTATACGCTTAATTTTTTTTATGCTGGATAATCAACACAGCATCATCTAGCCCCAAGCAATACTAGATACTCAGATATTTTTTCATTAGACATAGAAAACACCCAGAACTCTAAACAAATATCTGCTATCAGATCGATCAGAAACTCCTTTGTCGCAGACGGACCTTCATCCGCTACGCCACAAAGGTCGTCAGAATACAATATGTTTACGCTGTACGAAACATAGAAAATTACAAACTAAAACAGTGCACGACAAAATATCACTTAACAGGGTTAGTCTTCTAAAAGTGTTTTTAAAAGATTCCCTTGATTTCTTATTTAACCGACTTCGAAAAAAGGTGGTTCTTTGTTCGGTTGTATGTAGGTATTTTTTAGGGTTCTAAATCCTTAAGGGTCCGGCATCGGATGAATTTCCTATATAAACGTAATACCAAAATGATTTGTAATTTGAGCATATTTTCACCATGGTCTGCTATTATTTATATTAAAATAGTATTTATCTAGGTTCGTGTCACATTTTTTTTTCAAAATACCTTTCGGAAATAAAATTAAATCGAATCGCATTTTTACATTAAAGAATGAATGTTTTCTTAGTAATTTTGTAGACAAGTATTTTGAAAAAAGCTTGTGGTAGGAACCTCAATAAATACTATTCTAATACAAATAATAGCAAACCATGGTGAAAATATTCTCAAATAACAAGTCATTTTGGTACTACGTTTGTATGGGAAATTCACTCGCTTTGTCTGTCCTTTTTTCCCTCTTTAATATCTCGGCAACTACCGCAGCTTGAACTTGAAATTTAAATTAATAATACTTTTCGTAAGCCTGTACAGATTAGGAGCAAAAAAATTCAAATAAAAGAAAATGAAAATTTTCCATTCAAATTGTGATGCCGAAATTTTAAAAGAGTCTTACAAAGTCAAGTGGGGTATCAAATGAAAGGTATTGGTTCGCACATTTCAAAACAGTTTATAAAATTTTTGGAAGTTACATAGGTAGGTACATACTTTTATAAATATCTTGAAAAAAGTCGAAAAATTTACCCCCTATCGGGGGTAAAGGTAAATTTTTCGCATATGCATGCAGAGACATCTATCTGAAATGTAGGTACCTACCTACTAATTTAAGATATTCATTAAATTGCGAAGTCTCTAACCGGTACCTTTAGTACATATTTGTTGACAAACGTTCGATACCCTCTCGGTGCGCGAGTTATACTCGCACTGGACGGATCTTGTTTTTAAATATGTATGTTTGTCGATTATGGACTGATTTTGAAAATTCTTTTGCCATTGTATACATACTTACAAAATGTTCCCGAGAGATGGTCCCATAAAAATAATCTCGAGGAATTAGTATTTGTCCCGTAAAACTTAAAAACAGTGTAAAATTAATGGATTGGGAATCGGTTTTTTCAAAATAATCAAATTAATTGTTTGATCATAGACTGTAGGTACTGCCGAAACAATTATCTGCGCTCTCTTAAGATATATCTTCTCTACAGTTTCTAAAACCTTGGATAAGATATCTAATAATTTTATAAATTGTTGCACTTAACAGTCTTAAACGTTTGCTTAATTGTTGCTTATAATATCCTATTATCAGTTAGTAAATTTCAGGAAACAATTTGGTTGTATGTTAATCGAGCTGACGTGGAAATCACTTATTCGTGGATATATTACCTCATTGTTAATTCAGGTGTTACAGTTTTGAGTAATACTAAATAAATTAAGTTTTAAATTCAACTATCAACCCGCCCCAGCTTCGCACGGGTAAAGCAATCAGTTAAATATATCTTCTTAAAAATAATAATTCCGCGATGCAAGCGACTGTGTCGTAACCGTAAATTATCGCTGGACGACTCTAGCAGTTCCCATTACATACACGACTGTTTATCGTCGCGATATTTTATCGTGTAACGACTATCATTTCTAGTTGTTCCCGTTGGATTTTGACGGCTGACGACATTTTACGGTTTACGGCAGTGACGATTAGATCGTGGCCTTTTTTTTTCATTTCACGACTGTCGTGCTAGATGTTCCCATTATAACGACAATCTGTCGTCACAACATACACAAGTCGTGGATGACATAGTTAATAGTTTAATCGGATTTTTATCGCGTGGACGACATTTAATCGTGCAGTCCTTTAAGTGAACAGCTCTATTTAAATATAAAAGGCACGATGCTTTAAACTGCACGACTCTCTGTCGTCACGACACAGTAGAAACACGCCCTTATTGGTTTAGGCGGCGCATGCCGCCGCCCTCAGAGCTCACCAATCGCCATGATTATTCCGACTTTTTCAACAATTATAGTCTTATATCAGCCAATTTACAAAAAACTTAATAAATTTTACACCAAAACCTTCGTGAGTCAAATTCTTCCGTTGGTGAAAACCGCATGAAAATCCGTTAGGTACTTTTTGAGTTTATAGCGTTTACACAGACAGACGGCGGCGGCGGGGGATGTTGTTTTATAATATTATAATAATTAATAATAAATACATTAGTATTTTTAGTTTCACGAATTTATAATATCTGAATACTTACAAAGAATATGCTTGCTGAATTAATATTTACTCAGTCGTTTTTCTTAGAGATATATTTTGTAGCCTATTATTTACTTGCGTAAACAGCTGAAAAAATATTACAGGTACATTGTATAGATACAAACTTGAATGAAACATATTACGCACACTTTTGTAAATTACTTACTTACACCGAACTTAAATTCAAATTAAGTACATTAACAATTTATGTAAAACCACACAATAGCAAGGAAATTATAAACTTTACAATAACATGTTTTAGAGGTTAATTTTTGACATTTCCAAATCACATGCACATATCTTGATAATGTTCCTTATTCCTCATTGGGGAATGTTGATTAAAACACCTACTACGTTCGTATTTGAACCGGTCAAGAAGTAGATTATGCGCTGAGGGCACAAAGCATTGTCATCAACATCACAAGCATTATTTGAAACCCGAGCGCAACTCAGGACTCTAGAATAACTCACGAGCGAAGCGAGCAAATTACTAGAATTCTGAGTGCGAGGGGTATTTTATTATTAATTTAATTATTAATTAACTAGTTTATGCCCGCGGCATCGCACGCGTTATTTCTATAAACGTTTAAAGGTGACTTCTATCTCATGGAAAATGATTAATGGTATAAAAAGTAAAAAAAATCAGCCTTATTCGTTCAGTAGTTTTGGTGTGAAGAGGTAACAAACATCCATCCATCCATCTATACATCCATCCAAACTTTCGTATTTATATTATTAGTGTGATAGTGTGATTGATGCAATGGTTCAATGGTTCTGTTCTGTGTGAACCATTAAATGCTATGTGAATTGTCCATCATTGTTATTTGTAATTACATACTCTTAAATAATAATAAATATAAATAAATAATAGATGCAGTTACTTTGCGGAAATCCATTGCAAAATATTAAGATAAAAATATTTAGTAACAATTCTGCGCAAAACCTTCTCTGATAGTAATGAGATTCAATTCAACAAAATGCAATTCACGTGCACCGCCCGCCCCCGCCACAAATTGACATGCCATTCAATGAGGGAAGGTAAAAAACAGACTTACGCAATATAAAAGTCACTCACATATCAAATTACTTAGAGAAAGTTTTGCGCGGAATTGTTAGTGTTACTAAATATTTGTTATCCTAAGATTTTAGATACATAGGTACCTATTTAATTTTTTTTATTATTCATAGAAATTATGATAAAGTGCATAATTATGCTACGGGCATCCAGGCGAAATCTAGATTTATTCAGACCTCGGATAGCTAAAAGCGCTATCTAATTTTATAGATAAGCTAGAGTGCTCAGAGCGCCAGCTAACCTAAACCAATCAACCAGCCTAATTGACATTCCTAGAGATGGGTGTTGCATAATTTATGTTTTTTTCCGCGCGCTGTCTCGCTGCTTAGAATAGTGTTAGCTTCCCCTCATATTTGTTTGCAAGCAATGAGCGCCATAGCGCCCTGTCTTCTGCTTGCCGCATCCACTAATATTACTCAACCTCAACAGCCTGTATTGGCCCACTACTGGACACAGGCCTCTCCCTGATAAGCGCCTTATTGGCTTTTATCTCATGGGGGTAATGCTCATAATCCCCACGCCGGGAATGCGGATTGGGGATCGCAGGTCGGTGGTAGAATTGTTCTGCAGGGGGCGCTGCTGCCCGCCCCCGGTGGGTATCCCTTAGTCTCCGACGACACCCGCGGGACGAGTTGGGGTGGTGCAAATTCTAAGCCGGCACCACACAGCTTATATTACTACCATTAATATTATAAATGCGATAGTGACTATATCTCTCTGTCTGTTTCTTTATCACGCCTAAAGAGCTGAACGGATCTCAGTAAAATTTGGCAGAGAGGATGGTTCCCCGGGGACATATAGGCTACTTTTTATTCCGGAAAAGCGCATGCAAAGTGGCGGGCAGAGGCTAGTAAACTATAAAAGTAAAATTAGGTATATTTGGCCGCTCTCTTAAATCCTCTTACCAAAACATTAGATTCTCCACGGAGATGTGTAGGTAAGCAGTCTAAACTAGGGTAATATGTCGATGTGGATGTTGATCACGTCTACGCCGACGGCCTTGCGGAGTGATGCTTGTTTATTTGTCTGCACTTTTACCTTAGCACAGAAGTATTATACAAATCTTATAGTGTATCTTTGTCACAAAAGGTCGACGGTCATCCTCCGAAAAAACTGGTTAATGACGCTCGAAAAAAAAAACATGGCTATACTTTTTTCTAAGTTGTACAAGTAGATGATAGATGAATAAAAAATATATATTGCACACTTATCAAGATAATTCACAAAAACAACAAAAATTTACAAAATATGTGACAATTGGCGGTCTTATCTCCACCAGCGATCTCTACCAGACAACCGTGGATGGATAGGATCATTGGATAAAAGATGGGGATCTGTGTGCATATATACCTAATACAAATTTTACAAAAAAAACTCGACAAAATTACAAATATACCTTAATATAGTACCTATATACCTACATAATACATACTTATATATTTATAAACATAAATATCTTTATTTTATAAAGGAAAACAAGGGTGTGGTCAGTGACAGCAGGACAAATAGTGTTCCTTTACCATACTCTTGAATATTGGTAGTGACTTTGCACGCCTTACTGGCAGTGTTTTCCAAAGCTGTACAGCACGGGCAGTAAATGAGTTGTCGTAGAAAGAAGTAGAGTGGACAGGGAGTACTTATTTAGATAGCAGTTAAGAAGTTTTCCGGTCATGGTTAAGCCATTTGCTATGTTCCCGCGCTAAAACAATACGAATCAATTGTCGGTTTGGACTCTATTGACATTATTAGATTTTTTACTAAAAGGATAGATTCCAATAATTAGCATTGCCATTCAACGTGGCAAGGCAATGCTGCGAGTATTCTGGGCACTCTGCCTTCTGGTGACGGCTAAGATTAGAAAGAAATAGATATAAGTGTATTTATTAGTTGTAATTGTTTTATTCTGTTAATGTAATTTTCTATGAGTTCTGTTATTAAAGGTTTATTTACCGATTCCAAAACTATAATTAATTCAAAGTTTCTTATAGCAAAGCTTTATAGCAATTGGTTGACGATGTGCGCAAAACTTCTTAACTGCTTTCTTAATTATTATTACTTGTAGGTAGAAAGAACCTAGGAAATAGTCCAAACATGATTTTTTTTCGAGCGGCACTAACGATCTTAACAAAAGTTTAATTCATAATAAAACTCTAGAGCTTACGAGTACGTTGCAGTTTGTAAATCTGCTCGTATAATGTTTTGAAATTGAAATGAACCTTAGGTGAATGAACTACGCCCTAGGACATTCACCAAGAGCACGCTATCGCAATTATCGAGTCGCATCCAATACATCGAACATTCACAACGTAATACCTCCCTTTCATATTTTCGTTATCAGCCGTTTAGTGCCTACTGCTGGGTATAGCTTTTTTATAATTTCATTGTAATTTTATTCTAGAGTTATATCGTATGTTCCTATTTTTCATTATGTTTTCCTAATTTGTAATAAGTGTTTTGTTATGGACAAGTTGTCTGAAAATTAAAAAGATTAATTTATTCTTTCATAGACTTCTACATAATTACTTGATATCACCACTGTCTTGCGCTTGTCCGTGCCACACGGTATAACAAGGCATCCACGATCTTTCTATTAGTAATCTTTCATCCCTCACCTCAACAGCCCATGTATTGGTCCACTGCTGGACGCAGGCCTACCCCTGATTAGTGCCTTTTTGGTTTTTATCTCACGGGGGTAGTGCCCATAATCCGCTGGGCATGCGGGTTAGGGATCGCAGTTCGGTGGTAGAATCCTTCTAATACACATTTGGTAGTAATAAATTGATTCCTAAATGAAAATAGATGTTTTATCGCTTCTTGTATTTAAAGTAGATAATTTAAGCTACTCGAAATACTAATACAGACGAAGTCGCGGACACCAGTTAGTTTTACATCATATCAAATTAAACGTTTATTGATTTTAAGGGCGCTTTTTAAAGGGTTCAAGGGAGATAGAAATCTATCTCCCTTGAACCCTTTAAAAAGCGCCTAGAATCTGTATTTAGATAAATCTTTTGCATTGCATGAGGCGTCAAATAACGCAGAAAATTTTGCTACAATTCCTCTTAGCAACTTTTATTTTTCTTCATTTTTTCTCGATCACTGCTTTCCAGTTTTGTTTCTTTATTCTTTGCAGTATTAGATGAGAAAAAACCCTCATAATTTAATCGCGTTAAAAACGAGTAATGAATCGTAAACATATTTCCTCCCTCAATAAACCGTTCCGACCTTTTTAAAGAGCCATAATCTGACCTTTATAAATAACACCCTGCAAAATGACCTGAATATTTCAGTTTCCGCTTACGGATATTATTTGCACACCTCGGCCTGAATACACAGTTAGTCCAATATATATTTGAATAAACTAGAATAACTTAATAATCTAACCATAGATTTGGAAGTTATCACTTAGAACGTATGTCACTATAAGGGGAAGACACTTGGTTCATGTGTTCTTTAAAATTTAATTAAAATTTAGTTGTAACGAATGAGCCTTCTTACTATGTCCATGTTATCGAGGATCTGGATAGCCACGATGTTCATGATGATGAAGATATTCCTGGTCTGAACAAAGGAAGATTGTGTGCGAGAAGTGTGTAGAACAGCAGGCGCAGAATGATCTATAACTCATTTCCTCTAATTCACCCAATTCGCAGTTAGTATTAGGTACTTGGTGAATTACCTACATGCTTTTTATTTCATACTAACTGCATTCTTACTACCCGTTGTCCTATTACCCGTTTTCCCGTAGGAATGAAGCATTTTCCCGTGGTAAAAAGTAGCCTATGTTCATCAGAAATAATGTGGGCTTCGAATGGTAAAATAATTTTTCAAATCGGTCCAGTAGTTTCGGAGCCTATTCAATACATACAAACAATCAAATCTTTCATCTTTATAATATTTGTATAGACAACTTTGCATTAACTGTCTCTACAATATGAACTGAACACTGACCGTTTGCGCTTGCAAGGGTAGTGATTTTAACTGGTAGTGATTTTGTCTGTGCTGTCCCTTATCGGGCTAAGTATGCATAATTTTGCCATCGTTGACTCTACCAAACAGAAACACATTTTGTTGCCGGAAGACGTCAGGGTGTGTCTTAGCAACCAGAGCTGAGCTGGAAAATCCAACAGGCAATAGGCATGTTTCCTTAGATAAAACCGAGCTAGTTTATCGATTGACTATAAGACCATACAACCAACACTACCTAAAGCCCCTTGGTTCGATGGTTCGAAAATGGCCAGGTCCGACATTGTTACCATGTTGAGGCTCCGATCGGGACAAATTCCTCTCAATCGTTTTGGTTTCCTTACAGAGAGCACAAGACTAGTTCACCGAACTGTACCGAATGTGACGTAGTAGATGTGTACCATATTGTTGTGGAGTGTGTCCGAAACGAAGCGGAAATATTTGAATTTTGTAATAAGCACAATTTTGATTTGTTTTCTATTGGTTTAGTCAACAATATTTTGGCTACTCCGCTATAGGAGGAAGCCCTTAGGATGTTAAAATTTGTAAAATTAGGAATTAAGCGTAGATTACAAGATAATTAAGTATACTTTCGAGGGTGGCATAATCGTGTTGATTAAACCCTCTATAATCAAATAAAGATTAAAAAAAAACACATCACTGCTTAGCTACGCAGCTTGGCCTTTGTAGAAAATTACCCTCATCACTGGCTATATACCTACTACTAACGTGTTTTCTCTTCTTAGGATGGAAGTAGGCGTCCGGCTGATTGGCATCTTGCTAAGAATACTGAACTTCCTCACTCTCCCCCTGTATTGGCTGCGAGCGAGGCGTTGCCGCTCTGTGCCTGCTCCGACAAATCCTCTGCTGCTGTACAGTGCGAAGAAGTTGGCTGAATGCATCAGGAATGGAGAGGTTAGTTTGATTGAAGATTTCAGAAAGACCGTCAAGTGGCGTTGCCAATTCGATTTAAGACTCTTGGGGACGTTAACTCTCTGCTGCATGGAGCAGCAGAGAGTGAAAAGCCGGCTTTTCACTATGGGATATATATTACATCCCGAGATATAATATTTTATCGCTCACCATACATTTTGTATGGCACCGTTTACACTGTGCTATAATATATATTACATCCCAAACTATAAATATTTTTTCGACCGAGTGAGCGATATTTGAAGGTCATTTGAAGGTGTATATTTTACCTCACGTCCCCGGACACCGCGCCTCCCCCGCTTCGCCCTCCGTTTGAATGTTGGCGTTCGTGTGCAGACGTGTAAACTGATCATTGTGTGCTCCAAAATATATATCTCACAGTGTAAACAGCAACCGCGGGATGTAATATATAGCACAAGATGTAATTTATATTATATCCCATAGTCAAAAGCCGGCTAAAGGGGCTACCTTGAGTGAAACAATAGCTCTACCGCACCACTATCGATCTAAGTAAATAAGGGGAGGTGAGGTACTAGCTTCTCAAAAGGGGAAGCATCAAATTAGGTGCATAGAATTTTTTGTCAGGTATTAAAAAAATAATTATTGAAACGTAGGTATCTAGTACATGTAATAGATACGTTCCATTAATTGCCTACATGCTTAATCATCCCTTTATTCAATACCTATGTAAGCATAGAGTGTGTGAGTGTAATAATCGGCGCCATACGTGAGATTTTTTTTTTTACTTTTGAATGGGACAAAACACTTATTGTTTTCAAACTGAATGGAACTGAAGGGCTGGTGCTCACATAACTGAAGGGCTGGTGCTCACATAACTGAAGGGCTGGTGCTCACATAACTGAAGGGCTGGTGCTCACATAACTGAAGGGCTGGTGCTCACATAACTGAAGGGCTGGTGCTCACATAACTGAAGGGCTGGTGCTCACATAACTGAAGGGCTGGTGCTCACATAACTGAAGGGCTGGTGCTCACATAACTGAAGGGCTGGTGCTCACATAACTGAAGGGCTGGTGCTCACATAACTGAAGGGCTGGTGCTCACATAACTGAAGGGCTGGTGCTCACATAACTGAAGGGCTGGTGCTCACATAACTGAAGGGCTAGTGCAAATACCTTTTATAGAATGTGAAACACGTTTATCAAATACATTACGCTAATACTCATGTTTTATGCAAATAAATGATTATTATTCTTATTACAAAACAAAGAAAAAAAATATACACCACACTACAATGATGTAAGTAGATACACAACAAGGACAATGGAACATAAAGTAAACTATTGTGACAGTAACGTAAACTATATAATTAAAAGTATTTAAAGTTTCACTATTAAAATTTAAAATAGAAGAACAACTGCATATTAAAAATAATAACAATCCAAGTAAAGATAAACGTCTATTAATAATTATCAAGATGATTGTGTCTATTAATAATTATCAAGATAGTATGTATAGGTTCAACCTGCACTTTAGAAATTGCTAAAAATTGAATTGAAATTGAATTGAATTGAAATTATTGGTTGCCTGGAAGAAATTGATCTAAGTAATAAGGCCGCCTATTGTACGTTTTTATTTTATTTAGATAATAAGTTATTTTATTAATTTCGTGCAATAAAGTGTTCATTCATTCATTTTAGACTTCTAAAATTCATCATCATCATCATCAACCTATATTACCCAGTCCAGTTAGTCCACTGCTGGCTTACTGCTGGACATAGTCCTCCCCTAATGAGAGTCTCGTCTTCAGCTTGCCGCATCCGGCATCTGCCTGCAAACTTTCGCAAATCTCATCCCACCTAACCAGAGGGCGTCCTACATTATGTTCACCAAGTCGCGGTCACCTCAATATCCATCAAGATATACATCACTAGTTTGTGCCCGCGGCTGCGCACGCGTTGTTTCTATGGAAACGTTTAAAGGTGATTTCTATACCATGGGAACTGATTTATGGGATAAAAAATAGCCTATGTTTGATTCCAGAATTAGAACTACCTGTGTGCAAAATTTCAGCCCGATCCGTTCAGTTGTTTTGGCTTGAAGAGCTAACAAACATCCATCCATAGTGTGATGTGATTAGTGTGAAGTTGAACCTATACTTTGGACTTATAAAATTAGCATTTAAATATAAGCTAGCAAGTAAATTGCAAAAACCAATGCGCCTTACGAATAACAATGTGTCTTGTAATACAGAGATCGACCGATAATATATCACGATTGCGTAAGCTTATTTGCGAATTGACAAAGCCCTTCGAGACTCGCACTTGTGCCTGGCCTACTCATTCGCAGTTTGTCCACGGCCAGCTGTGGGTCAATTATATGCACCTTGAACTAAACGTATTTTACTAACAAAAGCTACCTAATAATTCTTCAAAGCCAGCAAACCCGAAGTTAGTTTTTAACCCCCGACGCAAAAAGAGAGGGGTGTTATAGGTTTAACGTGTCTGTCTGTGTATCTGTCCCAAACGGATGAATCGATTTTCGTTTAGTTTTTTTTTTAATAATAGATAATTTTATCCCGAGTGTTCTTAGCCATGTCTCTTGAAAATCTGTCGGGGGGTTTTTGTAATTTTTAATTTTGTTCTTGTTATTTCTTAAGTCATTTATTATAAGGTTTTTTCCAAAAGCTAAATTAAGAACTCTGTACTGAACGTGGGTCTTACCATTTCATTTATTGGAGCGAGTGAGCAGGCGTATAAAAGAGGAGGCCTTCCCATACCCAGCAGTGGGTGTAAGCGGGATGATGATGATTCATTTATTTATTTATCCTGCCGTCTTCCCCCAAAAACCCTTTATATACACGCACTGCTTACCCACGCCCATTTTCCGGAGCTCATTAAGTTTTGCGAAAATCATACAAATCCTTCAACCCAAGATCAACATAACTTATAGACTAACCTAGCTGTCAGGGAACAAGTTTTGCTAAGTGTAGAACTGAGTGGAATCTTGATTACTTCAGCCAGCCTATATTATACATACAAAATAAATAGCTCGACGACCTCCGTGGCGCAGCGGGCGAAGGTCCGCCTGCGACGCAGGAGGTTGCGGGTTCGATTCCCGCCTCGGAACAAATTTGTGTACGATCTGCAGAAATTTGTTCCGTTGGTCTGGGTGTTTTCTATGTATAATAAAAATATCTATCTATGTAGTATATTGTATTAAGTATATCAGTTATCTAGTACCCATAACACAAGCTCTGCTTAGCTTGGGGCTAGATAATGCTGTGTGAATTGTAAAAAAAAAAAAAAAAAGCTTATATCTAAATAAAATGAAATAGGAGTAAGTACAACGCTCATTATTATTATTAGGGTAAACATAGTTGCTTAAACAATATACTTAAAATTCCGTTGCCCATGACGTCCAGTAGGTATGGACAACATGTAGCGGCTGGGCAGTGAATGCGTAAACCAACTTTTGAATAAAACTGTACAGCTACGAGTAGGTTGCAATTAATAAATCTGGTCGGTTAATGTATTAAATAAATAAATAATGCTGGACAATTCACACAGCATTATCTAGCCCCCAGCTAAGCAGAGCTTGTATTGTGGGTATTAGATAACTGATATACAATACACTACATAGATAGATATTTTTTTTATTTTACATAGAAAAACATCCAGAACACACTGAACAAATATCTGCAGATCGTACAAACATTTGTCCCGAGGCGGGAATCGAACCCGCAACCTCCTGCGTCGCAGGCGGACCTTCGCCCGCTGCGTCACAGAGGTCGTCTTATTGAAATAAATGAACCTTAGGTGAATGAACAAAGACCTAGACATTCACCAAGGGGATGCTATTGCAATTATCGCGTCAAATCAAATGCATCGGACTTTATCAACGTAATACCCTTTCATATCGTTATCAGAGTGTTACGTTATGGACTAAGTTATCGGAAAGGAAATAAAACGGCAAGTGCGAGTTGGACTCGTTCACTTAGGGTTCCGTTTAATTGTAAGACCTTGTTTCTTGCCAAATATCATCATTCTGGGTCAACGGGAAGTAGGTACCCTGTATATTTTGTGCCAGGGAGGGAATCAAAAATATATTTAAAAAAAATCGTATGTTTTGGGAGTTGGGGAGGCCCATTGTGTGGATACACTACATGCGTCGATACACTTGCGCCTTCCCATCTTCCGAGGACATCCGTGAGGGCAGGCGCGGCGGCAGATTTGGCCGAAGATCTAAGAGGCGCAAATATGTAGGTCTCAACAGAGCCTACACATTTGCTCCTCTTGGAGTCGAGACTCTAGGTCCGTGGAGTACCGAGGCAATTAGGGTTTTTAAAAAATTATCTGAGCTTCTGGTCGAAGCGACGCGCGACCCGAGAGCTGGTAAGTATCTGGCGCAGCGCATCAGCATTGCCATACAGCGGGGCAATGCAGCCAGCGTCTTGGGGACGCGACGACTGGTATTGAAATGGATCAGTTGAGCTACCTGTAGATTGTTTGCAACAGTCTGCAGTTAGCTCAATTGTTTCAATTGTAAATACTAGTTCTAATTTATTTATATCATTTTATTGTAATTTTCTTTGTGAATAAAGTCTTCTGACCATATCTATAGATTTTACTTAAATTTATGGCCACCTATGTATTCAAGTTTGGATCGCTACCCTCATAAATTTTGTGCGCAAAATTGATACTTCTAGCTTTTTTAAATAATTAATATATAGCCACCTATAACTCTAGTTTCGCTCAGGGTATCCCATATAGCCCAGAGATCTAGCAAAATTCTTACACTTTCCCGATGGCTATGGAGTTTTTGTCGCATTGTGCAAAACACAGGATTCTATCATTGCCACTTTGATCCAAGACTGATCTTGGAAACCCTTTGGCCGGTATACTAGCTTACTCAGTCATTAATCTGTGCTTGAGTTACAAAAAAACGTTACTCAAGTATAGATCAATAACTGAGCAAGCTTTCAACGGGCCTTATACTCTACTTCCTAAAGTCAACATTTCTCCCCCACAGCACACCAGCGAAGAAATCGTCACCGCCTACATAGACCGAGTGAAACAAGTGAACCCACTCCTAAATGCAGTAGTCGAGGAGCGATACCGAGCTGCCTTAGACGAAGCTAAAGATGTTGACAGGAGGATTCTGGAGGCCAGGAGTAAAGGGGGGTTGCAGGAGTTGGTGGGGGGGAGACCGCTGTTGGGAGTGCCTTTTACGGTTAAGGAGAGCTGCTCGCTTGGTGGTGAGTGCTTAATTATACCCAGCAATGCTTAAACCTTAACCCTGTGTTATGATGACTGGTGCCTGAAGAATTTCGGACGTGTATTACAGGTCACCAGGGCAACCACTCTACATACAAAAGCTTGTAAAAAAATTGCAGATGTGGCTCGGCCACATCGTCAATTAAAATCTGGTGGAATTGTGATCAAACGAAGGTGTGCTTTTGACATTAATGTCAAAGTCACGCTTTATGACACGACAACTACGCTTGACACAATTGACCGCTGCAATCTTGGACTGTACTAAGTATACTAATCATTACCAGTGCATTAACTCTTTACAATCAAATAATAGAAATAAATTAGAACGAGTATTTACAATTGAAATAATTGAGCTTACTGCAGACTGTTGCAAACAAGTATTGCTATATGGCTGTGTGGTGCCGGCTTAGAATTTGCACCACCCCAACTCTTCCCGCGGGTGTCGTAAGAGGCGACTAAGGGATATCCACCGGAGGCGGGCAGCAGCGTCCCCTGCAGAACAATTCTACCACCGAACTGTGATCCCAACCCGTATGCCCAGCGTGGGGATTATGGGCTTCCCCCATGAGATAAAAGCCAATAAGGCGCTTATCAGGGGGATGCCATACGTCCAGCAGTGGACCAATACAGCCTGTATTGGTCCACTGCTGGACGGCGTTGAGGTTGAGGTCTGCTAAAATCTGCTTCAATGCTCGTTGTGAGCGTCTTCTTTCCCCGTACTGACTGCACGAACGCTCGCTGAGTAACACGTTTCATTACGCCCCGGTCAGTGCCCACCTTTATATGTTTTTCAATTTTAAATTTCCTACTCCAGGTCTTTCCAACTCCGTCGGCTGCCTTGAGCTGGCCGGCAACCGCGCCGCTAGTGACAGTGCGGTCGTCCGGCTGGTCCGGCAGGCGGGCGCCATCCCCTTACTCGTGTCCAACACGCCAGAGCTATGCCTGGGGTGGGAGAGCACGAACCTCATACGCGGAGCCACGAACAACCCTTACTGTCTTGATAGGACGTCGGGAGGGTCGTCTGGAGGAGAGGTAACGCTATGTCTTGAGGATAGGTAACGCCATGTCTAGAGGAGTGTTATTTACAACACTTATGAACTGTAAAAAAATCAAAAATTTGCAATTCTATTTCAAAGTGAGTAGGTGTATTAGTTATTCCAAGCAGATTCTAACAATGTGTGCTGATGAAGTGATTATAATTACTTTTTGGTCATGCATAACGACAAACAAATTTATACAACCGACCTAATCAAACATAAACTAAATGCTCTCTTGAGCAAATCATTAGTAAGAGGTTATTAAACTAAGGTCCTGTCCAACCTAACTCAATGAATAACATTGGAATTGAAAGTCGCCCAATATTTTTGTAGATGCATTTGTATCAGTGAACAGAAATGACTAAACTTGTATAAAAACATGAAGTACCTATGACGCACATAGTCCTGAAGTGCAGTTGAGAATAGTTTTTGACCAAGATCTTGGACTTGGAGAGTTAGGGGCTTGTAATACCTTAATAATCACTGGAAAAGCCAACAAAGTAATATAGTTTTAATCTCATTGATGAAAGCGCCATGTTTTTTCTATCATAATAGATTTTCTTATATATTTATAAAGTCAGAAACTCAGAATAGGTAAGTAACCCAAACGCATATACTCAAACGCAACTCACATTCAAGCAAGTCTCAAGTCGTGGTTTTTTGACAGCTTTCGATGAAAATCTGTCAAATCAAATCGAAAACTCTTTATTTCCATAAAAACAATAAATGTTCACTTAGAAAAGGTCAAGTTATAAAACTAAACACTGACACGGAAATAAAGTGATATTTTTGATTTCTGCCGCTTCGGTATGTAGACAAAAGTAAAGAAGCGACGAAGAAACCTTTAACCTGTTAGTTGTTTATTCCGAGTTGGAGCAAAACCCGTCCCAAGCTTTTTATCCTCTACTATATAATCTGATATTTTATAGTAAGCCATTTTGCACAGGAAGGTTTTGACAATTTGTTTGAATTTATTCACTAATAATTTTTACAACTCGCTTGGAGTTTTGTTGTAGAAGCTTATACATTGCTCTTTGAAAAATACATTAATTTTGTGTAACCTAGTTGTGGGCACAGCGAGTTTATGTTTATTTCTAATATTCAAATTACGTATATCGCTCAAAAATTCGTAACTCGAGACGTGCTTTGATCAGAGTTGCGTTTGTGTATTCGGCGGCTTACTGAATACGCTAAAGTAAGGAAAAGACCAAAAAACCTTTAGTTTCTTATTTGGAGCAAAACCCATCGTAAATGATAATGCGATCCAAATATTCGTCATAATAGTTGAAAAGCCCAAGATAGGCCATTCTACTGACACGCTATTGAACCATTTGGACAGAGGTCCCTACTCAATGCCATCCTTGTTTGCACACACATGCTAAGTAACATAATGTTTGTATTTATACAGTTGTGTGATACAAACATGACGAGGAAGAATCGGTTACAGGAAATTAACAAGTAGTTTTTGTTTACTTTTGTTTAAGTCTTGGCAGGCCAGAAAAGGCCGCATTTTTGTGATTTTTAAAATCATCTGACACTTAGAAAATAGTGTTTAAAATTCTTAAAAAAAGATATACCTATATTACTTAAGAATCTAGTCTAGTCAAAGTCACATTCAATTACAAGATTAATGAACTTCACTCGGTAGGAAAAAATTCCAAAGTTACCCCTTTTTCTAACGTTTTTTCAATACTATGACTAGCGAACTACTGATATCACACTTTTTTTTGTACTCAACTAAGGACACTTAATATTTCTAAACAAATTCGCAGAGTTTGACTTGATAAAATGATTTTCTTAATCACCATGTTTAAATAACTACAAAAAACACGAGCGCGGCGGCTTGGCAGGCGCGCGTTTTCCCTTACGCCTACTGCTGCAGGACTACCTGGTCTTAACAATTACAATGGACGGTCATATCGCTGATACCTGTCTTTTAGGACCAACCTTTGAAATGTATCTATAGTTTTTCTTCCTACCCAAGAACTAAAGCAGATGTTAAATTGTTTATGTATTCCGTTCAGTGCAACGAATAATAGTGTTCTGTGGGTTTTAAATGCATAATAAAATATATATATATCTATGTAACGCAAAGTACTTATTAAGTACTAGCGGCCCGTTCTGGCTTCGGACGGGTGGACATTTATTTTTTAAACATAAAAATATAGCCTATGTTACTCAGGGATAATGTAGCATTCTAATGGTGAATTAGAATTTTAAAATCGGTCCAGTAGTTTTTGGGGTATTCGTTACAAACATACAAATCTTTTCTCTTTATAATATTAGTGTAAATCTAGGCATCTAGTAGGTACCCATATAACAAGCTTTGCTTAGTTTGGGTTTTTTCTGGGTTTGGCTGGATAATGCTGTGTGGATTGTACTACATTTATTTATTTCCTCTTAGAACCTTCAATCACGCGTAACCCTGCTCCCGTTAATATCTGTGAAATCCTATACCTATCATTTTCACAAAATGGCGCGCATTGTGCCCTCTTAAAAATAATAACCATGCTCGCTGGAGGAATTAAAAAAAAATGATTTTCAAGAATCATTGTTGCTTGTGTTATGAGAACCGTAATTAATATAGGTCAGGTGGAACTAATGCAGGTGTAATAAAGTTTTTTAAACTTCCGCGATAAATACCCGTGAATATTTATAATAATGTTGGTAGAAGGTCAAGGTTTACTTAATACTTTGGTTCGGCTATAGTAGTCGCCAAACATCTTGTCCGGACAGTTGTTGTGACGGGCAGGGAGAGTGGGAAATTTGCTCAAGTTCACTTAAGCATATCACACTAATAATATAAATGCGAAAGTTTGTATGGATGGATGGATGTTTGTTACCTCTTTACGCCAAAACTACTGAGCGCATCGGGCTGAAATTTTGAACACAGGTATTTAAATCCTTGAATCAAACACAGATTTTTATCCCATAAATCAGTTCACATGGGATAGAAATCACCTTTAACGTTTCCATAGAAACAAAGCGTGCGAAGCCGCGGGCATAAACTAGTAATTCATAATATGCCGCCGACAGCGCAGCAGGAAAGAGATATTGTACAGTTTCGTACAGTTCTGTCTAGCTCTTTCATTCTTTGAAACCAAAACTCACAGTGAGTAATCGTCGCGACTGTCCATAAGGTAACCGCCCACCAATTTGGCCTCAGAATTCTGTTCTGCGCATCTTTGCCACGTGGTTCGCCATAGGACATACCCAAAGTGGAACTTGGCTGTCATGACATGACACAAGACGTCCAGGTCCTGGACGTCTTGTGTCATGTCCTGGACTCCAGGATCTCTGTTCTAAGCTGTCTCTCGCTTGTAACGTCGATAATGTAAAGGCACCTCGTTATTGGAGCGGTACCCACAGATCCACAACAATTTATACCCAAGTTAGGTAGTAATACAAGAAAAACTTTTAAATCCATCATGGTTATTAACACTTAAGTCATTTATAACGGGATATTTACAAGATTTGAGTTTTGAGCTTTCCAATATTTCGGCACAGTTTCATGCGCCACTCACTCATTCACTCGCAGTGCCGTCAGTTATTCCGTGATCATGGCGCATGAAACTATGCCGAAATATTGGAAAGCTCAAAACTCAAATCATGGTAAATATCCCATTATAAATGAGGTTTTTGTTATTGTAGTGCGTAACCCCACACTCAGGGTTATTTCTAAGAAACAAATAATATCGCAAAAATTTTCGACTTCGACGGGACTTGAACCCGCATCCTTCCGTAGTACGGAAGTCGTCGAAAATTTTTGCGATATTATTTGAGTTATTATAAATGACTTTAGTAGACTTTAAGCTTAAAGATTAAATATAAGAATGCTTCATTGTACTGTACACCGGAAAAAGAACACTACAAAGACACATTACGACATGAATACATTGGGTGGCCTTATCGCTAATAAGATTTTTAGAATCTATTTGTACTGAATCTGTTTGTGTGTAAAGTTAGTACTACACTATATTAAGGCTATATACTAAGGCCTTTAATTAACGAAAAATAAAAAATTCAATCAATCGAAATAATTCAAATTCATCTATCAAATCCATACTCTGACATGAACTGTATTTTATTTGACATGCGTTTTTTTGGGCTTCCGTACCTCAAAAGGAAAAAAAAGAACCCTTATAGGATCACTTTATTGTCCGTCTGTCCGTCTGTCAACCCCCTTTTCTCAGGAACGCGTTTGGTCAGGTATCGAGTTGAAATTAACATCAAATACGCTTAGTCCGTAACTTCTTGAAGCCGTGATGTAAATAAAATTTTTAAATCAACGCAATCAAAAGTACCGGCCTTTTATGTCCGAATATTTTGCATTTTCACATTGGACACATTTTACAAGGGAATCACATGCACACAAAATCTATAGGGTACTTCCCGAAGACCTAGAATCATGTGGCAAGAAGCAAGGTCTTAAAGCACAACTAAAGGGAAAAATCCTAAAACCGTTGTGGACTACCTACTTCCCGTTGTCCTAGAATGATGATATTTGACAAGAAACAAGATCCGTCAAGGGCGAGTGTAACTCGCGCGCCGAGGGTTTTGAACGTTTGTCAACAAATATGTACCAAAAGTACCGGTTAGAGACTTCGCAATTTAACGAATACCTAAGAATAGTAGGTACCAACCTACATTTCAGATGGATCTCTCTGCATGCTTCGGTTAAATGGGTGGTTCGGTTAAGGTGGGTACTGGTAAATTTTTCGACTTTTTTCGAAATATTTCAAAAAGTATGAAAGCTACAGAAATTTGAAAAACTGTTTAGAAACGTACAAACCGATACCTTTTATTTGATACCCCACTCGGTGAGGTAGCTCCCCCTTTTGAAAATTATTCTCCCCCTTTTTGACCATTTTACAAAAAGTGTTCTTTTTTCAAACTTCTCCATATTTTTCCTGTAAAATATAGATCCATGTCTATAAACGCTCCATACATTTTACATGGATCGCTCTGCAATCTTCGGAGATAGGGGGGGGGGGGGGGGGAATGGGTATTTTTTCGACTTTTTTCGAAATAATTTAAAAAGTATGAAACCTACAAAATTTTCAGAAAATATTTTGAAATGTACAAAATGATACCTTTCATTTGATACCCCATATGACTCTGTAGGTATGTTTTAAAATTTCGGCATCACAATTTGTATGGAAAATATTCATTTTAATTTTTCATATATTTTTCTCTTAATCTGTACAGGCGCACGAAATGTATTATTGTTTTAAATTTCAAGTTGATAGCTGCAGTAGTTTTTGAGTTATTAAGGAGGGAAAAAAGGACAGACAAAGCGAGACCATAAGGGTTTTGAAACCGATCTTCGATCTTCAAAACCCTAAAAAGGTCTTACAATTATACAGAACCCTTAGTGCGCGAGTCCGACTCGAACTTGACGTTTTTTTTTATATATTTTAAAGGTTTATGCTAAGGATTATTTATTTATTTATAACTAGAACGATTAAATTTAACCAATTACACTAGTTATCTACAAGATTAAAAATTATACAAAGAACACACGATTATGTACACAATACTTAAAAAAAAAAAAAACTAATGATAATAAGAGTCTCTTATTTTCTCTTAGTTATCGGGGAGGTAGAGTCGAAAAGGACGTTGTGGTAATCAGGAGCGTCGATCATAACACAAGACATGACATGTTATGGTGTGGTTTCAGGCCGCACTTGTGGGTGCGGGCGCGTCTCCGTTCAGCGTATCGTCCGACATCGCCGGCTCCATCCGCCTGCCCGCCGCCTTCTGCGGGGTCTTCGGACATAAACCTACGCCTGGTAACTATTTAATACTATTGTATACAGGGTGGTCTATGCATTGATTAGAAATAGTCGGTTATAAACGATTTTATCTACACTAATGTTATAACATTCTACATATGATTCCAATACTTGACTTATAATAATTACTACTGTTATAGCGCAGATAACAAAACACTCAATTTAAGCAATTTCACATGATGGTATAATATCCACATCGATATCGTAAAATCTCATTATAACATCAATAAAACGCGACCAATTAACAAGGCGAGCCTTATGTCAAAATCCTCATACAAGTTGTATAAAATTTTGATATTAGGCTGGCTTTTGAAAACAGTTGGGTTATACGTGAAAACTTCGTCGAAACTACTTTTGAATCTGCCTAACCCAGCGTTGTACACGGGGCATTGCTTCCGGCGCACCTCGGCGACCCTTCTCATAGATAGCGGTGGTGATTTGACCGCACTGAAACGACACGGGGGGTGGAAGTCTTCTACTGTGGCTGAAAGCTACATTGATGAGTCTTTAATGAATAAAATTCAAGTCTCAAATACGATCTTGAACAGTATAGAAAACAAGACGAATGAAGTAATTATAAATATTCCGACTCCGTCTACGAGCTCTACTGCTTGCCCCGCGGCCGCTACAGCTGCTGGATCAATACTTAATTAACATTAACTTTCAAAATTGTACCATCCAAAATTTGAACAATTATTATAAATAAACTATTGTCAGCTTTTACTCTTGTTGTTTGATTAATTGCATTAGTGAAGATAAAGTAGTGTATGAAACTGCATATAACACGGGTATTAAAACACTCGTTACTATTATGAAACTCGCTGCGCTCGTTTCATAAACTCACACTCGTGTTTTAATACCCTTCATTATATGACAGTTGCATAAACTACTATTATTTTATATTTTTATTGACGGTCAATCGAAAATGGCCGCTAGCTGTGTAGTACTGGCTTGGAATTTACACCATCCCAATTCTTCCCGAGGGTGTCGTAAGAGGCGACTGAGGGATGCAGAACAATTCTACTACAAATGCGATCAACAACCCGCGTGCCCAGCGTGGAGATTATGGGCATTACCCCCCCGTAAGATAAAAGCCGCTTATTAGGAGAAGGCGGACCAAAATAGGCTGTTGATATATGGTTAAAAAAATATATATTTCAAGTTGCGAGCCGATTTAATTATCATATTTTGAACATTTTTAGAAGGAAATTATTCAAACAAATATTCAATTTAGGACCGTGAATTTACGAAGTTCTGTTCTTCAGTCCAAACCCCTTGTCTCCAGGTATAATCCCCATAGCCGGGCACGTCCCCACGCTGAGCGACCCCCAGTTCCCCAAGTTCCTGGTGACGGGCCCCATGGCGCGGCGCGCAGAGGACTTGCCGCTGCTCATGGCGGTCATGGCGGGGGAAAACCGACACAAACTGGATCTGGACACGCCCGTCGACTTCAAAACACTTAAGGTACAATCCCCATAGAAAGGTATAATAATTGAGAAGAGACGTGGCGTAAGTGAGAAGACCCAGGACCCGTACTCTTTAAAATTAAATGAAAGTTTCTGATTCGTTTTTGTGCAAACGCTAATCTTATACAAATAAATAAATAAATAAAATAAATAATAAATAAATAATGCTGGACAATTCACACAGCATCATCTAGCCTCAAGCTAAGCAGAGCTTGTGTTATAATAATAATAATAATAATAATATGCTTTTATTTCAGACACTTGATCCATATACAATTAAATTTATAGAATAAAATAGTCAGGTAAGTACACAACACAATTATAACAAATAAAAATAAAAATTACTTAATGTACCTACCCTATGAGTTCAGGATGCTAGTTCCATCCACCGTTTGTATACATCTGTCTGTATCAATCGATCTGCCAGACTAGATATAATACTGTTTTTACACCTGTCAACCCTGGATAAGAACTTCGCGATACGGGTTCTTTGGATAGCCTCAAAGGAGCTTACTCTTGCCTCAAAGAACATCCCAGAGGCGCTGCAACACCATGCTAGTCCAAAGAACTGTCTGAAGATGTTATTGTAAGCAACCCTGATGCCTCCAAGCGCTTTTTTGGTGTAGTGTGTCCAGAGTTGACAAGTGTAAAAAGACTGACAGAACGATCTGAATAGCGTCAGTTTTACATCTTTTGCTGACTGAGCAAATTTCCTAATAATCATATTTCCGACTGTACAAAGCGCTCTACGCTGCTGTCGCTCGATATCCTCGTCGTCTTTAAGGCTCGACGTCACAATATGACCAAGGTACTTGAAACTCTCTACGACCTGAATCGGCTGTCCATTGAGAGAGACACTCGGAATACAGTCTGGTCCCTTCCCCGACCTAAACACTACCATCTGTGTTTTCTTGGTGTTGTACACTAAACAATGTTCTTTGGCATAGCGTTCACAGATGCCAACTAACTTTGCTAGACATTTAATAGAGGGGCTGAGCAACACCATATCATCTGCGTAACTCAGATTATTGACATATCTGTCGTCTAATCTGAGTCCAACCGGTGTGTTGCTCAGCTTCACTATAAGATCATTAATATAGGCATTAAATAGGTCGGGGGAAGTGACCCCTCCCTGTCTCACTCCACAGGGTAATTTGAAACTGTGAGAAAGTTCGCGGTCCCATCTGACGTTATTAGTCTGGTTCTGATACCAGAACCGGAGAAGTCCAATAACACTGTTCGGTACACACGACCTATCGAGCTTCTCCCACAGTACCTCGTGGCTAAGAGTATCGAATGCCCGGCTTAGATCCAGAAAGCATGCGTAGACGCTGGTGTTGCCTGCTCTATAGTAATTGACTACCTGTTTCAAGGAAAAGATAGCCATATCCGTTGAAACATGCGATCTGAATCCAATCTGGGCATCATCAATCTCTAGATTCGGCGAAAGTCTCTCATGCATAATCCTCTCAAGTACCTTGGCCACAATTGTGGCGAGAGAGATGGGCCTGTAGTTTGCCATGCTCGAGACGTCACCCGTCTTATTTTTCAAAATAGGTACAACCAGAGTGGTTATCATTTCGCTTGGTAAGTAGCAGTATACACATGTTGAAAAACCGCGCTAGAATAACGCAGAGTTCCTGGCCCGCAAACAACAAGTGCTCAATACTCAGACCGTCGTGACCCGGAGACTTACCACGTTTCATGTTCTTAAGTAATCTCTCAACATCATTAGCTGTTACAGTTATGTGGGAAGTCTCCGAGTTACCACTAGGTTATGGGTACTAGATAACTGAACCGACATACTTAATACAATACACTACATAGATAGATATTTTTTATTATAACTACATAGAAAATACCCAGACGAACGGAACAAATTTCTGCAGATTGAACACAAATTTGTTCCGAGGCGGGAATCGAACCCGCAACCTCCTGCGTCGCAGGCGGACCTTCGCCCGCTGCACCACGGAGGTCGTCAAAGGAGCGACATAGTAGTTGGTTTTGCTCGACAACGAAAACGAAAGTTCGATTTTCCTTTTCCAAGTAGGCCCCCATAGTGTCAGAGTGTCTTTCGAAGAAACGACAATAAAATTAAATAATAATATCAATTTACATTCGTCAAGGTGTCAGAAACTCTTGGATTGGGGATTGATTACATGGGGGAAACAAAAGCAAAAAAGTGGGACTGGATATTAATTGCCCAGAGTAGATGGAAATCGAACAGTTTGTAGCAGGCCTGCACCAGTCCACTGGTCTACGAAGGCCTAGAAAGAAGCCATTCGCATTTATAATATCAACTAGTTTCTGGCCGCGGCTTCGCACGCGTTGTTTCTAGTGATTTCTATCCCATGGAAACTGATTTATGGGATAAAAAGTAGCCTATGTTTGATTAGGATTGGAATTTTCTGAATCAAAGAATTCAGCTCGTCCGGTTCTGTCATTTTGGCGTGAAGAGGTAACAAACATCCATCCAAACTTTCACATTTATAATATTAGTGTGATGTGAGCGCCTAGAACCGCACTCACCCTGAAGAAGTCCTTCGTTAGGGGACGAAACGTTGAGAATTCTTCAAACACAAACTAGGTTCGTAGTTGACCCGCTTGCATTCAAAATGAAAATCAATCTGATATTTCTCAGGTCCACTACATGACGGAGGCAGTGTGGTCCCCCGCCCTCATCCCGGTCCGGCCCTGCATTAGAGACGCTATCGTCAACTCGGCGAGGTATCTGCAGAAGGAATGTGGCTGTACTGTTAGTGAAGTAAGTACTATAACACTACATGACGGAGGCAGTGTGCTCCCCCGCCCTCATCCCGGTCCGGCCCTGCATTAGAGACGCTATCGTCAACTCGGCGAGGTATCTGCAGAAGGAATGTGGCTGTACTGTTAGTGAAGTAAGTACTATAACACTACATGACGGAGGCAGTGTGCTCCCCCGCCCTCATCCCGGTCCGGCCCTGCATTAGAGACGCTATCGTCAACTCGGCGAGGTATCTGCAGAAGGAATGTGGCTGTACTGTTAGTGAAGTAAGTACTATAACACTACATGACGGAGGCAGTGTGCTCCCCCGCCCTCATCCCGGTCCGGCCCTGCATTAGAGACGCTATCGTCAACTCGGCGAGGTATCTGCAGAAGGAATGTGGCTGTACTGTTAGTGAAGTAAGTACTATAACACTACATGACGGAGGCAGTGTGCTCCCCCGCCCTCATCCCGGTCCGGCCCTGCATTAGAGACGCTATCGTCAACTCGGCGAGGTATCTGCAGAAGGAATGTGGCTGTACTGTTAGTGAAGTAAGTACTATAACACTACATGACGGAGGCAGTGTGCTCCCCCGCCCTCATCCCGGTCCGGCCCTGCATTAGAGACGCTATCGTCAACTCGGCGAGGTATCTGCAGAAGGAATGTGGCTGTACTGTTAGTGAAGTAAGTACTATAACACTACATGACGGAGGCAGTGTGCTCCCCCGCCCTCATCCCGGTCCGGCCCTGCATTAGAGACGCTATCGTCAACTCGGCGAGGTATCTGCAGAAGGAATGTGGCTGTACTGTTAGTGAAGTAAGTACTATAACACTACATGACGGAGGCAGTGTGCTCCCCCGCCCTCATCCCGGTCCGGCCCTGCATTAGAGACGCTATCGTCAACTCGGCGAGGTATCTGCAGAAGGAATGTGGCTGTACTGTTAGTGAAGTAAGTTTTCCCTCCCACCAAGCCACCAAGTACTGGGTACGCCCTAGACAAAGTTTTGTCTACGCTTGGGGAAAATGGAGAAAAATATGAACTAGTGGTTTGCTAGTGTATAACATTTTCATCTTTTGTTTCTCGACAGAATCGTTGTCTGTAGACACTAGTGGCTAGCCACAAGAGTTTGCTACTAATGGAACCTCTCACCCTGAACCTCTCACCCTGAAGAAATACAAGAGAAATATTTACAATAATAATCCTTATCAAACTTTTTAAAACTATCATTGTTATGAAATCACATAAATTCGTATATACGATGGTAAATTATCATGTTTTATGTGCCCTAGTTAAAATAACAAAAATTTTTGTGTTTTCAGGAAAAGTTCAAAGAATTGGAGGACTCGGTGGAAATCTCAGTATCTGTGTTCTTCTCTATGAAGGACATACCGAACATGCTCGCAGACCCCGCCAATCCTAAGGTATAACAAACATGGCCTTTAAATAATCAGTTTTGATAGTAAACCAAAGTCTGGACACTACCGGACACTATAGCTGCTAATTATAAATAGTCCGCCAAACAAACAATTCAGTAATATTTATTCACACATGATACCTACATAATACATTTTTGGAATTAGACAGTAGAGTTGTATACCTCGCCCTAGTACAGGCACGTAAATATTTTAGAATTAATAATAACTAGGTATCAAAAAAAAAAAAAAAAGATTCAGGCGTTACTTTGCGGAAATCCATTGTATAATATTAGAATGAAACAATATTTAGGAACAATTCCGCGCAGAACCTCTTCCGACAAGATCCAACAAAATGTGATTTGTGTGTACCGCCCGCCCTCCCACAAATTGTTCCTACTTACAGTCAGAGAAAGTAAATAATAGACTTAAAATTAATTAAATTAAGTAAATTATTCCTACTTACAATCAGAGAAAGTAAACAATAGACTTAAACTTAATTAAATTAAGTAAATTACCCTCCTACCTAACTTAATTTGCGAAAGAAAAGACCACACCAACCACACAATGAAAAAACTGAGCTCCCTGCGTAAACTGATTGTAAGTAGGAACAATTTGTGGGAGGGCGGGCGGTACACACAAATCACATTTTGTTGGATCTTGTCGGAAGAGGTTCTGCGCAGAATTGTTCCTAAATATTGTTTCATTGTAATATAATACCTAACTAGAAAATTAAAGTATATTAGCAATGGGTGAAGTGCGGGTGATCATGATGATAAATAGGCCTCCGGGTGCTCTGCCAAGTTTGAGGCTTAATCCTGCTGTGCGAAATGTCCTTCATTACTTACATAGAGGTGTGGGTGTCCCAGGTGCCCTGTTGATTGTGGAAGAATGATAGCTAGGCGGAACAAATGAAGAGTGTTATTTACGATAGAATGAGTGATTTAATGAAAGATTTCGAAATAAACTATAGAGCAATGTTATCAGTGAGCGCATGAGTATGTTCAGGTCACTTGGGGTATGTATGGCATGGCCCAACCTGAAAGAATTATGCGAAATGAAAATTGTATTTTCAATTTACAAATTGCAAATTAAAGATACAATTTGGAACGCATATTTCGCATCGGCGTCGAGTGGCGTAGGTACGCCACAACTTGCTCAACTCCTATGACTCACCGACCTAAAGACTTGGCCCAAAAGTTAAAATAAGTAAAAGTATATTTATTGCAATTACATGTAAAAAGATGGTAACTGCAGTGGAAAAGTAGCAATGTAATTTGCCCTTTTTGGGCGTGCAATTATCTTATTAATTTACATGCAATAATTAATATAATAAATACTGTAATTAATAAACTAAAATTAATATTAATACATAGAATTAATAAAGTTGACATACATAGAATGGACATAAATTTAACAAATAATAAGCTGTTATAAAGTTATTTGTCAAAGTTCTTTTCATTAATAAAATCTTTCACTGTGTAGTAATATTTATCAGACAATATGTTTCTCAGCTTTCTCTGGAACATCGCAGTAGGCAATTCTCTAATTGTGAGTGGAATTTTGTTATATATGGACGGTGCCATAGCAAAGACACTTATGCGCAACAATCTCTTTTTGCACTCTAACTTGCAAATTCTTAACTGGTCGCGTCTATTACGTGGTACGTACGGCGTCAGATTGCCGGCAAAATAAATTTGGATTATTTCTGACAAACATAGCTGTTTCTAAAATATACAGCGAAGGGAGAGTTAAAATGTTATGTTTTTGAAAGAGCGTTTTACAAGAATCCGTAACTTTCAGATGAAAATAAAGAGACTGAGAGAAGAGCTCGCCAATTTGGACTCTCCAATGCCCCGCCAATCTTCCGCGTGTAGTTCACGCAAGTGCACTATACAGGGTGTAACAAAAATAAGTAACCAAACTTTCAGGTGGGGTGTAGAATCGAACACTGAATTCAGGAAAAATATTGAAAAAAAATCCCGCCCTTTAGTTTTCGAAAAATTTTATAAATAGGTACGAAATTTTCACAACATTAGGCAATAGACTATAATACATGTGTCTATTTGGAATTAAAAAAAATGGCCTAAGTACCTGTATTCATCTCTTTTATAAGCCCATAACACCTAAACGGTGCCCTAATGAGCGGCCACCGCGGTCATCGACCCGCGACATCATTGCAGCGGAAGCGAACAGGCTGCACGGCGTGCTTAGATATGGAGCCTACGTACAACAAATACATTTCAATTTTCCTCTAGGAATTAAAAAATAAATAAATTATTTTAGGTCTTTACACACGTTCTATCGCGAAAATGCATAGTTAGTAAGTACATTCATTAAGCATGCACCTTCCTACTAAAAGATATTCACTACTAGCTTTTATTTTTTCATATCGTTGACTACCTAAGTACCTACCTTCACATTGACCTTTAAAAACACGGTGAGTAACTTACAATGAACCCCATAAAAGGTTTTTACAATTTGCATTTCCGAAGCACCAGATTGAGACAAGAAAAGGTACAAACTTTTAGCGCGCGAGAGCGAGATAGGTATACAAACTTAGTTCATCCGAATGTTCACCCAATGCTAGGCTTATTGTTAGTTTTGTCAAACACAGAAATGTTATCATAGGGTCAATGGCCGTTTAGTTGCATCATTGCAAGCGCAAGGTGAAGGTCGCGGCGGCGCTTATCGGTTTTTTGTGCGTAAAAATTGCTCGTATGCGTTATTCAGATATTGAATACCACGAGATGAAAATTTAAATGGGAAAATTGGAATGCATTGGCTAGCTTCCTTCATAACTACAACACGTTCAGCCCGCCGCCGCGCGCGCTGCTGCGATATCGCGTGTCCGGTCGTGGGTGCCCCCCGTAAAAAGATGTTTATCTCCTAAAAAGGTGTACACAAGGTACGTAGACCTTTTAATCATATTTTAATGTCAAATAAACACGTGCATCAGTCGTTTGCGTAATGTAGTGAAAATTCCGTATTTATTTTATTTTTCGAAAACTAAAGGGCGGGATTTTTTTTTAATATTTTTCCTGAATTCAGTGTTCGATTCTACACCCCACCTGAAAGTTTGGTTACTTATTTTTGTTACACCCTGTATATACCTACTAACACATTCATGGCCCAAGACGCTGATGGCAGTCTTCGCACCGCCGAAGCTGGGCAGAAAAGAAATAATCGTATCGCGGGCGTTCTACAAGTCTTCATTGGTCGACTTATTTATTTTGAACTGTTATTTATTTGTTCCAGCGCGACAAATCCCTCATAACAGAAGTGCTAAAGTTCTGCCTGGGAGGCGCGTCCCGATCGCTGCAGGCGCTCGGCTTCGCGCTCATCAGTCGGACCAGGCTGTTCATACCGCGCCGACGCGGGCAGCACTACGCGGACTGCGCCCACAGGCTCACGACACGTATGGAGGTACTGTGTACTGTACCACAACTAGGATACACAAAATTAATGTATCTTTTAAACGGCAATGTATACGCTTCTACAACAAAACTCCTAGTGAGTTGTAAAAATTATCAGTAAATAAATTCAAACAAATTGTCAAAAACCTTGCTGTGCAAAAAGGCTTACTATAAAATATCAGATTATCTAGAAGATAAAAAAGCTTGGGACGGGTTTTGCTTTAACTCGAAAAGTAACAACTAACAGGCTAAAGGTTTCTTCGTCGCTTCTTTACTTTAGTCTACATACCGAAGCGACAGAAATCACATTATATCACTTTATTTCCGTGTCAGTGTTTAGTTTTACAATTTGACCTATTCCAAGTGTACATTTATTGTATTTATAGAAATAAAGAGTTTTTGATTTTGATTTTGGTAATGAACATACATACACTTTGTAAGGGCCTGTATTGAGATACATGGACCACGTTGGGTTCTGCCAAGAAAAATAGATTGACGATATTGTTCGTTTGAAGGAAAACGGTGGCTTTTCCTCAAATTGCTATACCTAAAGGAAAAATCCGGATCGATGAGAGAGTGAGTCTATTTGACTTTAGTAACGGTCTCCTTTTTCCATACAATTTGGGACAGTGCCTCTACCGAGCGAACAGGGAACTACGCAAATCTCATACCTACAAAAGGGGAGTCATCTTTGTTGAATCAAGATCATAGACAAGATCACATTATCACATAGATCGCGCGATTTAGGAATATTCTCACTTCTTGCACTCTTCTTAGCGCCATCTAGCAGATACACTTAGTGAAGGGAGCTTCTTTTGACGTTGACTCTGTAGTTCAGGTAGCGTTGGTTAGAGGTCGCTACAGTTACATGTAGTTCAGGTAGCGTTGGTTAGAGGTCGCTACAGTTACATAATTTAGCCGAAAAGCCGCAAAATAGGTAGGTACCTAGAATCTAGATTAGAAATCTATGGGGAGGTCCTTTTTCCAGCTGCGTCATAGAGGTTAAAAACATAGTCAAGCCATTATGAAAATGGTCGCTTCCTCGACGCGATATGAATCCGCTTCCTTGCCGGTCAGCATACAATCAGAGATAAGTTTAAAGGGAAAATATGTTTACTGCTACTTATACAATAAAATTAAAATTATCACAGGGATCTTATAGGTACTACAAATTATTACTGAGTAAGTAGAGGATTTTTGGACTCAAATAACAACGATTCCCATACTTACTAGGCTGGGTCGAAATGAGGGTACCAACATTATTAACAAATAAGGACATAATAAGCCTCAGTTGACTGACAACACTGTACTGAAAACTATAATAGATAATTTATAATAAGGAAATCAAAATAAAACTAAGTGAAGTAGAAAAGAAGAAGAAGAAAAAAAGTAAAGTAAAACAAGAACATAAAATATAATCGTAAATGTGGAAAATAAAATACATTAGGGTAGTTTTGACAGTAATCTTTCTTGAAGTGCCTACAAGTTCAATTTCAATTCAATTTTTCAATTTCATTTATTTTGCGAAACATGGGTTACATGGATGACAATTAAAATATAGAAGCAATTGAAATATACAGCCATGATCAGCTTGACAGCATGCTAATTAACTTATTTGGTATTATTAATCTACATTTAAAAAACTACTAAATACATTGTCAATACCTAAATTATAATATCCAACTAATAAACAGAGTTCTTAAGTACGTGTTTATTTTCCAGCGAGTGCTGGGCACTAACGGCGTGCTCCTATATCCTGTGTTCAATGAGCTCGCACATCACCACAATCAGGTAATATTTTATTATATTTTTGCCTCTTAAGTTGCGCGTTCTGCATCGGAATTGGAGTACGCGACGTGGTCGGTATTTACAATATTATGCTGATAGGGTGCTTCCCGATTTTGCATTGGCCATATAAATATTTTTGAAGCGCTCGAGTTTGCCGATGACGTCATCTGCAACAATATTAAATGTATATACATAGTTGCGGATGAAGGCATCGCCAGAAATACCGGTCTTTGGCATTGGTATTGTTGGCACGCTGTACCATAGAAATCAATACAAAGCCACAAATCCTTAGGGAACGTACCCATACTAAGTGACCCATTTTTAAAAAAAATTACCCCTTCCTGCACCCCGTTGGTGACCATTCGTAGTATATGAGAAGACCCCCTAGACCTGCCAAGGGGGAGACCCTTTAGTTTCACGTAGTGGTAGTCCGCATGGAAGGAACTTATGGCAGTCTGTCTCCTCTATTGTGAGAGGAATGGATGATCGACTGTTATTATTTTTTATTTCTTGTTTATATTATAATTTAACAATTTAATCATGTATAATTTTAGTCTGACATTTTTATTAATTTTATATCAATTTTGTGTTTGTTTTATATGTTTCATTGTTGGCATGTAATTATAATAATTAGTGTAATTGGTGCTTCCGCCGTTCTAATTAATAATTAATAATAGTAGTAATTCATAAATAGGGTTTTCAATCATTCCACAGTGGTACCGCCCATAGGACATAATTAAAAAAAAAACTTGTCAGCTACCCTCAATTTAACTACCTTTAACGATTAACCGATAAACGAGCTACCCTAAAGTATAAATATTCTACCCATTTTACCTAATAATCACAACATTTTTGACCTCCGAAGTTAACAAATTATTACGTTGCACTCGCTTTATCAGTACAGACAAGTTTTTTTTTGAATTATGTCCTATGGGCGGTACCACTGTGCATTCTTAAAAAAACAAAAAGTTAAGAAATAATAATTTGGCTCATATTTGTCTTTATTAATACAGCGCTTACACACTGTTATTGATATAACATTAGATCTGTATTTTCAAAAAAATATACAAACTAAAGTCTTAAGTTTATCTGCAGGTGTTTGTTCGCGCGTCAGGCGTCGCATACACCATGGTGTTCAACGTGCTGGGCATGCCGGCCGTGACCGTGCCCGTGGGGCTGCACGGAGGGCTGCCCGTGGCCATACAGGTACCGTTCACTCACATTCTCCATACTAACTCAACTGTACGGAGTAGGGTTAACCAGCGAAAACAGACGCAGTGCTGGTAAACTTGCTAGATGGGCCAATAATATCACAAATTTAGTCCAAACTGAATGAGGATCCGTAACGTTTTTAGTTGAGAATGCAGATTTATAGAGCTAAGAAATCCATAACAAACAGTGCAAAAAAATTTCTGCTACGACAAAAATTGACGAAGATAAGACCAAATTACAAGCGAAGTTCACCGAGTGACCGCCGCGGGTGCGAGTGACGTCACAATGCTCGAAGACCGCCCGTTAACAGTAGGCAGATATCAGTTATTAGTGATTTACTCCGAAACTATAAGTGTAGGAAAAAAATATTAGGATCAGATAGACTCAGTTTTGAGAGAAACATCGAATGAAAAAAAAATTTTTTTTTCTGTGATTTTCGCTAGAAATTTGGTCATAACAACTTCGTCAATTTTTGTCGTAGAATAAATTTTTTTGCACTGTGTGTTATGGATTTCTTAGCTCTATAAATCTGCATTCTCAACTAAAAACGTTACGGATCCTCATTAATCCATATGGATTAATTGAGCTGCCTCTAGATTGTTTGCTCAATTAATCCATAAGCATAGCAACTAATCCATATGGATTAGTTGATCTGCCTCTACATTGTGTGCTCAACTCATCCATATGGATGTTTAGCTGCCTCTAGATTGTTTGCTCAACTAATCCATATGGATTAGTTGATCTGCCTCTACATTGTGTGCTCAACTCATCCATATGGATGTTTAGCTGCCTCTAGATTGTTTGCTCAACTAATCCATATGGATTAGTTGATCTGCCTCTACATTGTGTGCTCAACTCATCCATATGGATGTTTAGCTGCCTCTAGATTGTTTGCTCAACTAATCCATATGGATTAGTGGATCTGCCTCTACATTGTGTGCTCAACTCATCCATATGGATGTTTAGCTGCCTCTAGATTGTTTGCTCAACTAATCCATATGGATTAGTTGATCTGCCTCTACATTGTGTGCTCAACTCATCCATATGGATGTTTAGCTGCCTCTAGATTGTTTGCTCAACTAATCCATATGGATTCGTTGATCTGCCTCTACATTGTGTGCTCAACTCATCCATATGGATGTTTAGCTGCCTCTAGATTGTTTGCTCAACTAATCCATATGGATTAGTTGAGCTGCCTCTAGATTGTTTGCTCAACTAATCCATATTGATTAGTTGAGCTGCCTCTAGATTGTTTGCTTAAGTAATCCATATGGATTAGTTGATCTGTTGGAAGGAAGGACAATCCTAAAACAACCATTTAAAAAAGTTTCACTAACTTCCCGGTATCCGAAATTATACTGTTTGTAAAAATGTTATTCATAAGTTGTCATTGCATTAAACATTAAATAATGTTTTCAGGTAGTAGCAGCGCCCAACCAAGACAGGCTGTGCCTCGCCGTCGCGCAGCAACTCGAGAGAGGGTTCGGCGGCTGGCGCCCGCAGCAATAACAATCAACTATCACTAGGGTAGTGATTGTGTACTACAAGCGACTAGCTTTAAAACCATTGACACCCAAAATTGAATAATATTCTCAGAAGAAAAATGGCAAACGAAAGAGCATCAGAGTTAAACAATGTAGATTTTATATAAGTAAATAAATAAATAAATAATAATAAATAATGCTGGACAATCCACACAGCACCATCTAGCCCCAAAGTAAGCTACTCAAAGCTTGTGTTATGGGTACTAGATAACTAATATATTTAATACATTACATACATAGATAGATTTTTTTATTATACAAAGAAAACACCCAGACCAAACAATCTTCTGCAGATCGTACACAAATTTGTTCCGAGGCGGGAATCGAACCAACGCAAGAGGTTGCCCTCTTGCGTCGCAGGCGGACTCTCGCCCGCTGCGCCACTGACGTCGTCGAATATGTATGCTTGTCTTACCCCCAAATACTCGAACGTAACTCAGATTTAAGCACGTCTCAAGTTGCGATTTTTTGAGTTTTCCATGAAAATATGTCAAAAATTCGTCACTTGAGACGAGCTTAAGCTGAGTTACGTTACGTTTGAGTATTCGGCGGTTAGCTAACAAGATAAGGTGGCAATATGTTTATGCTAAATTAATACCGATAAATTCGGGTTTTGAAACTAGATGGCGCTATAAAATTTTAATTCGTTGTAATGAACGAAAATGAAGTAAATGTTGGAAATCCTGGAATAAATAAATAGAGATAATACAATAACATTCACGTAACTCTAATTTGATTGTCAAGGTTGAAACCATTCTATCAATCTCTCCGTGCAAATAGCATCGCAGGCACTATCTAGAGTTGTTTGACGACCTCAGCGGCGCAGCGGGCGAACGTCCGCTTGCGACGCAGGAGGTTGCGGGTTCGATTCCCGCCTCGGTACAAATTTGTGTACGATCTGCAGAAATTTGTTCCGTTGGTCTGGGTGTTTTCTATGTATAATAAAAAAAAAATCTATCTATGTAGTGTTGTTAGCAACGACGACATTATGCCGAAGGAATAAGGCTCAAAATTGTGCAGGACAATATCTTCATTATAGCTAGGAAATTTCTTGAAGTTTTGTTTTGAAATAGAGTTCAAAATCGAACATTATTTTTAGGTAAACAGAATAGGTAATAGTTGCTAGCGTCCGGCTCGCTTATACCTACCTACTTATGTATCTATAGACAATTAATTTCTCGAACGAATCGAAAAGAAAGACAAGGACAGAAAAATTTTCTAGAATAAAGAAAGAGATAGGTATAGCTTCCGGAAACGCGTAGAATTATCCAGAAAGGATAGAAATAGGTATATTAACCGAGCCTTTTGGCAGATTATTTATTCAGTTCTGAGCGATCAAACAGTGAACAAGTCTTAAGGAAAATAACGAAAGTGAATTATTAAGTGCAGTGCAGTGACTTTTTGTATTAAGAACGTAGTTGAGTGTATACGGTTGAATATACCGATTTGAAGTGTTCTGAAGTGTTTTTACTTGGATATCATTCCTGACCAGCCCTAGTTGAAGTCTTACACCTTCGACGAGCCCCTACAGTTTTTGGTCCTTCGAGCCGGATTAGGAAGTGATTTCGCGTAATGCCTATTGTACGCTCCAGATCACCGATCTGCCCCGGGAAGACGGGAGCCGAATACAGTTCAACTTCGTCTTTGAACATGCTGGCTGACTTGAACACCGCCGCTCCGTTGTCCATTGGAACTCCTTGCACAGTTGTACCGTCTGGGACAGCGGAAGCATTCGAAAGCCCCGCAATGCTGCCAGGGCAACTAAGGAGGTCAGCACGTGCAAAAACAAAGAATATTGGAGGAAAACAAGATGTTCCACCGTTTGTTTCTTTGAAATCATTGTGTCCTGCAACTGCTGATGTGAAGCCGAAGAACATTGGAGGATCTGCTAAGATTCCACCGTCAGCTTCTTCTGCATTCTTTGTTCCTGCTCCAAGGTCGATGAAATCCTCAAGGAGGTCTCAGTCATCTGCTCTTCGGGAACTAGAAGAAAAAGAACTTGAGGAGGCTAAAGCGAAGATTGCTACAGCTAGAGCTGAAGCCGCAGCAGTCAAAGCTAAATTCGCCGCTGAAGCTGCCGATGCTGAAGCTGCTATTGCAAAAGCTGAAGAAAAAGCAGCTACAATCGCCGCGAATTTAGCCCGTATGAGTGTCACTGGGTCCCAGTGTCCATCAGAACTTCAATCAGAAGATGATGATTTCGACGAAGAAAGATCGATACAGGTGGAACGATGGGTCGAACAATCGACCAAGTTTACTGAAAATCCATACAATAACCCACAAATTGAGAACAATCCGATGCCACCTGCCAAGAATAAACCAGTGCCACTATGTGAGGACAAACCAGTTCATGATTGTGAAATAAGTAGACTCGCCGAAGCCATCATAAGTGCCACTAGATCAGGACAGTCTACAAAAGTGTGGGATCTTCCAAACTTCTATGGAGATTATGAAGAATGGCTACCATTCAAGAGAGCATATTTAGACAGCGTGGCCCAGCACAGCGACGTACAGAATATGGCTCGCCTTAGAAATTCCATCAAAGGGACAGCCAGGGAAGTCGTCAGAAGTCTTTTGTTTGTGGCCTCTAACCCTGGCGATGTTGTGGATGCCCTAGAACAAAGATTCGGAAGACCTGAACAAATCGCACTCGCTGAAATTGAGAAAATTAAAGACCTGCCACGAGTTGGCGAGACGCCGAGAGAAATATGTGTCTTTGCAAGCCACATAAATAACGCAGTTACGACGATTAGCGCACTGAACAAGACAGAATACTTGCATTCGCCAGAAACGAGCAAGAAAATAATTGAAAAATTGACCTCGTTGTACCGAATTCGATGGTTCGACTTCAAAGCACGCAGCGGTGAAGAACCTGAATTGATAAAGATCAAGAACTTCTTGAATCAAGAAGCATCCTTGTGTGCCGCTTACGCTCCTCCAGAATCTAGCAAGAAAAGACACCCACGTCACCAAGTGAATGTTGCAACAGATCAAGAAGGAACGATGCTTGAGAAAACGAAAAAGTTCTGTGTCCATTGTGAAAAAGACCATTGGCTCACAGAATGCAAAAAATTCAAAGAAGCTTCAACAAACGAAAGATGGGAGATCACGAAGAAATATCGGCTATGCTTCATGTGTCTCCGTCGAGGACACATGATTTCAAATTGTAAAGGACAGCCGTGCAAGAGATGCAAGCGACCTCATCACAATATGTTGCACTCGGAGCTATCTCGTCGAGAACCAGCACCGTCAACGCAACCAGACAAGCCAAGTAAGACGTCGTCTGTAACTCAGCCAACGACGGAAAATAAAGAAGTTGCAAACGTCATGACATCCGTTTATGCGATGGGCAAAACAGCAAGCGTCTACCTGAAGATGATTCCTGTTGATATTTACGGACCGAAGGGGACTACGCGAATTTTGGCACTATTAGATGAAGGTTCTACAGTGTCGTTGATTGATAAAGATGTTGCCCGTCGTATCGGAGCCACCGGAAAAGCAGAACCGCTCATAATAGAAACCGTCGGTGGAAAGAATATAGAAACGAAAGACTCCGAGAAAATGAATCTCAAAATAAAAGGAGCATTTAGGACGGATAAAAGAATGCTGAAAGGGGTGCACACCATAGAAAACTTAAAACTGGCACCTCAGTGCATCGATGTGGACACTATTGAAAAGTGCAGTCATTTGAAAAACTTAAAAGAAAAGCTCCTCTATGAAGCAAATAAACCAGCGCTGCTGATTGGGCAAGATAACTGGGATCTCATCGTATCAAGAAAAATCCAGAAGGGAAAACGAAACGAACCTGTCGCATCACTCACGAGCCTGGGATGGGTACTCCACGGCTTTCATTCTGGAATAACAGCCCCCGTGAATCATTGCCGCATGAAAGATAATGATGAAGAAATCACCAAGCCAGATGAATGGAAATGGGTTCCAACTAAAGAAAACCCAACAGATGACGCTACCAGAAACTTCCCTAAAGACTTTGACAGCAAAGCGAGATGGTTTAACGGGCCTGCATTATTATATCAATCCGAATCTACTTGGCCAGTCAAGGATATTGGAAAAGAGGAAATACGAGAACTTGACCATGACGAAATGAAAAAAGTTACCTGTGCCGGAACAAGAATCGCCACTTCGCCGAGCCTGCCTGATCCCTGCAGATTCAGTAGCTGGATGCGCCTTCTTCGAGCTACGGCAAGAATATACATGTTCATGGATTTATGCCGCCGAAAATCAACGAGTCAAGAAACACCGTCTAAAAAACGGGACCGAGGAAACTGGCTACCTATCGAAAATGAACATTTGAGGAAAGCAGAATTAGCTCTCATTCGTTACAGCCAGCAAGAATCATTCAAGAATGAAATAGAAAATCTGAATAAAAACAAACCGCTTGAAATTTCAAGCCGACTTAAGAAAATAGATGTGACACTCGATGAAGAAAATATATTGCGTCTCAATACTAGAACAGCGAAGCTTCGGGACTTCGAAGAAAATCCTAAATTACCAATCCTGGATGGAAAAAACTGTGTGTCACAGCTAATAATTGAACATTATCATAAAAATCTACACCATGGAAACCACGCCACCGTAATTAATGAACTACGACAGAGATTTTGGATACTATCCCTACGCGACGCAGTACGACAAGTTGCTCATCAATGCCAGCTGTGCAAAATCAGAAGACAAAAACCAGAAATGCCACCACTAGGGGACTTACCTCAAGAACGTCTCGCACATCATCAGCCACCATTTACATGTACTGGTGTTGATTACTTTGGGCCGATATATGTAACTATTGGCAGAAGAAAAGAAAAGCGTTGGGGTGTACTTTTTACGTGCCTCACAACAAGGGCAATTCACATCGAACTGGCTGCATCCCTTAGCACGAATTCTATGATAATGGCGCTGAAAAGGTTCTCATCGAGAAGAGGAAGCCCGAAGATACTGTTTTCTGACAATGGCACTAATTTTGTTGGAGCGAAACGAGAACTCAAGGAAGAGGCCAAGAAACTCCGAAATCAAGACCTCATTGAGGCTGCTGAAAATGGAGGATTCAAGTGGAAATTTATTCCACCAGGTGCACCTAATATGGGAGGAGCATGGGAAAGACTAGTGCGGTCAGTGAAAACTGCTCTCGCTGCGGTCCTGAATGAAAGAAACCCACCAGAGGAGGTGCTCTCTACTTTATTAACAGAAGTAGAGCACACAGTAAATTCTCGGCCACTTACTCATCTCAGCGCTGAACCGGGAGAAGAAGAGAGTTTAACTCCAAATCATTTTTTGATTGGCCGCTCTAACGGAGCTGCAATTTTCGGAGAATCCGATGACGTAAACCTCGTCGGCCGTCCTAATTGGAAGACAGCACAACGATTGGCTGACTACTTTTGGAAGAGGTGGTTAAAAGAGTATCTGCCGACACTGATGCCTCGAAAGATAAAAAACCGAAGAATTACGAATATTCAAATAGGAGACACAGTTTTAGTAGCAGACTCTTCTCTTCCACGAAACACTTGGCCCTGATGGTCGAACGCGTATCGTCGACGTACGAACAAAGGGTGGTATCATGAAGAGACCTACTTCTCGCCTCATCGTCATTGTACCCAATACGTCGTCGCTTCAGTTAGATGGAGTGCTTGTTGGAGCGCGCACTGGGGGGGAGAATGTTAGCAACGACGACATTATGCCGAAGGAATAAGGCTCAAAATTGTGCAGGACAATATCTTCATTATAGCTAGGAAATTTCTTGAAGTTTTGTTTTGAAATAGAGTTCAAAATCGAACATTATTTTTAGGTAAACAGAATAGGTAATAGTTGCTAGCGTCCGGCTCGCTTATACCTACCTACTTATGTATCTATAGACAATTAATTTCTCGAACGAATCGAAAAGAAAGACAAGGACAGAAAAATTTTCTAGAATAAAGAAAGAGATAGGTATAGCTTCCGGAAACGCGTAGAATTATCCAGAAAGGATAGAAATAGGTATATAAACCGAGCCTTTTGGCAGATTATTTATTCAGTTCTGAGCGATCAAACAGTGAACAAGTCTTAAGGAAAATAACGAAAGTGAATTATTAAGTGCAGTGCAGTGACTTTTTGTATTAAGAACGTAGTTGAGTGTATACGGTTGAATATACCGATTTGAAGTGTTCTGAAGTGTTTTTACTTGGATATCATTCCTGACCAGCCCTAGTTGAAGTCTTACACCTTCGACGAGCCCCTACAAGTGTATTGTATTAGGTATATCAGTTATCTAGTACCCATAACACAAGCTCTGTTTAGCTTGGGGCTAGATAATGCTGTTTGAATTGTCCAGCATTAATTATTTAATTAATTATTATTTATTTATTTTTCATCTATAGACGATACCTTTGTCATAGTTAAGCAATGGGCCCCAGATTCACCGGCGGTGAGCGCACCTCAGAGGCTGGGCAGTGAATGAGTTAAAAGGTAACTCGGTGGTTATAAAGCTAAGCGTGATTTTTGCTAGTAAGTCGAATTCAGTTTTGTACAACCACTTTTATGGCGTGGTACCTTGAAGGGGAACATTTGTACGGGGATTTTATACTTCATCCTGTGATAGGTGTGTAGAGACATTATGTATATTTATTACTTGTGTAATGTAATTACATGTCGTGTACTATAGTATTCTATAAAGCCGTATTTTGAAATGTTGGTACGTTATGTGTAGACGTTTAAAAAATGCTGTACAGTATAGGATCAAAAATAATGAACTCTAGTATATTGTGGTACCTACTTTTTTTTTTACACAAAAACTTTTTTTTTATTGATAGATGGTCTATTCGTTTGACCGCAATCTCACTTGATGGAAAGTAAATAGTTCTGCTTAATTTGCTGATTAAATGATGCTTTGTGAATTATACTGCAGTTATTATATTCTTTTAAGTTCAACTTTCAAAACGTTGGTCTTGAAGTGTTTAAGAGCAATATATGGATTTTTGTAATTTTTAAATCGTCAGAAACTTTATTTTTTGTCGTCGATTAACTCTTCATTTAAACGAAGTGAAAAAATATATTTAGCCGAGATGCGTTTGGTTTGAATTTGAACAGCGATCAGGTGGTGCTGGCGAAAATTTGATCGATGGGTTTGAAGGAAAATTGTAATTACGTTTTTGAATACGGCTTTAAGTTTTAGATGTGGATTATAATAAGAGTACCTATATTTTGTTATATTTTAAAGCTTTAGTTCTTGACTATCGCACTTTGAACAGTTTAAAATAGAGTTTATATTTTGTTATTTTATTAAAATAAGTATAAAACGGGCTCTTTGTGAAAAACATTGCGGCTTTTTGACTTTTGTAATTTAATAATTTAAGTCCATTTTCACCAAAGAAATGTTATGGCAATATGCGTAAGAAAAACCTTGCGAAAAGGCGTTACTAGTTTTTGACTTAATACTTACGTAAACCTTAATATTTTTGAGTTCTTTACAATCCTCGGTTATTTTGATATTGCGAACAGTCCGGAGCTACAAATACTATTTTTGAATATGCAATGTTTTTTGTAAAACTCTTGATGCATTTTATAGGTCCAAGGTTTATTCGTTACATTGTTTCAAACCCTCTCCTAAACGAGACTAATAAAAACATAAGGTACATAGTTTATTTGGTTGTGTCATTAAGTTACATAATCCAATGAATGAATAAACACTGGACCCATAAAAGTCCGGAATAAAATATTTTATAGGTTTTCACCCATTTTGACGTAAATGTTGTAATAAAGTGTGTCTGATGAAAACGTATTGTGATCTTTGAGTGTAATTTTATAAATTGACGAATAAAGAGGCGATTTCGTGGAAACTGTACTTTAATTTCCCTATTTTGTATCTTGGTTTTGAGAAAGTCTTCAAAGCAACGTGCAACGTTCGCTTTTTTATGTAATAGGCTATAAGTGCCGGTTTAGAATTTGCACCACCCTAACTCTTCCCGCGGGTGTCGTAAGGCGACTGAACCCCCGGCCTAACCCATCATTTCGTGTATGGATGATGTAGGCACCGACAATACCGACATTCGTTACCTATTGTAAATTAGAGATTTATTACTAAGATGTCGCAGGTTTGTCAATACTGCTGGCGCATAACCAATACAGGCTTGCTATGTTGAGGTTGAGGATGCCTATGTGAGTCCACTGCTGGAAATAGTCCTCCCCCTAAGGAGCGCCCCAGCGCCCTGTCTTCAGCTTGCTATTATTATTGCTTATTATTAATATTACTTATTTCTATCTAGGCAGAGCAAGCTGCAAGCCCCTTTGTTATTCCATTGCTTTACGTAAGCCAAGAAGCCTTTACTTTTATCATTTCAGTAGTCTTTAGTTTTAACATTTTTAGAAGCCTTTTGTCACGTGAAAATAGATTCCTAAGGCTATCAATGCTACTATGTACGAGTAGATGAGCTTTATTAATTAAACAAATAAATAATGCTGGACAATTCACACAGCATTATCTAGCCCGAAGCTAAGCGTCATCCATACCATAATGCTTGAAACTAAAGTTTTCAATCAGTGCGTCCTACCCGTCATGACCTACGGAGCTGAGACGTGGACACTCACGGTAGGGCTGGTCCACCAGTTCGAAGTCGTTCAGCGAGCTATGGAAAGAGCTATGCTCGGAGTCTCTCTGAAGGATAAAATTCGTAACGAATACATCCGACAGAGAACCAAAGTTATCGACATAGCTCAAAGAATTAGCAAGCTGAAGTGGCAGTGGGCCGGCCATATCTCGCGAAGAACCGACAACCGCTGGGGTAAACGTGTTCTTGAGTGGAGACCACGACTCGGCAAACGTAGTGTAGGACGCCCTCCGGCCAGGTGGGATGACGATCTGCGAAAGACTGCAGGCAGATGCTGGATGCGGCAAGCTGAAGGCAGGGCGCTATGGCGCTCATTAGGGGAGGCCTATGTCCAGCAGTGGACTAATATAGACATGATGATGATGATGAAGCTAAGCAGAGCTTGTGTTATGGGTACTAGATAACTGATATACTTAATACAATACACTACATAGATATATATATATTTTATTATACATAGAAAACATCCAGAACGCCCTGGACAAATGTCTGTAGATCGTACAAACATTTGTCCCGAGGCGGGAATCAAACCCGCATCGTCTTTAATATTATTAATGCTATGTATGAATAGACGGGCTTTAATATTATCAGGTAGTTTAATTTTTACGCGGCAATATCGGAACTATTCACCGAGTCCTAAAGTTAACACAAATGGAAAAATGAAAACACACTTGTATGTGAAACGTTTTATTCGCAGTTGTAAAAACTGTACAATTCCTAACAAACTTATAGTTACATGGACCTCGCATGGCACTCCCTACTACACGCCACTTCTCGGAATTAGAAAACATTAATTTATTCACACTTTCTACAAGACATTAAATGGACACGAGTAAATAGACAAAATCTGTCAATTTTCAATTTGGTATCATAAATGATTATTAATCGGATATTTTATTTATCGCGTACCTTTTGTTATTATTTCCCCTAGTACGTGTCTACCTCGTTACAGCGATCGTGGTGACATTAATTATCATAGATAAAACTTGTCTGTAATTAAATGAGATAAAACTAAAGTTTGTGCGGCTGTAAGAAGCTGAAACGTAGCTGTCAGGCACTACAACTACACCACTACTTATGCTGCGGTCCGTTGACCGTTCACAAGACTATCAGCGCTCAAAGTCGTTCCGAATTCTTAGAGCGCGATAACGACAGATATCGGATCATGTTCCACGGAACTGCTATAGACGAGCTCACATCGCTCACGTAAACAAAACCTCAAGTTTATGGTGATTTTGAAAATGTCTTATGTCAATTTGTATTATCATAAGACAATTTCACAGATCGTTCACAGCGACCATGCTCGGTGAAGCCATTTGACAAGAAGTTGAAGTTGAAGTTTAGGCGTTGTGAGCGTAAAGATGGCGCCGGTTATGACGTCATCTATGACGTCTCGCTATCAACTATAGACGGGCTAACGGAATAACGGACCACTTTTTTGAGCGCTCAAATCTTTTTTATTTTTATATGCGGATCTCAGCATTAGAAGAGTTGTGATTGTTGTGGGCTCGTTACACAGGGAGCACAATACACTCCTATGCCAAATATCAGCACAGATTCCAGAACTAATTATAAACAAAATTACAAAATGTCCATTTGATGTTTTGGTGAAAGTTTTGCACGATAAAAACCGTCATGACATCGTCAAATCATGATTGTGAGTGTGAATGATTTGGAAGACTTGCAAGCTTTCGAACATGGTTTTTATTTGACGGTATTATAAAGGTTTTCAGATAGTAATCAGTCAAAAAAGGGATATGAAAAATTACAAAAAGTTGAATTACAATAATTGTAAATATTCGATGTGGCGTTCTTACCGGACCATTTCAAAAACTACAAAATGGCGTACACTCATTACTCAGGGTTTGCCCGATTCCTGAGGGCTTGATTACTTGGCAACTTTAAGATATAATGATATAATCCCTTACCCTAACACGGGATAATATGTAAAATATATTATTTACACTCTCAAAAGCACCTTATTTTGACACAGGCGTAATATCAATTTTGTTCTGGGCACGATTACCGATTACTTGTAAAAGGCGTTTCCTAATCAAACAAATGATTAACATATTCATAAAATTTCTAATAACTTTAATTAGAAAACGCCGTTCAGTATTGATGTTAATCATAAGCATAATAACTAAAACAAAGTTAGTATTTTCCACTAAAACGTTTTAACAAATAATAATTATTACTACTTAAAACAAAAATAATTCATTTACCGAGTAATATTCGAAATTATTGCTATAATATTAACAGAAAATAAATGAAGGGTCAACAATTCTAAAATAAAATTATGTACACTAAACTTAACTGATTATATGACAGAGTGGTGCTAGTATAGAAAACATACATTCGGTTAGGATTCAGATAAAAAACGATTGATTTTTGCGAAATGCAGCAAAGTAATTCACATACATGAAAAATGCATTTGGTAAATGGAAAAAATATGAGATGACTCATAAACACGTCTCGAACGATGTATAATCTCTCAAAGTCTGATAAAACACTAATACTGAAATAAAAAAAAAACATCAACGATCCTTAAGGTCACTTATCTGAGCAATTTTTGATTTCTTGAATGAAGAACAATTTCAGACATTTGCGTTGACAACGGCGCGGAGAATATAATAGATACAGAAGTCAAATAGCATAAGAATTACATCAGAAGAAAAAACCCAAGAAAGTATATTTAGAGATTTCTTCGCGCCGTAAGAAAGATATGTAAACCCTACACCGTACTGACAGTGACTAAAAGTTATACATTATATACAGTTACGTATTAATGCTGTTAATCCGTAATTCGTTGTGATAAACACAAAATTAAAATAAATAAATATATTAACATTTAACGATTACGAGCTAAGTTATGAACATATTTAAAAAATCTATTAAATAATTTCAAACTAAAAAAAACAGAATATGATTGAATGAAAACGTGATAGATGAACACTTTGAAAATTCTCATAAAAGTTTAGTTTTTAAACTTTAAATAGATCTTGTTCGATAGTCAGCGCCCAAGTGTGTAACTGCTGAGCTGTTTTTGATGGGAGTTCTCAGATCGGCCGCGTGAAGTTCGCCGGGAACATTCCTTTCTCATTCGTAGTCTCTTTGATTCCCATCAACCAACCCTCCTCCTGAAAAAATAATAATAATGTGGTTATATTTAATATTCATAAACTTTGAGGATGCCATGATGTCCAGCATAATATGTAAGACTAGTTTGTTCCCGCGGCTTCGCACGCGTTGTTTCATAACGTTTAAAATTAATTTCTATCTATCTATCTAGGCCTAGAACTACATCTATGCATAATTTCACCCCGATCCGTTCAGTAGTTTTGGAATGAGGAATAAGTAACAAACATCCATCCATCTAAACATCCAAACTATCGCATTTATAAATATTAGTGTGATTTTATTACCCGTCCTAAAACTGTATACATTATGAAAGGATGGAAGGATGGAAGCCCACTGTCCAGCCATGGGATCCAGCGATCTGATTAATTATTATGAAACCGATGTGTTCCGGCCTCACTCAATGGGATGCCAAAAACGTAGCTGTCACGCACCAAACGTTCTCTGATACTTCATAGAATTGAGCTGCTTCGCTTACCTCCGAATATGCAAGACCAACTCTTTGAGCACGTCTCAAGTTAGGAATTTTTGACAGTTTCCCATTGAATACTGTCAAAAATGTGACTTGAGACGTGCTTATAACGGGTGCATTCCGAATTACGATTACAGCGCTGATAGCAATCGCAAAATATTTTGCCTTCCAAATTAGTCGAGTGCATCAATAATTCGAAACGCTCATGAACGCGGTCTCGCGGTGTTTGCAAACATTTTCAACGTCAGTCAACAACCGACAACAATTTTATAAAGCTAATTGTCACTTTCGACAGAGCGCTCAGTGATTTCAGTTTGTAGCATGGTTGGTGATATCGCAAAATGGCGTATGTAAGGACGTCAACGCTCATGTCACGCTCACGGTAATACGGAACGCGTGTGAGCGCGATGATATCGATTTTAGCGTACCTAATTCGGAATGCACCAAATCAAATCAAAAACTCTTTATTTCCATGAATACAATAAATGTACACTTACAAATCTGATATTTTGTACAAAATATCAGATCCTTTCTACAAAGGATATGTTTGACAATTTGTTTGAATTTATTTATTGATAATATTTGCAACTCACTTGGAGTTTTGTTGTAGAAGCGTATACATTGCCCTTTAAATGATACATTTATCTTATGTAACCTAGTTGTGGGCACAGCGAGTTTATTCTTATTTCTAGTATTTATATTATGTATGTCGCTATTTTTAGGGAATAGATTGATATTTCTATAAGTGCACAACAAGTTTGCACCCAATTTGAGTTGCGTCTGAGTATTCGGGGTTAGCGCATAGTTCGGTAGAGCAGCCTCGTGGTCCCCCCCCCCCCCTGTCGTTACAGTCCACATTAGCCAGAGAGAACATAAGTTTTGCGGTTTTCTAGGTCCTAAAAAAATAATCAAGAGACCTTTCCATGCGAGATGCCTAACGCGTATACCTACCGTAGGCGAAAAAAAACGAGACCGATCGGGCTTTACAAGAACGGAAAGAAATGTCTTCTCGAGTGTTTGACACAAACTGACCTGTTCCTCCGGATCGTCGTACTCCACGACGCGGATGACGTCCCCCACGTCGAAGGACAGCTCGTCGGAGTCCTCGCGGTTGTAGCGGTACGTGGCGCGCACGCGGTACAGCGTGCCCGCCGGCAGCCCGGACAGCGTCGCCCCTGGGGGATGCAGACTGTTCACTATCTATTCTTAAAGTCGTCACACACAGAAATCGTGGCCGGGTCGGAGGCGAAGGCGTGCGAGTTGTATCATATGAATTTATATGAGAGAGTACACATACACCGCCGGGCGGCGTGTGTGTAGTCTCTCATATAAATTTATATGATATAACTCGCACGCCTTCGCCTCCGACCCGGCCACGGTTTCTGTGTGTGACGGCTTTAAGGTCATCATAGTTAGGGGCCGTGATTCCACCGAACAACAACTACTAATCGGCGGAACAGATGTATTTAAGGCTAAACGAGTCGCTCATCTTTCCAAACAAACGTGGAAGGGTTTGATGTTGACCACCCAAAACTAAGGATAACATGAATTTATCTCGTCATTATCTATGTTGTTATACACCCAAAACCGTAAAAAAGTATACATTTGAAAAATACAAGCTTCTAAACTTTCGTTTTTCAACACTAATTTTAGTCTAACTTTGGGCGAAAATAAATAATTTACACGGAGAAAGAAAACTCTAGAATACAGATCGTACCGACATAGTTTAGTTATTCAAAAGTTGAAATAAATTTATTTAAAAAAAATACTCTCAATGGTTTTTTCTATAATAACCCTTGTGCTAAAAGTCTGCGCCATTTTTTTACTCGGCTGATTTACGAATAAATCGTTGTGCATTTCATCTTAGCGCGATAATGTCTATTATGTCAGGTGAGATAGCATGCATTTAGGCCGCGCCCACTGATGAGTTCGCCGGGACGACTTGTGCGACGAAATTTTGACAGATTTTCATGAATAACTGTCAAAAAATTGCGACGTGCATGACGTAATTGATCTGAGTTGCGTTTGAGTATTCGGTTCGGCCCGTTTTATGAAACTATGCTCAGTCATCGATTTACTTGAGTAAAGATTTTACCCTAGAAAATCGTTACTCAAGCATATCTATCTATGTAGTATATTGTATTAAGTATATCAGTTATCTACTACCCATAACACAAGCTCTGCTTAGCTTGGGGCTAGATAATGCTGTGTGAATTGTCCAGCATTATTTATTTATTTATTTACTCCGAGCAAGCTTTTATAATACGGACCGTAGTGCGTCTAAAATGACGACTGACGGTGGAATAATAGCACATAATTATGCGGAAATTCCACATCATCGGCATAAGTGATAAGATTCCGCATTAGCGGAGTTTTTTTAGAGAATCGAAATAGATTTTTAACTGACACAACATGGTAAATCAATTTGGAAGTACCTAAAACAAATTCAAGCTTGAGTCTCATTATCAGTGTATGTTAGGTACGCAAGTAGGTACATAGTATGAAACTAATGAATCCTATCAAATTGTCAATGGAATGAATGCAAATGTAAAATAATAAACGAAGTAGGTATGTTTTTACCTACCTTATTAGTTCTTCTGTTAATAAGAATAAACAAAGGTTAGTGTTACTAATATTTACATAATTACAAAACAACTAAAAGCAAAATACAAACAAACTACAGAAGATACCCGCTGAAAATATACATGTAATAAACATAAATACATAAAAATACAGAGAAAATTATAAAATAGTTACAAATTGACCAGTAAATAAACTAAATACAATAACTGCAAATAAATAAGAATCTACAAGATCAAAAGTAAGTGACACATTCATTCTTGGAATTAATGTTTCTGGGCAAATACATTGAGTTTTTTTTATCGATATTTTGTTCAGTTACTTTTGCCAAATTAGTCGACATCAGTAGATAATAATTTATATATTTAATTCCCTTCGTCATTTTTAGCTTTTATGATATTTGTTGCAAATTCGACAATAACTTCTATGGCTCACACTATTTTGTAATGTCTAGATTTATTTTAGGTTTTTGCAACAAGTTACATAATTTTGGCCTTTTCTCATTAAAATACTAAAAAGCTTAATACTGCTCAACACATTTTTAGAATGATTTTACGTTATTTTGTTACACAAGCAAATAATGCGCCGTAGATAAAAATAACATTTAAAAGTTAAATTTTTTATGGTATTAAAATAAGAACAGGCCATATCAACTCACCGGCAGGTATGTCGTAAACTTCTTCATTTTTTTCTCCCTCCTTATTGTTCTGTTTGCTGTCCTTTTCTAACCCTTTGCTTTCTACATCTACTTGTCTCTTTTCTTCCACGTTATTATTCTGCTTCTCCTTTTCTGCCGCTGGCGTTCCTGAGATAATGGTTTTCATGCATTTTCTAACGCTATATGTGCTCCCTTTATATAATACAGTGTATAATATCAACTATGAGAATATATAGGACGGATTTTTTGTTAAATTGGCTGTTAAAACAACCCATGTTTAATTTTATTAAACTTTAATTGAAGAATGTAAAAGATAAGTACTATACAAATAGAATAGTTTAATCAATAGAAAATATAACATCAAGAAAGAAATATATATCTAGCATGCTATCTACAACATTTAAAACTGTTACAAGCCAATCCCTTGTGATTTAGCCAGATACGCAGCGCAAACTTGCCAATACAATAGCGAAAATACTTTCAAACAAAGAGATTTCATCATTTAAATCGCCTATAGGAAATAAAAATATATTTACACTCTATATTACTAGACCCGGCGAACTTCGTACAGCTCTTACCTTTTAAACCTTCCCTGAACTTCCACAAGTATTTCAAGACAAAAAATTTCCAAATCGGTCCAGCCGTTCTCGAGTTTTAGCGAGACAAACGAACAGCAATTCATTTTTATATATAAGAAAGATTATACATATATAAGAGAATATATAATCTGCGCGCATAATTACGCCAATCTTTTTTGCCTAGACAGTTGATAACTAAATGAACTCAAGTTCCTACATACTCCTTCCTTGTAGGCTACGTAGGTATGTAGTTTAAGTATTTGGTAACTTTAGGTATCCTAATTACGGAATTAGCATTCTCTATTCTGTGATTTAAATAGATTTATTCAGTGCCACCGTCTATTATGTTCTTTTCATGTCCAGTCCATACCAAGGTTGCCTGGAAGAGATCGCGATAAGGCCACCCTTTATACTTCCTGTATTCTATGCTTTTTTCTCTGTATTGTTTCCTGTCTTTGTGTGGTATAATAAAGTGTTTTCTATCTATCTATCCTTAATTGTAGTGAACTCACCTACAGGTATATCGTACACCTCATCGACCTTCTTCGGTTCCTTATCTTCGACATTGTTATTCGTCGCCTCCTGCTTGTCATCGTTGACTCTGGCGGGTGCTGTCGGTGCTTCGTCATCCGGAGTTTGGGCTGCGGGAGGTTGCGGGATGGATTTGGTCGGCGTTTTGGGAGGGGGGGAAGGAGTTTCTGGAGGGGGGGACGGGGTCTGCGGCGGGGGGGACGGCTCGGGGGAGGGGGGCAGGTCTCCGTTGACGGGCGACGAAGGAGGCGCTACACGCACACACAAACAAACATGCATTGGTTGGGATATGAGTTGAATCTTAATTTAGGATTGAACATTAGAGCTGTCTTTAAAAATAAGCTGTAATTTATTGCTTTACATTTAGTTTTGAAATATTTGAATTTTATGTGGCAAAGTCTCAAAGACTGTGATTAAAAAATAATAAAAATATGTAGTGGAAGTAATCAGATCATTTTGAATTCAACACATATTCCCAAACAACAGTTAGAAAATTTACAAAGATGGCAAAACTGTAGACTTGTTCAAATTTGTTTCAGTTTCATGAGAAATGAAGCCTACAGTTTGACGTCTTTGTTCAGTCAGTGTGTTAGTGAACATCGATTTAATTTCCAAGCAAATAAAACTCCAAACACATTCTAATGTAAAAATGTTCACAAACAACACAAAAGCAAAAAACTTAAACTAACATTTATTGTAATAACTTGAAATCATCTGTCTATTTTGACTATACAAATAGTTATAGAAGCAAAAATGATGTCATCAAAAGGTACAGTTTAATTTATACCAGTGTAGATATAGATATGTACTCAAATGTGTATTTTCAAAGGCATAAGAAAGATGGAGAACAATTGATTGAGTTATACAAGTGAGGTAGATTTCCAAACGTGTATTTGCAAAGATAGTAATGATAGGGGAAATTTCTCTACATTCGGAACCTCGAGTGAAAAGCCCGCAAGCCTAAGCCCAAGTGTCAACCCCTGTATTGAAAATCCATACCAAAAATGTAGCACTCTATATTCAAGCCAAATTCGACGTACAATGTTTGTAAACAAATCGCCCATACTTAACCTAAAATTCACTCTGTTGCCGCGTCTTTTTATACGCAATTTACTTATCTTATATGTATGATATGAGATCCTGACTTCAATAATATTGCTTTTTACAAATTTTATCTGAAACTCGACGCCAAGCAAGGAGTTTCCGTTTTTTGTGTCGAGGTTTGTTTACAAACATTTTACATTTAGTTTGGCTAGTGTATGTTTGTCGATGTATCTTATACTCACTTTGCACCGTGTTAGTGTCCCCATTCCCGTTGGTTCCGTTCCCGTTGAGAGTGGGCGCGGTGAGCGCGGGCAGCGCAGGTTTCTTGTACGAGCCGCGTTGGCAGTCGTTGGCTAGCTTGTCCGTGATCGCTTCCAGTTCGTTGTATACCTGCGGAGTTTATTGTTATTTTGTCATCTCAACATGCAATTAGTGATTATCACAAAGATCATCACTCGATTTGATCGAACACTTTGTTAAGCTCATCTATGATAAGAAGGAATAGTAATTGACTTAATAGATAGCCCTGAGCTACCGCTGTTGTAAATCCTTGAAGTTGACTTTGAGTTTGGGGGTCTAGCCTGAACTTTCACAGGTAATAGAATGTGTGGTTGTTTGATGCGGCATACTCACACAATAATGCAATGCAACTTACAGGATCTTCAGTAGAAATAAATATCATTGACGTTATCACAAGCCCAGGAACGGTACGAAAATCTCACAAGAGGAAATCACATCACACTACCAAGAATGGATGTTTGTTACCTCTTTATGCCATAACTACTGAATGGATTGGAAACACGTTTTACACACACGTAGTTCTGAATAACATGAAATATCATACTTTTTCTCCGGGTTTACCTTATTGCTTTCCGAGTGGAACAGCTGCTCCGCCGAGAACAAGGTCTGCAAGTTGTTGACGTAGAAGAGCACCCGCGAGTCGAACAGCGCGGGCAGCTCGTCGTGTAGCTCCGAGTTCATGATCTCGTACGTGCGCTTAGCTTCCTCAAGCTGTTCGCGCCCTTTGGTTACCTGGAACGGGAAAATGGGTGTTAGGGGCTTGTAGATACAGGTTAATTTGGAATGAGAGATTTGAATAAAGCATTCGGCCACTTTTAGCATCTGCAGCCTATATCAGTCCATTGCTGAACACAGGCCTCTCCCTGCGCCTTGTTGGCTCTTATCAATAAGCGGGTAGCGTGGGTATTATGGGGTGATACCCATAATACCCACGCTGGGCATGCGGGTTGAGGATTAAAGTTTTGTGGTGGATCTATTTTGCAGGGGACGCTGCTGCCCGCTCCCTGGTGGATATCCCTTTGTCGCCTTATACGATATCCGCAGGAGTTGCGGTGCTGCAAATTCTAAGGGATCTTGTACAGTACACACAAGTTTTTTTTCGCCGTAAAAATCTACGATTTATTCGTCGTGTGAAGGCACAGTCGTCACTGTCGTATGGTTCACTAACGAAGTTTGTTGACGGCGCCGTGCACACGTGCACGGCGCATAAACCGTAGATTTTTGCGGCGAAAAAAATGTATGGAACAAAGGCCCTAAGCCGGCACCAAATTTAACATCCGACGAAAATAGGGGGTTGGTTTATGTTAAACGTTTGCATTATCATGTGTGTCTTACAACATACGAATGAACAACAGAAATCTGTAAGATATTCATCTAACGATTTAGTTTTATTTCTTTACAAGGTATCTTTTCTAGCTTATTTTTTCTAAGGTACGTTTGATGAAAACCATTCAGTTGTTTTGTTGTTAATTGCATTAAAATTATACCAGTTTCAAAGAAAAAACGTTTTTTTTTTTTTGCAAATTTTATCTATATATATAAAAGAAAGTCGTGTTAGTTACACTATTTATAACTCAAGAACGGCTGAACCGATTTGGCTGAAAATTGGTGGGGAGGCAGCTTAGAACCAGGAGACGGACATAGGCTATATTTTATCCCGGAATTACCACGGGAACGGGAACTACGCAGGCGAAGCCGCGGGCAGCAGCTAGTAATATAATATAATGCTGGACAATTCACACAGCATTATCTAGCCTGTGTTATGGGTACTAGATAACTGATATACTTACTTAATACAATACACGACATAGATAGATATTTTTTAATATACATAGAAAACATCCAGAACGCCCTGGACAAATGTCTGCAGATCGTACAAACATTTGTCCCGAGGCGGGAATCTAACCCGCACGCAACTTCCTGCAGGCAGACCTTCGCCCGCTGCGCCACAGAGGTCGTCAAACTTTAACTCAATTTCCTTCTAATTTTAATAGTAGGTATATCCTTGGCCTTCTTATATTTAAACTTAATTTTTTTAAACGCCTTTAGTCGTAAGTTTTCCTACAATAAATAAATAAGTTGATCATTACAAAACAGAAACTGTTTGTCACTGTAATCTAAAATATTGTGAGATCGTAGTTCGCAAGACAATGCTACTAGAAGTTTATACTGCAATCATGATGAACTGACAAAGATAATTGGCATAATCAAGTTATTTAACCCCAGAAAACCTTTTGGAGCATGTTGACACAGCATTTTACAACAGGCTGAACAAAAACAACTCGTCACGTCACTGAAAGCCCAAACTACTTTTTGGTTTTGTTACTAGACCATGATCTCTATGCAAACCTTGGGTACTTATAAAAGCTGGCTTTCATCATCATCATTAGACCGCCGACACCCACCTGCTAGGCCTCCTCTTTTACATGTCCACTAACTCGGTCTTGTGCGAGCCTCGTCCAATCTTCCGGCCACCCTGACGATGTCGTTCGACCATCGGGCAGAGGACGCTTCGTCCCTATCACCGCCGCACGTCCGTCGGCAGTCATGCCGCCTTGCAACGTGTCCTGTCGGTCTCCACTTACGTCTACAACTTGACTTGTCTAAGCTGGCTTTGACTAAATATTCTTGTTCGAAAGTAAACTATGCTTGTGACTCACCTTGACGTCATCCCTTCTTTTGGCAGCATTCGCCTGCAGGTTCTGGAAGCTGTGCCTCTGGCTGTCGTAGTCTACTAGTTTGCGGCCGCGTTTCTCGATCTTTTTCTGGAAATTATCAAGAATCTTGTTAGCTCATAGACGCTAGCTTTTTGTCAAACAAGTTTTTAGGTCGCGCCCGTGTTGTCTAATCTATTACTAAAAAAATCTTTTAGAGCGCGTTTCATTCATTTCGTTGCCTGACTTTGCCACTATTTACATTACATTTGACTTTTTCATTCCTGAAGAATAATGAGTTTAAAACACTATCGCTGAAACTACGGAAGGATAAGAGAATTTTTTATAGTAAAATAAATACGATTTCCCTGATTGCTACGCTGAGTGGGAAGCCAGCGGCGGCTGAAACTAGTAACACGGTAATCTTTTTCTTGGTTGCAAAAAGGAGACCCTAGTATATTTCTCTGGAGACCAAAACGGCTCTTAATTTCATTTCATTTCATTTATTTTCAACTATAGGAACACAAAGGAGCACTTAGATAAGTCAAATTTCAATCAAAAATTACAAGAGTACCTTATGTCTAAATAATATCAAATTTAAATTTAAATTACACCAAAAAGCAGGTAGAAAATTGATGAAATATTCAGCTGTAAAGAGGCTACGTCATACAGGAACAGTGGATAATGAAAGCTAGGACACAATTCAGAGCCCGGAGTTCGGTTTGACGATAGTATCGAGACATGATGACGTCTCTGTTCTACGGGATTTGGAATAGTGCCTGGAAACGGAACAACGCCAATCTTATAAAAATGAGTGGTCACGATGTCGTGAAACTGAGCTCAGGGTCTTCTTCTACTTCTATACCTCAGCTACCTAAGCTGAGGTATAGAAGTAAGTATCCTTACCCTGACTTCCGGGAACTGGTTGGTGTAAGTATTGAGCGGGATGAGCACTTGATCGCCGAGCTTGTGCGAGAAGTCTTGCCACAGCATCTCGAGGTTCTGCGCCTGCACGTAGAGAAGGTCGTGGCCCGACCAGCCGCTCTCGTACACCTCTGTGATGGCTTCCATCAGGGATTTTGAGGCTGTTTGGACCGCTGGGGATGGGAGAGTCTAAGTTTGAATAGGGTTCAAAAAGAGATATGAAGGTAGGACTGTTAGAAGAGGGAGTAAGAAGATATAGATCGGTAAATGGACCTACATAGTTAGCCCAGTCCAACTTTACCTGTTTCTTGCTATTATTATTTAAAAGCTCTAGTTTAATTAAATAGAGTAGTAAAGTGAGACATAGGACTTTATTTCCTGTTTAGTATTATTAATTTATTAAGTAACTCATATGTTTTTTTTGTTGTGTTAATTTTACGCTATGCGTGTGTACCACATATTATTTTTATTGTTTGTGTATGTGAATAATTTTTTAGTATTAAGATTGTATATTCTATGTACTAGGCATAACGATTTGGAGGAATCCTGTAATGCCAAAAACATTATCTATCTTGTTTTAAAGAAATAAACAAATGTTTGATTTTTTTATATGAGCTTATGGAAAAAACATTGGTATTAATTATTCTACATAATATTGATTCTGATTCCAACACATAATACTCGGGCGCTGCACTCAAACAAACCAGCACTGGACCAGCGCGGTGAGTTCCGTTCGGTCCAAACCCCCTAAGAATGATATCATATGTTTATATGTATGATACCCAACATAATAACGCCTCAAAACGGGGTAACATAACCCATTTACCAAATCATTCAGATACGCAAATTGCATTTTTATGGGTGTGTTTGTTCACAACAGACAGATTACATTTAAGATTTAACTAATAATAATTCTAAAAGTTTTCCCAGATTTATTTTATTTTAGTAGTTACGCTTCTATTCAAGGCCAGGAATCGCCCACGTGTCATGTGAGTCACTGTCGTTAGGTTTTCAGAGACTAATCTATAGTTTCCTCCTTGCCTCATCATCAGCTTAATCTGCAGTCTTCGCCACTGCTGGGTATAGACCATTTTTGTTTCTGCCGGTCTCTAGTCAGTTAACATTCGTTATGCTGTAAAAGCTATGTATCCTACTTCCTATTCCTACTGTAAATACGCAAATTTGTGTCAAGTTTGTGTGAATGTAGGTACCACGTATCTCCGTAACTACTAAACCGATTTAGATGAAATTTGGTATGTAGATAGTATAGGTTCTAGAATAACACATAGGCTACTCAAATACAAAAAAAAAACCTCAGATGGCGTTAAAAAGGTTGATAAAGTTTCTATGGAAAATTATTATTCCTTAAAACAATCAGATAATTCGATTTCGAATTGGTGGTAAAGGTGACTTTATGACTTCATCGAGTGTTCTTAGCATAGTGTTTTGTTTATAGACGGCCAGGATGACTCATCAATTGCATACAAAGATTTTAATAAAAATCTTAGCTGCAGCTGGTTCTTAGCATGGTTCAACGTAAAACCGCCGCCGGGTTTTTAGATTTTTTAACCAACTTCGAAAATAGGAGGAGTTTTATGTTCGGCTGTATGTATTTTTCAATTGTGGACCGATTTTGAAAGTTCTTTCGCTATTGTATAGAGAACAAGCTGCTTCCCGCGGCTTCGCACACGCTTTTTAATTAAGTAAATAAATTCAAACAAATTGTCAAAACCTTGCTTTGCGAAAAGGCTTACTATAAAATATCAGATTATCAAGAGGATAAAAAGCTTGGGACGGGTTTTGCTCCAACTCGAAAAATAACAACTAGGCAAAAGGTTTCGTCGTCTCTTCTTTACTTTAGTCTACATACCGAAGCGACAGAAATCGAAAATATCACTTTATTTCCGTGTCAGTGTTTAGTTTTATAATTTGACCTTTTCTAAGTGTACATTTATTGTATTTATGGAAATGATTTTGATTCGTTTTACCTCGTATACATCTTATGTAATTGTTGAACTCCTTCTGCAGCCTGGTGGCCTGCTGATGCTGCCGGTTGAAGTTCTGAAGGTGCTCCTCGAATATGTCGTCCAGCGTCCGGTCTACCTTGCCGAGGTTTTGTAGGAGCTGCGGACAAAAGAAAACAAGTCTTAGAAATATAGTAAATTCACCAGCGATTCCATACTTCCATTCCATACGAAAGTTTTTGAAATGTAAAAATTTTGTTGCCTAGGATCTCCAAAACTACTGAACAGATCGGGCTGTAATTTTGCATACAAGTAATTCCAATCCTGAAATCAAACATAGGCTAGGCTTTTTATCCCATAAATCAGTTCTCATGGGATAGAAATCTCCTTTAAACTTCTCCATAGAAACAACACGTGCGAAGCCGCGGGCATAAACTAGTATACTATAAATTCGAAAGCGATTCTGTCTGTTTGTTACCTTTTCATGAAGAAACGGCGAGACAGATCTCAATGAAATTTAGCAGGGAAATAAATAATATCCCGGAGAAGGAGATAGGCTAATTTTTATTCCGGAAAACTTAGTTGCTCCTATAAACAGAAGAGCTTAGGCAGAAGAAGACATGGTTGTAGTACTTTCTTCTTCACAAGGACCCCTATTCCTATATTTATATAATTAACTGAAGATAAACTAGATTTTGGCGGTGGCGGTCACGGCGCGGCCTATGAATTGAACTCGCCCGTAGATGTCGTAACAGTTGACTGAGGGAACTACCAGGGGAAAGATAGCAGTTTTCTTCCGTGTATTTTTAACACCTTTACTCACCTTGCCTTTAACACCTCTACAACAAAACTCTAAGAGAGTTGCAAAAATTATCTGTAAATAAATTCAAAACCTTGCTGTACAAAAAGGCTTACTATAAAATATCAGATTAATTACAGGATAAAGGTTTTGCTCCAACTCGAAAAATAACAACCTAAAGGCTAAAGGTTTCTTCGTCCCTTCTTTACTTTAGTCTACATACCAAAGCGACAGAAATCAAAATTATCACTTAATTTCCGTGTCAGTGTTTAGTTTAATAATTTCAGCTTTTTTAAGTGTACATTTATTGTATTTATGGAAATAACGAGTTTTAGATTTTGATTTTATGTGGTGATTATGACAAAACCACCTTTGTTTGAGGAAAGCACGTTTATTAGTATTGGACGTAAATGTGCTGATAAGGAAGCTTTGTTTTGGATCTTAAATGCAATGTAGAGCAATGATTTCAGGTAAATTAAAGTACTAATGTACTAATTACGAAAACCGCGATAAAAAGATTGCAAATATCATTAACTTTATTTGCAATTTAGGTAATCATCGCGCTCATTATTTTAAAATGATTCCGTTGTAACAAACATTATTTACAAATGCATTTAACCTTTTGCCTCGTTGTACCTAATCCACTCAAAACTTGCAACATTTCCTAACAAACTTAGTAACTAAATGTGTGTACAATGAAAGAGATTTGCGATAGACTGAAATAAAGTAGGAATATGCTTAAGAGGGCACATTGCACGCCATTTTGAGAAAAGGATAAGCATAGGATTTCGCGTTCATAGGAGCGGGACGGAGCATACGTCTTTGGAACGGCGTAAGCGCAAAAATGATGATTTTGCTTATTTACAAGAAACCTACACAACTTATGAAGAAACTGTATTAAGGAACCAAATAATTAGTTATAATCTACGAATCAAAAAAAAATATTTTCTATAGAACGCAGGGTTCCTGGAGATCTCGACCAAATTAGGTGCAAAACAGTGCACTTTCATGTTTTTTATTGTATTTTTTTCCGCAATCGTATTTTCCAATTAAGGAATCGAAGAAAAAAATGTAGAATTTAATGTAATTATTTGACGACCTCCGTGGCGCAGCGGGCGAAGGTCCGCCTGCGACGCTGGAGGTTGCGGGTTCGATTCTCGCCTCGGAAAAAATTTGTGTACGCTCTGCAGAAGTTTGTTCCATTGGCCTGGGTGTTTTCTATATATAATAAAAAATATCTATCTATCTAGTGTATTGTATTAAGTATATCAGTTATCTAGTACCCATAACACAAGCTCTGCTTAGCTTGGGGCTAGATAATGCTGTGTGAATTGTCCAGCATTATTTATTTATTTATTTATTTTATTTATAGTTTTTTACCACGGGAATCCCGTGAATACTGAGATCTAGGCCTAGATTGACAATCAAACCAAGATTCGCCCCTTAACACGTTATAGTTCAGTAGTACATTATATCGTACTAATAATGCAAGCTCTCCTTACTTTGAGTTATATGATGCTGTGTGGATTAATATTAATAATCCAGAAGGAATAGGAATAGCATACCTACCAGCGAATATATGTGATAATAAAGTCCACATTTGTACATTTCACAAAACATCATCCAGCAGCCCCAAGTTAGCAGGGAACCAGGTGACTGCTACACCACATATTACTATAGTATTGACGTATATAATACATTCGCCCATGAGCTTGAATGCACCGGGCGACGACAATTGCATAATCTAACCCACACTACAGTTATATTGACGTGTTCCTGCGCCTTTGTACCCTTTCGTTTATGAATGGATACTTTAAAACCATATGTTACGTTACGTACCCAATTTAATAATGCATGATGATGATACAAAACTATTGTATGAAGTTGAATCAATTATTTCTTACCCTATTTGTTTTGAACAATGTTATTCTGGCAACAGGAAAATGCGAATGGCATCTTAAATTTGAAAAAATAAATAAAGATAATTTGATGTCCTTATTTATTTATGCAGTTGCATGAACCATAGTCACGGAATAGCTGAAGATAGGTAGGTACTTGTAGGAATTGTGTGTTGATTAGGTACCATGATGGTTTTAAAATATTTTTTATAAGGAAAAATACGTTTACTATGCTATATTACTTAGTAAAAATATTGCTAGAACTCAATTACACACAACTACTAATATCAAATTCTGGAAGAAACATAAATTAATCTATGGATTGCATGTATGTAATTCTTTGAAATGGTAATCGCCTGAAAGCATACAACAATTGTTTTCTCCATTATAATTCTTGACCGTTAACGTTTCACAAATATTACCTGCCCTGTCATCATCAACACAAATCATGGTTTTAGCAAATAAATTATCGCTCAAGACAACTTGCCTACAAGACAATACAAAAAGTGCTGACAGGCAAGAACAAATCAACAATACAATCAAATCTTACCAAATCTCATTGAAAGGTCATCTTTTGCCAAGACCTTGGCCCGGATACTCAGAATCAGTGCAGCGTATCGCTTGTTGTTCTTACATCTAACTGTACGTTACGTGGACGGATTCTTGAGGAAGGTCGGAGAGATGAATATTCAAGAGTATTCAAATGGGAGGAACGGGAACAAACGCTATTCTGACCTTTAATGAACGGATCAGATAGGGTAATTATGCTAGAAGTCGGTCGAAGCTGGTTTTTAGAGGGGCATAGTAATTCGGTGTTTGATTTGCTTGCTGAACCTATGACTGCGTAAGGGTACTGAACTGAGCATCCTATGTATGTACAAACAAGATCAGAACCAGAGAAATCTTTAGAAATTATTTAATATCCCGAATAATAAACAAATACATCAAAAATATATATACATATAAAACATTTCTCAAAAATTCCCCCGATTGTGAGGGCTTACGCACTTTAATAACCAAAACCTCAGAAAACTCTTTATTTCTATAAGAGTCTAAGAGTTTGCTAAATATATACCTACATGAAACTAAAGTGCTAGATTCTTGCAACTTCACCATTTTGAAGCTTGAGAACTTTTAACAAGATGTAATCTCTTTCATTATGGTTTGATTTTGTCGTCAAAAAATATTACGTCGTACTTCTGTAGATAGTCGTCAACTTAAGCTTCACGAAGTCTTTTCCGAAAGAAATGTCTTTTGAGTGGATAACACAGATTTGGCACCTCTTCAGGAGTTTCCTTGACAACACTCCAAGCGCTCAAAAGCCTCAAAACGCAGCGCTTGAACTCAAGAGTTCAACCGGCAAAACTTGGCAGACTACCCATTTTAACATGACAACGCAACGGTAAAGCCAAAAGGGTAATATTTTTGCGGTCTATGTATGCATGTTTTTACCCACGTGGGTTGTGTTTTTGGAGTGTTGATATGTTCTTGATCAAGGCAGAAAAATGGCCAAAGTGATTAATGTCATAAACATGTAATAAATGAGGAATCAAAGTACTCGTCTTGACGCCATGGTTCGTAGATAAATTTTAAAGGCCTTTTCTCCCTCATTTTGAGATATAAGTGATAAAGGGTTTATTATTGTTATGAATTATTGTTTTTAATTATTTTTGTATTTATTTACGTACTTAGTTCCAACGCAGCGCCTAAACCAGTAATCCGATTTTGATAAATGAGGTGTCAATCGATTTGTTATCACCCGGGTGGCATATAACTTAATGAATAACATAATTAGCTAGAAGTCTCAAATTTGCTGGTGTCGGGCGTGCAACGGCGACATGGACAGACGATATTGCATCGCAAGGTCAACCTGGATGAAACTAGGGCAGGACAGGAAGGAGTGGCACAATTGTTTGGAGGTCTACCAGCACTGGTGAAGTCAGGTCTCGGATGATGATGAGTCAGGTTTTAGTTTCATAATAAATTCTTAATGACTTGTAAGAAAGAGCGAAAAAAGCGTTTTTTAGTGCCGATGTCCACGAAGCAATCCATGTCCGTTAACCGTAATAACTTGGCACTAAAACGAAGTTGTTTCTGGGTGCAGCATAGATTATCAGCCTTGCTTGTGTAATGTGTGGTGTGAACTCATATAGGAAGTGATTCCTCCTCCTTGCGTCGTATATCCTCATGTCTGAGGGTCGTGATTCCCCCGTGAAACTTTGTCACGGACAATATCGCGCCAGCTGCGTCTGTCCTTGGCGGCGTGTAGAGCGTTGTGGAGATTCGTGTCCAGGGTCGTGCGGATCTGGTCCGTCCATCTTAGTGGGCTGCGGCCTCTTGAACGCTTTCCATCAACCTTCCCGGTGACTATAAGTTGTTCAAGGTTGTCACCGGATTTCCTGGCTATGTGACCAAAGAAGGTAAGGACTTTACGCAGGCACAAGGAGGACAGTCTCGTCTTCACCTTAAGTTCCCGTAGGATGGAAACGTTGGTCCGGAAAGCTGTCCAAGGGATTCTCAGCATCCTCAGGAAGTGATTATATTTCTATAAAATAGGATATTTTCTTCGCTAAACCTTTTCTTACACAATCTAAGGTTCTTTTTGCGTTGCTCTACCGCTCTAGAGTCTAGTACTATACTTTTATACCTACTTCTTTGTTCTTGGTTATCTAGTTAACTACACTGTCTTTTCTAGAATTTCACTTTACAATTCTCTGTACTACTCTATATTTCTATTATTTATTTTCATAAATAGTCTAACCTAACTTAGAATATAACATTTTAGACTAGGATTTACATAATTTTGTTGACCTGATTATTGAACCGATTTAATGATTTTCAACGTACGTAGTAAAAACTTTAGTTCGTCCATTATTAGTCTTGTGTTGAGAAACAACGTAATTTTAATAATTGCAATACATATCCACACCCACTTAGGTTTTTGCGCAATGAGGAAGCCTTATTTGCTCATGAAATATTTGAAATAGACACTATCTCTGTGTTTTGCGATGTGTTGATGATTTCTATTCGTTTTGTAATTGTTGCTATTTGTAAACTTATTTCAATGCTGTCACCCGCATTTCTTTTAACTCATTATACTTTTACGATTAACAGTATACAAATGTTGACAAGATGTTTGACAAGCAGATATATCCTGGAAAGGACACTTTCATCTAGGAAAAACGCATGCGAAGCTGAGATCTTCAGCAACTAACTACTACGGATAATAAACCTTTGCATACTGACACTGTGCGCAACAACACAGGTATCTCAGAAATATCTAGAGACGAGCAGTTTTGCAAACAATAAGCCGCGCAATTGTCTCTACAAGGTCGCTCTATGACAGATTGGATGCTCTTACAACACGAGGTTACATTAACTATGCCACTTTCCTCCTTCACACCTGTGTGATAAGGTCCTATTTACCACTACAGTTATGTAGCGCACCCTACTTTGTGAAACAGGTTTGAAATACTTTGAATATTTCCCTGCGAGAGTTTTACTTGACTCGAGAAAGTTCAAACTTGTTTTAGGAAGGAAGCAGTTAACAAGAATTTTACTAAAGGGATTGAAATTGGATAATAAATTGAATATTCTGGTTGGAATAGTGAGGAATTTAAAGGTGGCTGGTGCGCCGCGATTTTTATCAGTGTCATTTAATTAAACCAATTTATGAGAAGCGACAGATAGTAAAGTTAAGCTGTGTAATGCAAAGGAACATGAACATGATAGACTAGGAGATAAAAGTAAGCAAAACACGATGAAGACTCTGTTACTTACTGTTAACAGTATAGTTATATTTCTTTATGTTAATGATTCATCCCCACTTTTCCACGCTGAAGTTTCTGAGTTAAATAAACGCACTCTAAGATTATATAATAATCCAATTATACTGACACTACGAAATCATTCACAAAACAAATCACAGATGACGAAACCCGAGCCCATAATCCGACCCATAGCGATGCTAATGCGTAAGCGCAGGGTAATGTCACCCATTGTTCCGTTCGCGATAATCCTTCTATGGGTGCATGCATGGCTCAGATAGAAGTGATTATCTGAATGCTAAACTAAAAACGAAAATGTATGGTTCAGATATTTTTGACGATGGGTAACGTTGACCGTGACCGAACCAGCTACCGTGTTATATAAAATAGAACAATCAAATGTGTCATGAAAATTGTACCGTAACACTAAAACTGCTATTGAACGGATTGAGGTTTGGGAAATTAAAACAATAAGGTTCTTTCTCAACTCTCAACTGATTGGATATTAGATAAAATTATCTACGTTTTCATAGAAAAAATAGATAAGCAGATAATTATGTGTATGCAAAAATAAAACTGTAGGTACATTTTAACTAGATACATTTAAGAAAATAGGAAACAATATTAAATGCGATTTGTATTTGTTTTTAGTTTTTTCATTAGGTTTAACAATACTGTTACTTGTATGGTGTATGAACACATTGATGACATAATACGTGATTAAAGTTCTTACTAACATAAACTTGAATGGAGTCACCGTCCCAGTTAGTCGGAAAAACTAACGCAATAGAAGAAAACGTAGGTCAAATCATTATGACATTTATTGTTATAATGATTTGATATAGCAGGTTATTTGTATCACACAGCGTTATTTAATACAGAACATGGTATTAGGTTATTAGTTATCTAGTAGTCCCATAACACGAACACTGTTTAGCTAGGGGCTAGATAATGCTGTGTTAATTGTCCAGCATTATTTATTTCTTTATTATTTATTATACAAGGAAAGTTCTTCGAAAGTCAGCTGTACAACAGCATAGCATACTTCAAAATAATACATGCATAGAATAGAAAACAAACTAGGTATGACGAACATACGATAAAAAAGAAAATGGAATCGGATAATGAACTTTCTGTGAATGTTAAAAAGATACACAAATGATGTATACTCAATGATGCATATTTCAGTATAATCAACACAAACGTGTTCAATCCACCTGCACACGTCACATCCGCGCTCACTTCCTTTCAATTTCAATTGTCTTTGACCGAGGCCTCTAATTACGAGTAAACCTCCATTGTAATGCCGCACGCGCCAACTGCATCGTACGATACACCCTTATAGCTATTGAGATAAGGTTTATTACGTTTTGTTTGGTTATCGCGCATTGTTTTGAACTTTTCGGTAAATAAACGATTATGCGTGGTCAGTTTGTGATTGTAGAGATTACAATAACGATCAACGAAAGCCAAGTGAGTCATTTTGTAAAGAAAATATGTATTTTAATGAAATCTATCTCGAAATTTTATGGGATATTCAGCAGCACGAACTATTTCCAATTTTAATGAACAAAGTAATCAAGAAGACGTCGAAATATTTAAAAGAAAACATTGTATAGAAATAACATGTAAATAGATAACAATAAATAATGCCAACATAAACATAAACCAATATGAACCTTCCAACTTTCCAAACAATTAAAATAGACAACATAGTAAGCTTAGAATGATGTGCAATGCAAAATGCAATAATGATCAAGTAGTAAACCAAAACATAATTATTCTTAGACAAGCACCATCCGGGAAACTGACACTAAAATCAATAAGGCACCTTAAGAATTAGAAACTACAGGATCTAGTAAAGAAGTCGATATCCTACAAGTCAATTCAGTGTTGCAATTGCTTCCAGTAACTATATTTTTTACCGATTCGCTCTAAGAATGTCGACATACGCTGACGGCTGATGCTGATTTATTCGCATTAAATCTATTTTCAGTCATAACACTTTATTTATGTTACGATGTAAGTTTTATTGAATTAAAACTGTATAAATTTACATCACCACATGAATTAATCATTTTTTATTGTACCTAACACTTAAATAATTTTTTGTATATTTCCGTTTATTATAAAAATGATGACAGAGAAATAATAAGGCAGATAGGAAAAGAGTGGAAGAGAAAAACATGTTGTGCAGACCCTCTAGAGCGGTATATGGGCCGGGAAAGATCATTACATCATCTCCCGGCCCGAAAATATTTGGTCTAAGTCTAGCAAAGCTGTTTTTTTTTATTATACTTATCATTTGTTTTATTAGGATTTCTACTACTACATCTACTTTATAGAGGTAGTTATGTAGCTATGAATAATTGGTTGCGCTGACTGGTCAATTATTTTCGTTAGAAGATTGCATTCGATTTTGGCATTGGAAGATTTTGTGGCCTAGATTATGTTATCTTAATATAACGGCACCGGTTAGTTTTACTAATATTTGTTTAATCATATTTTACGACGGGTTAGTTTGTTTTCTTTTAGCCCAAAATAATCGCAGAAGTTTATGGTGTGATGTAACTGGCTATACCCCTCTTGCACGTCCCAGTGGCTATATGGAATTTGCCAAACCAAAACTTCAGAGGTTCCTAGTTAATATAAAAAAATATATATCAGAAATTGCATCTAAATCCCGCTTTTTTGTTTTAGCCCACAGGTATGAGTTTAACAATTTATCTAAATGGTGATACATAATATGAAATTAGATTCTACACGAGATCCGTTATTTTCTATCTCGACGTCTTTTGATATTTGTGTAAATGCGAAAATGATAGCTTTACATTCACATTGGTTTTCAAATTTTGACATTTTAAACTCGAGTTATGTGGCAGTGGCATTAACAATAAATTCGCCTGATGTTGGAATATCGATAATAAACTTCCGATCTAAAGTTTTATGACTTCATACATTTTGATGGTCTTTTAGATTATTTAGGTTAGAGTATATTTCTGGATATTTGCTAACTGAAATTTTAGTGCCAATATGCGTATATCAGACGAATGCTTCGCCAAATTTATAGTTTACGGCACGTAATATATGAAGGTACTGTGAACTATCATTTTGGCAAAGACTTACGTTCAAGGAAATAAATATATTTCATTTATACAAAATTAAAAATAGCAGTTAAACATCTACTAATCCTACTTCCTACTAATATTATAAATGCGAAAGTTTGTATGTATGGATGGATGGATGGATGGATGTTTGTTACTCTTTCACGTAAAAACTACTGAATGGATTTTAATGAAACTTTACAATAATATAGCTTATATATCAGAATAACACACACTTCAATTTATAAAGATATTTTGTGAATTTTCCAAAATATGACATTAAGTGTCGAGTAAGTAGGAAAAAATCTACCATCTGCGAGCTATTCTGGCGTGCGCTGCCAAAACCGCTAGAGTTATACATAATGTAATGTATGATGGAAATGTTTATCACACTAATATTATTAATGCGAAAGTTTGGATAGATGGATGGATGTTTGTTACGTCTTCACGCCAAAACTACTGAACAGATTGAGCTGAAATTTTGCATCGGTGTAGCTCTAAGCCTGGAATCAAACATTGGCTACTTTTTATCCCATAAAACAGTTCCCATGGGATAGAAATAACCTTTAAACGTTTCCATAGAAAAAACGCGTGCGAAGCCGCGGGCTGAAACTAGTACCTCTATAAAATACATTTAACGACAATATTAGCTGAAGCTAGGTCAGGATCAGTAAAACGCTTCCCAAATGCGCATGCAATTTTAGGGATGTCCGACATAATAATGACGATTTTCGACATAATATGATTCAATAATTTACACAGATAAGTTCTGCTAGCTAATAACTACTGTCCTAAGAGATATTTCCAGCAAGGTTAGACGGCAACGGTCTAGGCAACGACATAATTGACGCTGGAGACCAACTAGTAAAGATTGACGACAATCATGCAATAACCTGTGGTTATGTGACGAATGCAGGATGACATGAATACATTACATCAACCTGAATGGTTGGAAAATGATATGTTATACGAACTATAGCATCTGAACACATGTCTCATTTCAATGACGACGAACGATTTCTTGAAGAATGGCTCAGTTTGAGTCTAGAGGACGCGTAATTATATGAATTATTTTATATTCGATATGTTGCTGAACCGACAGGAATAAAATATATCACTTTATTTCCATGTCAGTGTTTAATTTTAAGAATTTGACCTTTTTTAAGTGTTCATTAATTGATCGGAAATAAAGAGTTTTTATTTTCATTGATAATGATTGCGCATGAAATATATCAACCAATCCATACGTTTTTACATACCTAATGCCGTTTTCAGGAACATAAAATTACGAAGAAAGCTTATACGATTGAGATTGAATATAGTGAAGTTCAAGAATGTAAACGATGTAGTTATGAACGTACTCGAAAACAAGTATTTAAAGATACGCGTGGGCAATGCAGCTCAGAATGAATTCAACAAGTGCATCAAACTAGAATGGAAAACACTGTTTTGATGATAGGACTGACTATAAAACTATCTTAGTTTGACGAATTCAATACTCATGTTCTTCCAGCACAAATAAGGTTCGTAGTTAACCCGCTTACATCCGTAATGAATCTGATTAACTCTATTATCGGTACAGCTTCTTGTCTAGGTCTCAGCAAAGGGCTACCTGTTACAAGGATGGGGCGTAAAACTCAAAAGTGCCTGAAATTACAATATTATATTACTTTATTTCTATTTTTCTTTACTTTTATGAATTGACTTATTTTTTTACTGATTGTATGATTCAATTTACGTGGTATAAGGTAAAAAAAAAATTTGCATAAAATGTTCAACAAAAAATTCGATGCCAACTTACTAATGATAGGATAAGCCAATTAGAGTTTCACAAGTCCTCAAATTAAATGGTAATCAATAAGAATTGAAATAAACACAATAAAATCAAGGTACTAGTCATTGCTCATGCTCTGCGTGGATATATTACCCATAGATTTATAAAACGTGGATGCATGAAGGTTTCTTTGAACGAAGTCGAAGCCGTTCCACTAGTTAATAATATAAACACTGAGGTAATAGTAGAACATAGTGAGGCAAACGTGACCGAATGTCGGTTAGGTTTCATAACAGGTACCGGAGTATTTCTAGATCCCAGGATGCAAGTGCAACTGCAATGTGAGCGGATACAACTATGAATAACACGATATTCATCAATTTCTTATTGTTATTGCGACTGATGCAAGGTGTCAGGCATCTAGTGACCTCCATGATGTTCAATGCTTAAAATGTAAAGAGATGTGTAATGTTTTAGCAAAGGAACGGTGATTGAAGTCTCCAAGTAAAAATAAATCTACAAAAGTCATTTATGGAAAAGGAATAAGGTAAAAAAGTATGAGGAACAAAAAAAGAGGAGAATGATATACTACTAGGTACCTATACTAGCTTTTAATCGCTATCCCGAATCAAGCCTTTGTTTATTCCATTCAAAGTTTAGGTCTACTTTATGCAAAATTTGGGATCTTTCTGTACTTCTGGAGAATGTTGCTCTTAAACTCAAAGCTTGAAGGAATAACTACAATCCAAATTAGCATAGAGGATAATATAATACTACTTTAAGGGTCCGGTGACGGTTGAATTTCCCATACAAACGTAGTACCAAAATGATTTGTAATTTGAGAATATTTTCACCATGGTTTGCTATTATTTGTATTAGAATAGTATTTATTTAGGTTCCTGCCACAAGATTTATTCAAAATACTTATCTACAGAAATACTAAGAAAACATTCATTCCTTCATGTAAAAATGCGATTCGGTTTAATTTCATTTCAGAAAGGTACTTTGAAAAAAAAATGTGGCAGGAACCCTGATAAATACTATTTTAATACAAATAATAGCAGACCATGGTCAATACATGCTCAAATTACAAATCATTTTGGTATTACGTTTGTATAGGAAATTCATCCGTCGCCGGACCCCTCCGACATAACTTTCTAGGTAGCAGAAACAAATCTAAAAGGTTTGTCATGTACCTTACCTATACCTACTCTCACAGTCGTTACAATACAAACATATACATACTTACAGCAAGAACATGTTTGTGTCTAGAACGGATGCTCGCTCCATTGTTGCTCTCACAATGCTTCTACCAATCAAGTCTTTCTCGAAAGATCGTTCAATTCACCATTCAATCAGCTGTTGCTGACGACCATATTTGGTTATTATATCATCATTGAGAGAGGTCATGCAGAGTTTATTGAATTAGAATCGCGGAAGTTCTGTTCCTGTAAGATTTTTAGATAGGCATGCACGAAAGTGCCTGGCTGAATCCCATCTCATATACGTCAGGGTTAAATGAAATTCAATCTTAGTGATCATCTTCCGGATATGACAATAGGCCAATGATGAATGACAAAATGACAGTACTCTGCAGAGGGAAGTTGAGGAAATAATTGCAAGATTTAATAGCAAGACAGCAATCTTCGCTAAATAGAATTGATAGGGCAGAGTACTATTCGGAGAGCAAGTTCAAGTTGCTAGATAAAAATGTGAATAACCAAGCAAAAGAGGGCAAACTTAGTGGCTGGTATAAATTAGAAACATTTGAAACGGAAAAATAATATGTGAATATTGGCAAACTTCCGAGTCGGCCACTACGTGACGAATTTAGATTACTGTCAAGTGATATTTGTATCAAAAATCCAAAGTTTTAGTAAGATAATGAGGGCATGACTCAAACATAACGAACAGGTCAAATCGTTCAAGAGTTCTTAGCTCTTTCCAATTGGATCAGAATTATAAGCTTTAGACAAAGAAGAATCATAAGGGGCTCATTTCTATCCTAATGAACAAAATCTGTATAGTAATCGATATGGGTTTAAAATGCAGTTTCAAAATTGTATCAAACTTTTACTTGGCGTCACATAATGACGTCACGTTAACAGTAACAATGTAGATCGGTATTATTCTGTGAATGCATTGTGGGTGCAGTTTGCACGTGTATTTATACGTTTAATGTGCAGGGACCGGTCGACCTTGTGTTCTATGGATGTGCTAATTAAGTTTAATTCAGCAAATACCCGTAACCGGTTTTCCGATGGAGTTGTGAGTTTCGGAGTGTTTGTCTCTAAGATTGTTTCAAATACTTAGACATGCTAAAGTTTAGAAAAGTCCGCGTTAGACAGAAGAATAACTAAGGTGCTCTACCTCTGGGTCAAAAAAACAACTAAAATTAATAGTCTAGCTGTTTTTTGAAGTTTGCGTTATTCAGGTACTCCTACCTAATGTTAGGAGTACTTACCTGTGTAATGCAAACTTCAAAACTCACGCACAGCGTCTGATATAGCAAGACACTTCAGTATTGATAAAGTGACTGACTGCATCTGGCAAGCTTTAACAGAGCAATGTAATTTCAAAACCACTTAAGGAATATCTCAAAAGCGATCCTGCTCCTTTGAGACTTAGAAATCCATTGTCAGAATAGATATCCCCTTCCTTGTAGTCTAGATACAGTGTTCCTAATTTTGCAAACTAGAGAAACATATCAAAATCCGGCATACGACGTAAAAGACCTTCTAGTATTAAATTTCGCATCACACTCATAATATACTTTCGTCTATATATGAATTCAGTGCGTAATGATGTCTAGAAGCCGCGCAAATGTTATGAGATTGCTCTCTACATTATTGCAATGGAAAAAGTATTAAGTCTCACTATTAAATGCTTCAGCTTTGATCGGTATAAAATTGGGAGTTTTAATTTTCAAGTGGACCGAACACTTGCTTTACGTAAATATTTAGTATTTACAGGTGAATGTAAACAAACAATTAGCCCGGTCTGGTGGAGATAAGAGAGCGGTCAGCGACGCGCAAGCGCAATGCAAGGACGTATGGTAAAGCCACATTGGCCACCTCTCTCTAACGACATTCACGGCCTACTTCACTGTTACTATCATCATTATCAAAAGCTAGCTGCGCAATAAAGTGAACATATCTTTCACAAATAAGACATATTTTGATATTCCACGCTTCGAGCCTTATCCAGACCACTATTAGGGACTTCTATGTGCGAGCGTGGTCTTGATGAAGACATCGTTATCATTTGCAGCTGAATTTTATTCACTAACTGTTATCCCTCCCCAAGATTATGTCATTTTCATGTGTCCACCACGGTCATGTGAAGCGTTCACATTATGATGTAAGTATAAAATCTTGTTCTTTGTCTTCTTCTATAATTATGAGCTGCACTATTTGTTCCTGCTATTTGTAAAAGGGATATGGAGGGACCATATCCCTCGTCCTATTTCAATGAAATTTATATTGTGGTTTTTATCTATCCCCCTAGTCTTTCTATGGCTTCTCTATTCCGTAAGTAATTGGGCTTTAATTTTTGACTAACATCCCAAACATGCGCCTGTATAGTTTATAAAACATGTTTGTAATATGTTCTTCAAAGAACTCGACACGCATGCCAAATTGCCAGTTTCAGTTACAGAGAAACTATTAGAAACAGCACATTACAGTAAGTAACTAGTTACGTTAAAGCAAAGTACTTAAAACTGAGGTCGTACTGGAAACAATACGACATTACAATGTTGGTATGTTATCAGCTGACAAAGACATAGAATGTAGAAACTTCTTTCTATTTTCTCCTTTAACCTATTTGTCGTCCGTGATAACTGTGATAAGATTAAATAGTTTCTGTCTCATAGTTATAAAATAGTCAGACTTGATACGTACATATTTTGTAATCAAATACCAATGTGTAAAATGCAACGAAAATTTTGGACGCTTAAGAGGGCGCAGTGCGCGCCATTTTGTGAAAAGGATAGCCATAGGATTTCGTGTTCATAGGACAGAGCATACGTTTTTGGAACGGCGTAAACGCAAAAATTAAGTTTCAAGGAACCAAATAATTTGTAATTAGCTAATCAAAACATAATTCTTTTCAATAGGTTTTTGAGATCTCGACTAAATTAAATGCAAAACAGTGCACTCATGTTTTTTTATCGTAATTTTTCGGAATCGTGTTTTCACATTCAAGGAACCAAAGACAACATGTTGAATTTTATGTAATTCCAGGTTTTAACCTAACGGATAAATAAATAAATAAATAAATAAATAATGCTGGACAACTCACACAGCATTATCTAGCCCCAAGCTAAGCAGAGCTTGTGTTATGGGTACTAGATGATAACTGATATATTTAATACAATACACTACATAGATAGATATTTTTATTATACATAGAAAACACCCAGACCAACGGAACAAATTTCTGCAGATCGTACACAAATTTGTTCCGAGGCGGGATTCGAACCCGCAGGGAGTACCCAGTAGGGAGGTATCCAGGGAGTACTGAGATCTAGGGCTAGTTTGACAACCAAATAAAATCCCGCACTCATTTTTTTGCTATTATAAATCGCTGATGATTTCCGTTTCTTTCGGTTTCTTGATTTTATTCTGAATTCAATACGTAGACATCTATTTCTTTTCTTGTGACGACAATGCAAGTGAATCAAAGAACAAAATGGCATAAATTGAATCAGGAATATGTTTGTGGCTAACTAACAATTGTCTGAACCTAGTCGGCACTAACTCACATAAAATAATTGTTAGGGACCAACCTAGACTTATAAATGATGAGAAGAAACAACAATACAGTTCCGTTTGATATATGTTATGAATGTGAGGCACAGTGCAGGGTTCCAGACAAAAGGCAATAAGATACTCTAGAGTGCACTAGACTACTGAATCTTCTGTGACTGCATCCCTACAAATGCAGTGGGTAGGTAAGGCTATACGTATGGTAGCGGATGACATAATCTTTTCAGTATTAGTTAGCTGCAATGGTTTTGGTTTTAAGAAGCCGCTATTTTGTAAGGTTATTGTTAGGGGGCGAAAAGAATCTGGAGTTTTAATTGGACCGACGAAATTATAGGCTCATCTAGACTCAAAGCACAACCGCAAATAATACCTGCTTGGAATTATTGGAATGGAACATATTATCACAGATATTATAAAGGAAGACAAAGAACAAGATGTTCGTCAGTTTATTTGCCATGTTTATGGTGAATTGCAACTATTGCAAGCCAAAGTGAAGTTCAGCAACTGACCGTTCTTACATATTCAAACATACAGCTAATTCATTAATTATGCAGAAGCACCTTTATATGCATGTGTTTTTCAATCGTTGACCTCAAACGGAAGTGGGAGAGCCGTTGCTTGACATAGACCTAAGATTGTGGTAAAACTTGTAGTAGCTGGATGCGATTAATGTGGACAGGGCTAAATAGCGCACATAATTATAGGGCATATTTCCAGTAGACTGATATATCTATACCTCATTAGCTAGCTAGAAAGCTCTCTACAGCACAGCACACGAACACAGGATAATATCAAAATTAAATAATAATGCACACTGAAGAACCAACGGCAAGGATTGTTGAGAAGCCTTTTGCAATTAGAGAGTAAATAAATAAATAATGCTGGACAATACACACCACACAGCACCACCATCTAGCCCAGTAAAGTAAGCTACTCAAAGCTTGTGTTACATAACTGATATATTTAATACATTATATACATAGACAGATATTTTTTTTAGTAAAATACAATTATAAAATATCCTCGCGCTTCATGTAGATTTTAATAAAAAATATAGACATCTTCACGCATCATTAAACTATACATACCACAAATAAGACTACAAAAAGTTAAAAAACAAGGGGAGTATCTAAAATTACAATAACAAGCTTCCCACAAAAATTACCAACCTAGACGATTTCATTATATTTAAACAAAAAATTAAATGTTATTTTGAAACACATGCATTTTATAGCCTCAAGGAATTTCTTAATAGCACCATACAGGAATCCTCATTTTTGGATAACGATAAACTATAAATGAGAAAAACTGAATGAATTGGAGATAGTTACAGATTTGTGTTACATTTATGGAATTGTTTTGTAATTTATTATTTTGAATCAATCTAGAATATAGTAATTTAATTATTAAGTATAGGTATAGACTCTATAATACAGAGTTCATAAAATGTACTTAGATAGGTATTTATTTAAAACTGTAAATGACTTTTCTTAGACTTACCTAATATAGCACAAATTGTTATAAGATGGTGAATAAATAAAATCTGAAATCTGAAATCATCATCTAGCCCCAAAAGAGCAGAGTTCGTATTATTAACCCAAAGTAGAAATTGATTTGGTATTTATACATAAATAAATCTATTCTATACCATTGATAATTTCATAACCTTCGATTCTATTTTGAGAACTTACTCGCTTTTCAATAGATATGACGTTATGTGGCAATGAACAATTATCCAATTTTCCATTACTTAAACAAACACATGTATAAGTACTATTACAATATACGTGAATGAGTAAGCCTGATTTACGATGCCACAATTTAAGCGAATATAACAAAAGAAACAATTAGAGCATTACATTTTACGATCATCGTGTTAACGAATTTGTAACTTGCGAGACAAAAACACTGATATAAGTATTTACTTATTCTATTGTATTAACAATAGAACATTTTATAGAGGAAAAAATATACAGTTCGCTGACCAGTAGTGAATGTAGAGCAAACGTGGTTAGTGCCTACTTTAGAGGCGAGGTTGATTTTGATTTGATTCATCATCCAAATTCGTCGCTCCAATAGTCATTTCGCAACGTGAACCTTTATATACAACCTGCATGACGAGTGGACTGCATCGGCGTAGGCCTTTAGAATAATACCACATTGTATTGATTCATTCAAGCAAATTATACGCTTGGTTCAATGACCCTATAGCACTAATCATAATTTTCTAGGTTGATTCTGATTGCTATCAAAGACGCACAGACAGCAAAATAGGTAATTTACATAATTGGCCTCTAAATACGATAACAGAAGGCAAACAAGTAAAAGTGATACATCACAAAGGAAGGGAAAAGTTTGGGAACAATAGCTTATTTGAATATGCGAAAAGATCCAGTGAAACGGGCTACATACAATAAACGTCCGTAAACTTGACACAGACAGCAATTAAGTCATTATAATCGCGCAAAATTAAGCTCTTCAGCTGAGATAAAATAACATCATAGATATATCGTACCTATCATATAGCAAATTGAGTACGACTGGCGAAAATAGAAAGCAATGGACGATGTGAGATGTGTGTCGCGAGTCTCCGGCGCAGGTGGACGGGAGGGGCGGAAGACAGAGACGCAGCTACATCGGAACTAACACGATGCTAAAAGAAAAGGGACAGGGCACTGAGCGCCCAGTCCGACAACTTCCACACATAGCAACATCTGGCTTTCGTAGAAACTAGAGAAATGCATTGATGGCCCCGGTCATTAGCAGCTCGATAAGATTGACGTCCAAATAAACACACGTCCGAGCGTTTTGCGCGTTCTTCTAACAGAAAATTAAATTTGTTGGAAAAAAAAACACGATCGGCAAACGGGAGGACGCAAACACGAAAATTAACAATACACAAACATCGGCAAATGTTTCCACAGCTGGCAACCTTACAAGTTCGACAATAGGTCTGGTTTTATTGTATTGTTGAATTGAGCATGGGATGCGTGTTTGAAGTGATTTTGCAATCATGGGCGTGGGATCAGTGCTGTGCTGGTACAGTGACATTTGGCTGCAGCGAAGGCAACGCGGGATGCCACAGACTCGGTTTAGACGTTCACTCGCCGCATTCCGCGCGAGACTCGGTTGCGAAAACCGAAACTATTTACTACAGAACAGGTAGTGAGGAATGAAAAACTGGTGGAATTCGAAGCATTGCAGTTGTGGGCACGGAACGAGTCGGCATAGGTAACGTTATACTTGGAAATTCTACTGCAGTAGCTGTAGAAATTGTAACACGTAAAAAAGAAACAAATACTAAAACTTGATCTGGAAACTTGTTTTATGAATTCGACATTACTTTGTGCTATTTTGTGTTGATGCAAAAATATATAAAATCGTAAGTTTCATTCCAGAAATAATCTTCAGTCTGTCTTGCTGACCTGATTTACATTCAGAGAATAGAAGATAGAGCACAGAACTATATCTAAATATATTTCTGTGGGATGGAAGTATATATTGTGTCGACTATAAACATGGAATGCGGACTTTGTAGACAGAAAGGCGACCTTGAATTTAACACCATGGACTTATGAACATACTAGAGAACGTATAAAGAGGGGGACAACGAATACCTATATGTATGGTGTATAAGTTAGAAGATTTGAACATAAAACCGTTCGGAGAGGTACATAATTCATTCGTCATCATTACAGGTACATTATTTGCGAGGCTCATTTGAAAACTAAATTTACTTTTAAACACATTTGGTAAACACCGAATCACTTTAATTAACTAAATTAAATAAACTACTCAACGCAAACGAAGTAAACCAAAACCTAATGACGGTAATAGAGGAAAAAGATTAAATGAAACATGATGAAATGAATAACGGCCTCATTTTTAATCCAAACAGTTTTGATGAGGACTTTAAACATTTTTCATAAACAAACCCTGAACGGATGAAAGTGGAACAAAGTGAGAGTTGTATGTATAGACATTTAAAAGCTATTTACTTCGGCGCCAAGCGGGTGTGGTGATGCATCGTAAAGACTATGAAACAGCCTTTTTATGTTCGGCCATTAATAATATTAGAAAGTAAAGAAAATCTTAGACTGCACGGCTCAATTATATGATGAACACTTTACAAGGCGTAGGTGGTAGTGAAAATTATAATTGATCCTAAAGAAACTGATTGCTGAGATAACTTGAGTTTCCAGCGAAGCAAACTGAATAGAAAGCACGTTAGAAATTTAGACAAATAGAATAAATGGTGCTTCATTGAAACTCGTTTGGTCAAACTGACCACAAGAGGTAACTAAGAGCAGCGACAGGTTCTAGCTGCACTTTGTCGAACGCGATAGTCCATATCAATAAACTTGTTTATATGAAGAAAAGCTCTCCTTTTTAGGTTTCACACCAATCCATAAGAAAGATGCTACAACTTCCAAGTTAAGTAGGTACTTACACGACTTTATTTCGAAGACTGCATTCTTCAGATATATTCAACACAAAGAAAGATAAAACCAATACAGCTATCGAAGGAGCTACCAAATCTCAACACAAACAACGCCAAATAGAGAATGTCACGGATTTAGCATGCAAGTATGCACGACATCCAAATTGTTATTCAATTAATGACGCATAACGATCGTATTACATTTATTGCGCTGCGCACGCCTTTATGTATTACTCGTACAATGAAATAGCAGCTAATCACGACAACAACGGAACACGTGGAGTGTTTTTCACGGGCTGAATGCAATGGCGGATATTTTAGACCTGGAAAATAGGTCAGTAGAGGTTTTCTGTGAAAAAGCGCAACGATCTCGCATAGCGATAAATGGCGCCAGAAATGAATGACACGTGCCAAAAAAAAGTTCGCAAGCCATCGAACACAGAATCCAGTCGACTAGACGGGAATAGTCACATCACGACCTGGCCTGGCCGCCGTCCATGCGGCGAACACCTCATAGACAGTCTTCAGTCGATCACCACCTTACTGCGATCTTGGTTCTTACACGTGCGTAGTTAGGTCTGTTTTGCTGTGGGATGTTTTGGCAGTTGAGTGGGAACGGCGATCGCGGGACGGATATAAGCTGCGTCTGCGCTCCTTACGTAATTTTTGGTTGACGACGAACTCAATACGTCACCGGCTTCTTCCGGATGACAAACGAGCGAGCTGCATGACTCTATTGTAGTAAATCAGAAGCCACATGGCAGGTACGAGACGACCTTGTTGAGATAAATGGTTTAAAATTAGTCCGAGCATTAGATGGACTACATTAGGCAGGCGTCTTGTTTTGATGGCACTTGAGATTCATTTCAAAGATTAAAGTGCCGTAAGCATTTGCTTTCAATATGATATTATATACTTATGACTTAAAAAAATCAGTAAACTTTTTCATATTCGGATAGATTTTCACGAGCATTAAGATAAGATTTTTTTAATGTTAACAGTAATACAACATCCGCTGAGTGAATACGTTTTTACTGTCTCCATAAAGTTTGAAATAACGCAGGAAGTACAGCGTATAAAAGTACTTGTATCTCATAATATACATAAACTAATCGCTCAGCAGAATTTATACAAATTTACAGTAAACAATCTCTTTAAATGACTAAGGTAGTTATTTTTTCGATTGAAAGTCCATGCTCCCTTTAAAGATATAAATGGTGTAGTTTGTCAGTCAGAAGCAGGTTTCGTAATAATATATTAGCACATGCCAGCTAACGAATGGTCGGCATGTCCTTATTCGTTAGTAGCTCCACCGTGATCTCTCTATTAGGAAGCGAGGACGTTGGTTGCTATTTCACATATTGTAGAAATTGAGAAACATTTGTGTACTTTTATTTCATAAAATTTGTTCGAGATAAGATACGATTTAAAAATTTGACTTGTCCAAGTGCTTATACAGGGTTACAGGAAAAGTCGTGCTAGATCCGTTAAGGGCGTGGAGTACCCATCATTCCTGACATATTTCACTATGAAACACCCTACCCTAAACTAAACCCTTTTCGAGATATTCGACTTTTAATTTTTTTATTGAAAATTGCCGATTTTTAGGCAATTAAATTTATTTTTGGTTGTTTTGTGTATCTTATTATTATTATTATTGCATTTTTACATGTGTAATTAGATGCTTTAGGACGTCAATCATTAAAATAGTGCATAAGTTAATTGAATAGACCGTAGTAGACAAGTGAAAGTTAAGAAATAAAAAAAAAATTAGAAAGTTTATTTTTCTCTAAGGGATATCTAAAAAAAATATTATGGCAATTCTTCGGCAGATGTTTTTAAAAATATCTACGTTTCATCAGCTATCTAACGAGGTATAATAATCTAGGGTTTTATTCAATTGCATTGAAAAAAAATTAGTTTTATAGGCGACAGTGGAGAAGAAAATTTATACTTAGCCCTAAAAAGTAAAAGTAAAACAATAGGTAAGCATGAAATGTCATTTATTAAAGGTTTTCACACAACTTTTTCTTATTCTACAGTTCATGTTCAACATGGCCGCCTCTATTTCTGATACATTGTCGCATCCTTCTACGGAGACCAGTCTTCACTACTCCAGTGGTCAACGTGGTCCTCATTTTATTTGCTGCATCCACAATCCTTTCTCTTAGGTCTTCCACAGACGAAACTGGATTCGGCTCGCTGTACACAAGACTTTTCATGCACCCCCACACATGAAAATCCATGGGGGTTAGGTCCGGACTTCTTGCTGGCCATGGCAACGGCCCACCTCGTCCTATCCATTTGTTTGGATAATTTGTGTCCAGCCAGTCTCTGACACTTCTCCTGAAATGGGCAGGGCAGCCATCGTGTTGGAACCACATGTCCCTGATCAGGTTGAGTGGCAGATCATCCAGCAAATCACTCAAGTCTGCTCTCAGGAAATTTTCGTAGCTTTCCCCATTTAAATTATCCGGTAGAAAGTAAGGTCCAATCAAATGATTGGAGATAATGCCCATCCACACATTCACGCTGAATCTTCGTTGGGACCCCTTCACTCTTTTCTTATTGGGATTCCTTAGTGCTTTTGGGGCCCAGTAATGGGCGTTGTGATAGTTAGTTATGCCATCTTTATCAAATTTGGACTCATCCGTCCACAAGATATTTCTTAGAAAATCTGGGTCTTCTACGTCAGCATTTAGCATAAATCTGCAAAAGTCCAATCTTCTCGCGGGGTCTCCTTCTTCAATAACGTGTACCGGCGTGTAATGGTATGGGTATAGGCCAGCAGTATGCACTGTAAACCACACTCTCCATTGCGAAAGTCCCAGATCACGGGCAACAATATTAGTGGAAGTAGTCGGATCCGCTCGAAAGCGTTGCACTATCTCATTGTCCTGTTCTTCGTCGTCAATTCGTGGTCTACCCATGTCTGTATTACGTCTCAAAACAGAGCCAGATTCTCGAAGTCTTCGATAAACTCTGTCAAAAACGGCCACATCCGGCACTCGACGACCGGGGTAGCGAGTTACGTATTCGTTGCGAGCTTGCGCAGATACACAATCGCAGTATCCGTAACAAATAAGCATATCAGCATATTCCTCAGGTGTGTAGGACGTCATCTTCAACACTTCCGTATCACAGGTACAAATCAGAGTCCGGTTAACAAGTATAGTAGTCACAAATCAGAAGAAATAGTCCAGAATCACAGCCAAGTCGAGAAAAAGAGCAAAACGATATCACATCTACTATGTACGAAGCACAAAAGCAGACTGACAACCAAAACAATACCCCCTGTTGTATTCCCAGCCCTAACCGGTCTCTACACATTTTTTCTTTCATTCATACCTACATAAATCGTCACTTGTCTCGCTCTCACGGTGTGTCTGAACTTGAAGGACAATAGGCGCGGGACCGTTAGAACTGCTACCTGGAGCGTCCCAACTACTTTTTTTCCACGAAATGTAATACAAACCCTAGATTGTTATACCTCGTTAGATAGCTGATGAAACGTAGATATTTTTAAAAACATTTGCCGAAGAATTGCCATAATATTTTTTTAGATATCCCTTAGAGAAAAATAAACTTTCTAATTTTTTTTTTATTTCCTAACTTTCACTTTTCTACTACGGTCTATTCAATTAACTTATGCACTATTTTAATCATTGACGTCCTAAAGCATCTTATTACACATGTAAAAATGCAATAATAATAATAATAAGATACACAAAATAAACAAAAATAAATTTAGTAGCCTAAAAATCGGCACTTTTCAATAAAAAAATTAAAAGTCGAATATCTCGAAATGGGTTAAGTTTAGGGTAGGGGGTTTCATAGTGAAATAAGTCAGGAATGGTGGTTACTCCACGCTCTTAACGGATCTAGCACGATTTTTCCTGTAACCCTGTATGTAAGCCCTTAAGAAATACAAATTATAGTTTTCTGATAGCAATAGACCCTGTTAAAATGGATGATATCATGAACAAATAATATTCATTTACAACCCAAATAGTAACGTGAGTAACAAGCTAGACCGGAGATAAAAACAATAAACAGTACGTGCATGTTATTTAAATATCCAAAAGATTCATAAGAATTAAGAACCGTCGTCGGTACATAATAGTTAAATTATTTTAGAAATATTCGAAATAAAAATAAGAAAAAACATTTTGACTAAATCGTCTCCACATTTTTTTACAGATGTCAAAACGACAGCTTACGTCCAAAATGACGCCTAATATCAGAAGAGTCAGCGTTGCCTTTGGCCTCTCAAGAGCTTCTAGCCAGACGAAACGTATTTTTCTGTGATCTGAGTGAAACTTACACGCGCCTTGGACTTGAGTAAGCAGTAATGCCCATAAAGGTACCAAGCTGGGTCCATAATATCGCCTCTTTTACCTCCAACTACCAGCATTTTGCAAAAACGGCGTGGGTATTGAATTGAGGACGTTCACCCGCAGCAAAGAGATCCGTCGTATTTGGAGTTACTCCAAAAACAGTAACTGGCTATGAAATTAGTTATACGACTGCTTCGTTGAATAAATAATATACAAAGACCACAGTCAGAATCCTGGAATTCAAAGTTCTTGATATATCGGTCGTATAAGAAGGTCGTATATAAAATTCACGCCCAGACATCCCGTAGATATAAATAAATCAAGAGAAGGAAATATATATTAAATAGATAAACGATTTATCTGTGGACGCTGCATCTTACAAAAAGAATACAGAATTTGTTGTTTGTTAACTGGACCATTAAAAAAAGTTGCACAAGCAACAATAGGAACAATATGTGACCAATAACATCAGAACAAAAGACATTCGTGATTGTAAATCATTGGAAAATAATAAAACAGTCCACCAGAACGCCAACACGAGATAAAACGCTATCAGGGCAACATGCGAAACGCAATCCACATGTCCATATTATTGTATAGACGTGTGGTGTGACAAACATGTATTTTGGTTCTCAAATTACAATGAAAAGAAAGTTAAAAAGTAGAGAATGAATTTCTGAGAACATACTTCAGCTACGATAGGGCTACTGTGAACATTGCAGCATAAGAACAACACAATAACTCAATTGTTGTTGAATAGGAGACGTTTTTTCCACATTAGGGATTTCGCAATATTGAATCAGCGGAAGCAAGGGTCGGCCCCAACCATCAAACAAAGACGAGCATTATGTAGTGATAGAGTGTTCCATACATTACACGACAATGAAGTAGGAAGGGCTATTTTCAACGAAATAAAGAAGACCCTATTCCCAAAATATGATTAGACCTAGAACAATGTATTTCATTGATAAGAGGATGACAGAAGTAGCCGTGAAATAAACAATTTGCATGACAATGGAGCATAGTTCCTCATAATATTACAAATGAAGGGAGACCTTGTGGTAGAAAAGAACGTAAGATCATTGAGATGTCAGATATTATCAGATAACGTGACGAGGAAAAATGTGATACAAACTCACGTCAAATGTGTAAACAAGTGTATAAACTCAGGTTAGTAAGTATAATATACTAAGATGTAAAATAAATATACTTATTTGAGGTACTTACGATGCGGTGAGTGCTAAGCTGTTTGCGAAAGTAGATATACGTACCAGGGTAGTATAGTATTTTATTATCATAATGTATTTCGTCTACCTTGATGTCGGAATTGGTAAGCTAGGTAGCAGACAGCATAATCATTTAACTGCTTGAAAATCGTACCGTACCTGAAAAAAAATTAAAGGTGGTTAGAAATTATCTTTAAAGAAACAAACACCTCTCGCAATTCATGTGGCACAGAATGTGAAAGTTAAAAGGTGTAAAGGTCCGAAAGTAAGTAGGTAATTTTGCAAAGTAGCACAACCAATCAAAATTACACTTACCGATACTTTCCCTAAACGAAAGAAGTGCAACCAAATTGCTTATACAGGTTATGTTTTCAATTACCTACTCTACTCAACATTAGCATCATCGTCATCATTCAACCCGTCCGTAGAAGTAAATACCCACGGCTAGCTATAGGCTTCCTTTTACACATCTGATTAATCGGTCCTGTGCGAGCCTTATTCACAGCCGTATGGCTAATAAAGCTTACTGCAGTTGATAAGAGCGAAAAAAAAGACTAAAAAAACATAACTCTCCGTTTTGCACAGCCTGGTAAAAAGGTGGATGCATTGTGGAAGCTAAGGCTAACGATGATAATAAATTACGTTCAAAGTTCTAAAACTACAAGCTCAATTCTAGCGTTGATTCGATAACCACAAAATATGCAATTGGTACGTGAGGCCCCGGGGCTTCGAGAAAGTATCAAGTAAGAGGTAAGAAAGTGCGTGGACGCAAAAACACCGGACCACCTCGCACAAGCTCGGAATACTTCGCGACTTCTCGGTCCATGTGAACGAGGGACTTTTTGCACCATTTAAGGCTTACTAGTCAGTGCTCTTTCCTTACACGGACACATTTACGAGTAGAAATGTAAAAAATATTTTCAAACTCATAAAATATTACGATTACAAGAAAAAGTTCTTGCCGTAGGTAATAAACATGCTGAACATACAGGTTGTTGTAATGTCTGGTCTGGGTAAAAGTTATCAAACGAAAGCTTTCTGAACTAGGATGTTTAGCTACACATTGTTTAGCTTAATGGTTCTTAATAGTGAGCAATAATGATGCATTGACTTCAAAGTCCCAGTCCGAGGTTTACATGGACTGACTCTTGCGATAATATAGCAACACGAACGAAAGGTGTAATAGCTGCTTATACTTTTGATCAGAATTCATTGCCAGGTTAATAGCGGTATTGCAAACGCAAGTTGTGTCGTAGCGTTGACGGATGACTTCCAGGTACGAAGTTCCCTGGGAATATATGCCAGCTCTATAAGTTCACCCTTGGGAATATAAGAAATGTATTACGGCTTTTATGATGACATAATCAATCGAAGAAAATGGAAAATTATTTATGAAAGATAATATACCATATAGGGTACTATGTAGGTGGTAGAGTCAAGAGTTAACAAACTATTTTGCATCAAGGATTATGTCAGCCAACAGCTAATCTAATTATTCCTCTACTGACCCACATAAGAGAGGTTAATGCTATGCAGCGTGAGCTATTGAACTAAACTATACCATTCGTATAATTGTAAAGTAATTGAGTAACATAACATTGAGGTTGAAATAGTAGACACGAACTGTGATTGCTCTAAAATGGAGTGATGACGTAAAATCGAAACCACACGAAGCGTGACCGAATAACTCTAAAATTGTAATAATAGACTGTAACGAGACATACATCGATATATCGCCGATTGTGGGCCATTTGGCAAGCGCCACGGGAAGTGGGCGACATTGCGAAACCACCTTGGGATTAGCACGTATTAATTATTTCGTGAAATCGAGATTTAAAATATTGTGAACATGCGGTTCTAAATGGAAACACTCGAGTTTAACCATGAGATGATAACCTTGCTTTTGAGATAGCAGAAGCTACAGAATCAGCAGATAGCTCATAAGATAACTAGCGTCCTATTTCCTGACATACACTTCGAAAGATAACAAGTCTCTTGAGAAATAAACATGATATAAGTTAACTTGATCACATTCTAAGTTAACAACAACGTGTTTCCCAATGAAAGATAACCATTTTTTGTTACTGTTACTATTTCCAAAGCAATGTCTGAAATGTCTTTCAAATATAAAAAAAAACTGGTAGGCTATGCCAATCCAATCAATTCGCTGATGATTCACTGAAGTGCTAAAGCCACGATCAATAATCAAAATTAGCTAAATAGGAAGTCATACCCTACAAATAAACATAAATTCAACGCCGCCTATCGTTTCCCCACATAAATCTGCCTCTATTAAGCAATCTGACCAAATGAAAGTGCTGGTTATAAAACGGTGGGTGGCGCGTGGGATAGGCTGGAACAAAGCGGTTTACATGTGGGTGAAATCAAGGAGAACCACCTATGAATATGTTGACGTAGCGAAATTTTGTGTGTGGATATCAGATGTCTTAATAAAATTTTACAAATGTTGATGCAATTTTTTTAGCTGTTCGCTGAGTAAAAAACTGTTAGTTTTCTTTGATCAAACAAGGATTTTTAAAGAAGTATACTGGTAAACAGTAAATATTCTCAAGAAAGCTCGCACATAAGCAATCAATTCAAAATTGCCATTAAGCTAGAGTTATTAATATTATTGAAAAAGAAAGTAACAATCTAATTATCACTAGTACTTTATTATTTACAAATGAAACAATTGAGCTAGAGTTAAACTAGCCCATAGGAAACTTCTTTCATTTATGTTACAAGAGTTTACTTGATGAAGCAATAGGTTAGGAGGTATCAAGTTCGCTTCTATTGTTACAAAACAGATCAAAGAGCCCAACCAAATGAATGAAGGAGATGAATGAATTACGTAAAGCAGGTCATTGGAAGACACCTGTTAAAGAAAACGCAAGCGTAACAGTTCCGTAACGATCATCTATTGTCTGACCTTGATTTTGTCGTCGCCGAAACGGATAATGAAAGTGCTGAGAAGATTTTATGCTCTTTAATGGATGGTAATTGTAACAAGGTTTTGTTACATTTTTGTCTAAGTCTCTACAACTCCAACTGTTGTTTTTTTAGTAAGAGCTGGCCATAAAAGAGTTATCACGGTTATAAACAAGAAAGAAAGAACGGCTATAAAACGTAAGTTATCATAAAATATGTAATATGATAAAAACAATTATAGGAATGTTTCCGTCTTCTATCAATGAAGTCGCTCTTTGAACTTTGTTTCTTATGGAAATGCGAATAACCAGAGTTAAAGCATGTTCAACAAGACTAGAAAACCGTTCCATGTGAATTACCATACGTATTTGTTTAGATAATTCACAGTCGAAGCTCGTGTTGTAACGGGGTCGTAGAAAGCACCTCATCTTGACAAAACTGAAATTGACCATACGGCCCACAAGATTTGCATTACAAGGTATTGGAGAAGACTTTCGACATTGTTTGCTGTCTTGTCTAGGTTCGAAGGTGATTTGTTTTTTACGCATGGAGCTGAATTCACTGTTGACACATGCACAAGCACTCTTAACGGAGAATTTTTTACGCCAAAAATAGTGTTTTGTAGAGGTAGCGTGACATTTTATGTTAAATACATAAAATGTCTTTTCAAATTTAAGGAATAACAAACGACTAGGTACCTTAAAATACTATAAAATCTGATTTGTCTGATATAATATAAAGCTTAAATATATTCTAAACGGTTTATACATAAAAAATAAACGAACATGCAACTACATAGAAGACCTAGGTGCACATGCATTAGATCTAGGTAGGGCTTAGTTCCTTAATTATAATACAATAAAGGAGCGCAGGAGGTTTTAAATGGCAATATGGCCATGCAAGCCTATACACAAGTCAAACTACAAATTATCAAATCTCAAATCATCAAATCTATAAAAAATCAAGCACTTGCATCACCTTTTACGTTTATTAACTCAGAATCATTCAGTCCCGTAGCAAACCAAGTTGTCATAAAGCCTATTAGCGATCCGCGCAAACATTCACATAACAATAAACACAGAGCTTTGAGGGCATTCACTGTTCTCATGACGGTAGCACAGTTAGCCGACCTTCGCATCCACCGAGTCGAGTTCGAATCGAATCACAGCTTTAATGGTACGTGATAGGAGCTTCTTCACATGTAGGGTTTGTAGGGATACAACTGCAGGAATTTGCATTGTCATCTACGTTTTTGATGAGGTTATTGATAGTATACTTTATTAGAATGTGATAGAGCTGGGGCTGGATGAAATAGATACATTGGTTGCGTCAGGAAATAGACTTGCAATTGACGCTCAGTAGTGGATCGCGGTGTAGATGAATAACGAGACTTCAATGTACAGAGTCTTCAGTACTGTATCCGGCAAGGTTTATGTATGAGAGATTAACGAACCGCCCCGGCTTCGCACGGGTGCAATGCTGATACGGATTGTTTTGTAGACCTTTTTAAGGTGTACAATACTGTATTATATTATTTTGATCTATCTCGTAGTGTTCAGCCAGCGTTTGCAACGTAAGCGCAAAAAATGTGTTTATTTATGACATCACATTAGAAACCTCTAAAATTATCTTTGTTTCTCTACTATATTATGCATGTATTATACATATAAACCTTCCTCTTTCTGAATCATTCTATCTATAAAAAATAACCGCATCAAAATCCGTTGCGTAGTTTTAAATCTAAGCATACATAAGGACAGACAGACAGCGGGAAGGGACTTTGTCTTCTACTATTGTAGAGATTGGGCTGCATAGCATAGGTGTCAGGTTCTTTGATTTTATATTTAATATTGGCCTTACCATTTCGTTTTTAACTATTTGGAAGTTTAGATTACAAGGTGTAACACCAGTGGGGCAGGCACGGAGGTCGAGCCCCCAACCAGCGCACATCTTACACCTTTATGATAAAAAAGCTTCCGTCTTCAGCTTCGCACTCTTTTTTCCGGGATAAAATGTAGCTTATGTGTTATTCCAGGTACAGATCTTCATGTGTGCAAATTTTCAGCCTGATCCATTCATGAGTTTTGGCGCTGTCTTGGGTCAATCATCTTCACAAAACGACATAAACTTTCGCTTTTATAATATTAGTAGGATAAAACTTAAAAAGCATCACAAGATATCAAGAAAACCTAGTCTCAACACCAGCTCGTAAATGTTAATGGCGCACCTCTAGGGTGACCCTTTCGACCCTCAACATGAATCACCACGAGAATGACACTAATATATAGCTAATGTTAATCTTACACTCGTTCGACGCGTGTTTACTGACGGATTATAATAAGTTAAGAGTTGTCTTCAAATTCATTTTCACTTAAGAGGGCGCATTGCGCACCATTTTGTGAAAAGGATAGGCGTAGGATTTCGCGTTCATCATACGAGCGGGACAGAGCATAAGTTTTTGGAACGGCGTAAGCGCATAAATGATGTTTTTGCTATTTACAGAAAACTACACAACTTATGAAGATTCTGTATTAAGGAACCAAAGAATTAATCATAACCTACGAATGAAAACATAAATATTTTTTAAAGACCGCAGGATAACTGAGATCTCGACCAAATTAGGTGCAAAGCAGTGCATTTCACTCATGTATTTTTTTCGCAATCGTGTTTTTAATTTAAAAGGAACCTAAGTAAAATGTGGAGTTTTATGTTTTGCGAGTTTTTTACCACGGGGATCCCGTGACTACTGAGATCTAGGCCTAGTTTGACAACCAAACCCGCTAGCTTCGCCCCATAAGTATCTCATTTTTACAAATCATTTTGTAAAATCGGTTCTATAATCCAATATATTTTATGTCACTAAAGGCATGAATGAAAACTTCCCAAAAACTGATAAATATTAACCACAGAAAACCCAGAAATTATCATCCTTGTTTGAAAACGGACGACAAACGAATGAAAGCTTTCAAAACTAAAAATTATTCTGCAATTTGCTCCGATTATACGTCATGAATATTTTTCAACAATCTGTTCTTTGATTTTGTAATCCAGTCCTGTGCTTTGATTTTGTAATACCTTTGTTTCCAAAAAGTATCAAGGATTCTAGAACCGAGTATAAACATTGTAGAGCTCAAAATTTACTTTCATCGAAGGCCAATTAACTACACATTTATCATCATCAGACATCATCACTGCATGCTTTCACCTGCTAGCCCCCTGATCGTCACGTTTTGAACGCTCAGATTGATAAGATTCGCCATTACATCTCGTTTCTACTCGATTTATTCCGATACAATTGCCAATTGTTTTTCACCATTGCAGTTATTACGACGATGTCCTTCAATAGATCAATCGCGTAGGTCGTAAAATTCAGTATGACGTTATACTATACTTATATATTTTTATAGTTCGTAGCCTGTCAGAAGAACCAAAGGGGCCATAAAGCTTATTATCCTTTAGTTTATTTTTCATGTTTTTTGACCATCACCACCACCATTTGTGATACTTTTTCGTACTCAGTCCCCGCATTTGTTTTCTCTGACTTATTAAGTGAATATAATTTTTCTGCTCGATCTGTAAGCTCGATACATATCGAAGCTTTCGTCAGTTTACGATATTTTTCGAGCACGGAGATAGATTCCCATCACTATTCTTAAGAAGAGGTAGAGTGTATAAAAACAGAAAATTAATGCATGGACGGAGCATAAGTTGTACCTACTTCCCTAACATTAGATAGTACTTACATTACGTACCAGATGGTACCAGCTACCAATGTTTGAATACTCATTGAAGGACATAGGTACCTAACCTACCTTCCCAATATTGATGAGAATTTCTGAAATGTGAAGATTTCCGGTTTTAACTTTTTAGCACTATTGTATGTTATAACTTCGGCTTGCAAGGTTACTGCATGTTATTTACCTGGTTGCTTATTGTTAACAGTAGTAAGGTAGAGAACTATATTTAGCAGGAAATCCAATATATTATTTCCAAGCCTCAGTTTGAACTCCACGATTCTTTGTATGCGGATCACGAGAACGAGAACTTTCCATGCACGATAGATCTAATGAAAGTTTTTGGGCACAAAACTTCAAGTTTTCCCACACAAAGATCGGTTGTCAGATAACATGGGATTATGTTGACGGACGACAGAGTAAAATTTGGACAATTATGGGATTTTCTAAGGTGATTTATGATGATTTTATAGAAAACGGAATACAAAACAATTTAACCAATTCACTCACTGCTGGGCCTCTGTAAATGACCTGTAAATTTCAAAAGACGACTCACAAAGGACCATTAAGAATGGTGTGCCATTCTTACTGGTCCTTTGTGAGTCGTGTCCAGTAATTCCTAAATAAAGTTGTGATGTCATCGGACCATCATAAATCGGGTGGGCAAAACAAGTACCTAATGTTGTAAAGGAGGGAAGACGGGTAAATGGAAACCATCACGCCCTTGTAGGGCTCATGTAGGGAAGGGACTACGTACCTCAAAAATCTCACCTGTGTGTAATACCTACATATGTAGTAAACCATGTTCTGTACCCCTGCTGGAAGGGGTACAGAACATATATATCTCTTGTTTCCACTCTTTTCTATTAGATATAGGTACGCCAGTAAGGTCCATTTTCAGGTGCGCGTCTAGTCAATCATACTATTAAAACATGATACAGATCACTGATTCTTGTAAAAGTGAAACAGTAAGTGAGATTGAATTGAAATGCCGTGTCTTATGACACCGACTGAAACCGCAATATTTCAATGAACCGCAATATGCGTGCAAAGTGCACCTTATAATATTTTGACCCAAGTATCAGCTTTCGCATGTTAACTAGCATTACAGTAAGTGAACCGATCAGCGTACACGGTACTAGTATTATGAATAAGGTTAGTGTTATTACATGGTAGGTAGTTAGTAATAGGAGAATAGTTTGACTTTGGACAGCGAGGAGAAAGCCTGTTATGGTAAAATTAACTATATTTGCATTGGAATACGATATTTTTGTAAGCAGTGACTAATCTTGTAAGAAAAGGTTAAGCGTAGGTGATATTGACTGCGGCCGTATAAGTCCATCAGCTCAAAGCGTTTTCTTCAAAGACTCACGTAAGTATCTTAGATGACAAATCTCTGAATTTAAGAAAATAATGTAATAAAATACCGTAGAGGTCGAAGATATCGTCGAGAAGTGGAATCAGACTTCATAAAGACCCCTGAGGTACCCTAAGATTGTTTTATCCTGTGTCAAAGTTATTTTTGTTTTTCCTAGTTATTTGAGAAGTCAGGATCAAAATAGAGATATTTACTAGTCGCCAGAAGTTATTTATTCTAGAGTTTGCAACAGGATTATTCTTTTATTTGCAAGCCTATCAGTACAGTTATATGGAGGGTTTGGGCTGTAAACTTTGAATTGCAAATTAGAACCGTAATAAGGAAGATAGGACGTGTCTTAAGTTAGTTTTAGTGGCTGAGTGAGCTGTATTATGTGACAAAACCGACTGCGAAAAACCATACTTTTTCCAGAGCGAGAAAAGCCATAGCTCTAACAATGATGATGACCGAATTCATTCTCCTAGTTGATGATGGTGATCTTTGTTGTTTATTGGAATAAATTTTAGGTAGAGAAGATTACAGAGGACTAATTTACTTTTCCTTTTGATCTATCTACGTATAAAAAAAATTATCCATATTTCGTTTGGTCGCGGCATCACGCGAGAACGGGTGGATCAAATTCGCTAATTCTTTTTGTGTTGTGTTTGTTATTGTCAGGAGAAGGTTCTTATTAAAGAAAAAATCAAGAAAGTTGAAAATATAAATTTCCACGCGGGCTAATCCGCGGGGCGGAGCAAGTCCTCAAAAAACGTTGGTAACTGGTAAGTCATTATGAACAAGCAAAGTACTTTTGAAAGCCTCTGTGAAGCAACTAGCAATGGTTCACGAATCAATCACGACCATCGCTCAGTTTCAATCAATAGCAGATTATTTGGCACGGAGCTCGTCTCGAGAGATAAATCTGAGCTTGATTGAAATTGTTTGAATATCCAAATTCTATTTTGAGTTGTGGTGACAGATTTATTTCCTGGTTAGATATAGAAGAGAATATGAATTTTTTATCACTCGCTCTACCTACAATGAGCTGTGAAGTAAAACACCTCTACCACCAAAAAGACTCAAAAGTTTCTGCTAACTTAACTGCTTCGGAAGATGAACTACAGTTATATAACGGAATGGTGGCCCAGAGACGCTAAACGACAAAGAGGGAGACACAGAGCGATGGTCAGAGGACATCGTCAATGAAAAAGGAAGCACAGGACCGGTCAGCTGCAATAGAGAGGAGGCCTAAGGTCATCCGGGTGCTTAGCGTACCGAATACATAGAAGTTATCTTATAAAAATTATCGTTGTTTGACGAATTCTTTACCGATGTGCGCAGGTTACCTACGAACCTTAGTTGTGTTGGAAGAACAACGACGTTTCATCCGTTAACGACTTCTTCGGGGTGAGGGCGGTTCTAGCCGCATCTCTTCGGACACTATAAGGTTCGTGGCTAACCCACTTAGATACGTAATGTAGAAGTTATCTTGTATCGTTGTTAGTTAAATGACTGGATTTATGATATAAATTAGATTGCAGTGATTTTTCAAAATAATACGCCTAATATCAAAGTTATAAAGGGAATCTGAGAAGCCTTAGTTTCTGTCTGCAGCGGGATTACAAACTGTTTATTGCAACCGTCTCGCCTAGCCGTCTATTCCCTGACTAACTCGTCAGTAACTCTATCTGTCTACTAACCGCTAGCTAGGCATACCTACGTAGCTAGATAGATAAAACGTTGGTTTATTAATTCTGTCTGCCTGCCGAAATGAAATTAAACAATGTAGTCCCTGCAGTAGGTTATTTTTTTATCCATTTATCTTTAGAACCCTTCGTGACAGAGCGTTGTTTTGGAAGTACGCAACAGAAGTTTTTTTATCACAACTGATCGACGATAACTATTGCATTACGGTTGAAGATATCGTCAAAGTCTCAGGGTATATTTGGAAGGGAGAGTCACAAGGCAGAGGAAGCTGGCAAAATCAAAAGGAGGTCTGTACCAAGCAGTGAATACTCGTGAGTATTCACTGCTTGGTACAGGCCTCCTTACACTCTAGCCCGTGGGCTAGAATGTTAATGATGCGGTAAGATAAAGGTAGAGTTGACCTATTGTAGTTGTGTATATTCTGCTGTTCACTAAGCAATGTTGACATGTTATTATTTCTCATTATAATGAATGACAGACTTCTGTGCTTGTTTTGCTGCAGGCATTTTCGATGCGATGCATTTTTTCTCTATTCTACCATAAACAACAAGATCTTTGACAAATTTGGTTGAAAGGTTTGAGATTGTCCACGAATATTCCAAGCGTCATCCGTTCATCGGTGGACCTCGAAAATCTGTGTCTGCTTAGCCACCGAAATGTAAATACTCGCACTCGCATTTAAGGCGCGCTTTACGACTTGAAAGCGCAAGCATTCGCACATTGACCCAGAGACCATATGAAAACACCGTGTGAGGCGTCGACCCGTACCTAAGTATAGCTAATGCTTTTAAAACATTTATCTAACTTAATCTTCTCATGCTTACATGGGTTTAGAGTTTTAATAGCCATAAAGCTGTTAAACAGTTATTAGGACCTGTCATATGCCTTTGGTATTGGTTCCATTCCAAGCTCTCTAGGTTTAATTCACTGTTTTTGGTTAGAGCTCTCAACTAGAATATTATGAAGATGAATGACAACTGTAGTGCATGATTTTGAAGACAGAAATAATATTTCAACATGCTAAGGTCTGCTGAAACAATATTTCTAGACTGAATCAATGCAACTTAAATTTTTATTGGCTCTGCATCTGGTGTGATAAAATTCTACCTAGTTGGCTCTTTTAAGATACAATTAGGTACAAAAAAGGCCAATGGAATGAAATGCAAACATAGCTGTATTTGCAAGAATGATAAATGGTAAATCTGGATAGTCACCTCAGTAGTGAAAAACTGTACAAAATCTAAACTTCAGAAAATCACACTCAAACTTTTGATTGGTTAAAATTTTTTATGTTTTTCTAGGCTACATAATGAACCTATAAAACTGAATTCTGACTTTCGGTAGTTGATTTTTTTGAGAGTGGGGAACAAATCCTTCCTAGGGGCATCATTCTGGACCCTATTGAGAGCTTCTATCTATTCTGTATTTTTTGTAGTGTTCAAGTCTGCCCAGCCTATGAAAGAATTCAAAGTTCCTGACAACTGAACAGCACAAACTCACTGGTTGGTTATTGGGCTTCTTGCCAGGTTAGGTCAACAGCCTTCTGTGATGCGAGTCAAATCAGGTTTTTTATAGGCAAATGTAAGTGGGTAAGTAGGCTCTACTTTATTGATGAATTATTTATTTATAAATACCACATTCTTGATTAACATGGCTTTTTATAGTTTCGAATATGTTTTTAAGATTGTACCTATAGGTAGGCCGAGTTAAAAATTATAAGTTTAGACATTAGAAAAATTGAATTGACTGTGCTTTAACTGTTTGCGCAAGGGTTAAATTTTTTAAGATTTTGGGTCCGATTAAAAAAAAGAACCATTAGTTAAATACCTAATCATTCGTGTTGTAAAAAACTTATGAATTTCAAGCCGAGCAAATGAGAGACAAACACAAAAATAGTCCAGAGTAGAAATAAAATTGTTTCAGCGAACGGCATGACAGTTCGGCCTGAGCTCTGCCATTCCTGTGTTATTTTTAAAACGGGACTTCTTGTGTCTGTCTTGAGCAATAAATATGATCTCATTCTTTCACAATGCACACATGATGATAGGTCAGGAAGAATGGTGTAAGTACTATGGTCGGTAGACAAAATTATCATTGCTGGCTTGCTTCTAAAAATAGCACAGATTCACCCTGGACGTGATAGCGCCGCCTGCATAACGTAAAACTGATACCTCGTTTACAACGAACTTAATAAGCTCAGGTAAGTAAACCTACACTATCGAAATACAGGTGTATTGTGGTAGATAAGCACTAAGTTTCCAATCAACAGGTGAAAGCAGACGCTCAATACCGGCTTCTAGCCTCTGGGCGAAGATGCCCTGATATCTGGACACAGCGGTCTTCAAATAGCCACTTTCACGTCAACAAACAGGCAAAACCTCTCGTAAACCAATCACCTCGTAAAAATGCAAAATAAATGAATGGGCGATAAATACCTTTTCCTTCGCCCGTCCGGCATGTTTTTGCACAGTTTTCGCGAACAACGCACTTTTACCTTCAGACATTTTTATCACTATTTCATAACCGAGCGAATTTATTTCAATACACCACAATCTGCATCCGAATTTGGTTGCAGCTGTTTGATTGATGTCACACGTCAAAATCCAGTTACGTGCTGTCCCCGCGATGTACTGTCGCGAATGCAAGAAAAATTACACCCCAGCGCCGTGCGGGCACCGGTGGTGTTTCGCAAAGACGTGTGATTTGTAGTTTCAAAAACACTTACTAGAGGTCTCTGCTAATCTTTCCTTCGAAGATAAAACAAAAAAAATCCATTAAAAATATGGAAAAAGTGAAATTTTTACATCTAACCTTGCAATAATAAAAATAAACCTTTCTTTTTTCGCTGTTGGGTAATAATAAGCCGCCGCCGCCGTGCGAGTTTTACACGACGACACCAAATTGATTCATGGACACTTTATACAACTAGTGCCATCTATGAGCTAAGCGCATACATTCCAACTGTGTAGCTATCGCTTTCCTTGATTAGATGGCATTCAACACGACAAATCTTATAAAATTGTCTATGATACTGGCAATATTATATTGCGTAGAAAGAGTATGCTATTATATTGAAATGAAATTTAAAAGAGCGATTCAGTCATTCATTCGTAAATTACATTCCAAACATTCGTTCTTTCTTTCTGATTTCAAATTAGGTCGAATTTGTTTTCAAAACAAAAGTTTGTAAAGTTTTATTTCCGGCCATTTTCGCCTATAATCAGCAATTTTTACAAGTTTTCGCGACAAATAGCTAAACATGGTAAAAAAGGCTTTTAAACCTACTACTACCTATCACTGAACTGGAATTCGGGATTTCATAAGATTATTTATTGGTAAAATTGTCACACTCCACAGGATTCAAAAACTGAACTCCAGAAAAATGCAATCCGCGATGCACGAAAAAAAGAACTTGATGTCTACCAGCGTGCCCTTGATATCCAATGGCTGAACAGCAGGATGGAAGACGGCCGGATGGGCCGCTGCATGGCCCTGATCAATCGAGAGGCCGAGATGGAGAAGGACTATCAAGAGGTATTTTCTCCCCTTTTCTATGGTAACTTGGATGGAAAATATTAAAAACAATGTTAAGAAACTGTACGGGGTCGCTGTGGAGTTTACGGGACGCAACGAAAAATAAACTTTTTTTTACGACTTCCGTGGCGCAGCAGGCGAAGATCCGCCTGCGACGCAGGAGGTTGCGAGTTCGATTTCCGCCTCGGAACAAATTTGTGTACGATCTGCAGAAATTTGTTCCGTTGGTCTGGGTGTTTTCTAAGTATAAGAAAAAAAAAAACTATCTATGTAGTGTATTGTATTAAGTATATTATGATCAGTTATTTAGTACCCGATACGATATAAAACAAGTTGCAGGAACTACATGGGGTAGAGTGGCCATAGAAAGGCCAGAATGGAGAAGACTGGAGGAGGCCTTTGCCACCTGGCAAACAGACACACAGAGATGGAGGAAAAGAGATATATATGAACCACAAAGTGAAAGTGTCTTGTCCGAATAAAGGCTTATTATTATTATTTAGTACCCATAACACAAGCTCTGCTTAGCTTGGGGCTAGATAATGCTGTGTAAATTTTCCAGCATTTATTTATTTATTTATTTTCAAGGTCTTTGACCTTGATGTCAATGACCTTGAGATCAGGAACCCCCTACAGGTCGGGTTAACTCGCAGATTCATACATAAAGTAGGAACTACTTAAAACGAGGACTCCTTTATTATGTCTCTGGGTGCAATTATACATATACACACCCTTTCAGTCATAGAGTCGCCACGTAAACACAAGGTCATTGAACTAAGAGGTCAAGGTCACTAAGAAAAGTTGCACCCTAAGTGACCCCCTCCACGATTCTATAATAAAATATATATTTTAAATAAGCATAAAAGTTTTCCTCAAAAATTTGATGGCCATGTAAGTTTTCTGAATTTTTACGGCGAGGGTTGTACTGGTGGGTCGGTCCTGACATTCCTACATCTGTGATTTGGACCCCTAACTCCATACCGTACAACTAAGCTATGCCTATCTACGATAAATTCGAATGAAGAGTTTTAATTATTTATTTATTTTATTTTACAATTTTAGGGAAACTAACAGCTAGGTAACTATTATTACTGAGATGGTGGGTAACTTACGGCTAATTAGAAGTTTCCACAAAAAATAACTAAATTAAATGTTAGTGTCAGTCGAAGAAATGTTAGTGAATAGACGGCGCGTTTGATACCTACCTAAAAATAATAATAATACTAAATAACAATTTTATATCTACTCAAAAAATAAATTACTCAACAAGCGTTTAAGACGCTTGGTTGAGGTATTAAATAAATCTATATCTACTTCATTGTTCATATTGTTACATAAAGTGATTGCCACTTAGATTATTAAAGGATTTTATTGCCCTTAAGATGAACGAGTTCTGTCTATAGTTTGTCCTCACCATTAAATGTCATGTTGTACAAATTTGTCAAAATCTTCCCAGTCGCTTTAACCTACACTCCATGACCGGATTCAAGAGCATCAAGTACGTTCCGCTAATTGCTACCATCAAGGCAAACATCCAACCAAGCAACTACTTGCAGTGAGACCATGACCTAAATCTCTAAATGATTTTTTTCTAGTTTGTTATCATTATAATATCAGTATTAAGTATTTAAAATAATCTTTTCAGAGGACTGACCATGCAGCAATAGTGAATGCTCGAGCGGAGAAAGAGATAGCTCTGGGCAAAGAAGTAGCCAAAGTCCGAAGAGAGGAAGCATGTGAACTGCTCCGTAGACACTACCTGAGAGAGCGGGATCCTAGTCTTCGGGAGCTCATCAAGAAGCTATCAGCGGGCTATACATGCAGAGACCTACGGCAGCAAATTCTGACTAATGAATATAAGAGGCTGCAGGATAAGGTAAGGTATTATTGACGACCTCCGTGGCGCAGCGGGTGAAGGTCCGCCTGCAACGCAGGAGGTTGTGGGTTCGATTACCGCCTCGGAACAAATTTGTCTACGATCTGCAGAAATTTGTTCTGTTGGTCTGGGTGTTTTCTATGTATAGGTAATAAAAAAAATATCTATCTATGTACCTATATAATGTATAATATAATATCAGTTATCTAGTACCCATAACACAAGCATTGACTAGCTTACTTTAAGGCTAGATGGTGCTGTGTGGATTGTCCAGCATTATTTATTATATTATTAAAAATATACTTTTGAAGAAGTCGCGTTAGCCCACACAACAGCCTTAATAGAGATCTACCACGCCACAAGTTCAGCATGATTTATTATTCACACAAATAAAGAAAATTAAAAATTAAATTAAAAATCCCTGTGACCATAACAGTCCTTTGGAACAATTTTTTGTACGATCTGCAGATATTTATTCCGGGTGTCCTGGTTGTTTTCTATACCTAATAAAAAAAAGAGAAATAGAAAGATAGAAAATTCTTTATTGCGCACTTATCAAGACAATTCACAAACAACAACAAAATTTACAAAATAAAAAAATATCTATGTATGTAATGCATTGTATTAAGTATATCAGTTATCTGGCACCCATAACACAAGCTCGGCTTAGCTTGGGGCTAGATAATGCTATGTGAATTGTCCAGCATTATTAATATTATTATCGAGTGGGAGGTTTTCCCACACTCCGTTTCGCATCGCATCGCGGTCGGCACTCGAGAACCTTTACTCCCCAAAGGTTATCGTTTCTATACGGCCTGCCTATTCACCCCTTCAGCCTGCTATCTCTGAGAGCTATGTCGGTTACTTTCGTTCTTCTACGGATTTCCGTTTTCCGGATTTATAATTTATTAAATCTTCACATCCCACTGTCTAGGCAGAACACACACACGCAAACACAATCCTAAGCAACGCGCTCTTCAACCACAAAGACGCAGAAGAGCACCAGGATAAGATCAAGAAAGAAAAGGAGCGCAAGTACAGCAAGGAGTTGCAGACGCAGCTGGTGAACCGACAGATGCAGAAGCAGTGCGTCTACGAGGATACGCTGGTCGAGAAGAAGATGCTGGAGGAAGTTATGCGGACTCTGGCTGATGAGGATCAGAGGTACACCAACTTTAAGAACTATTTGACGACCTCCGTGGCGCAGTGGGCGAGAGTCCGCCTGCGACGCAAGAGGTTGCGGGTTCGATTCCCGCCTCGGAACAAATTTGTGTACGATCTGCAGAAATTTGTTCCGTTCTGGGTGTTTTCTATGTATAATAAAAAAAAACTATGTATGTATAGAATGTATTAAATATATCAGTTATCTAGTACTCATAATACAAGCTTTGAGTAGCTTACTTTGGGGGTAGATGGTGCTGTGTGGATTGTCCAACATTATTTATTATTTATTTATTAGCCTTGTCTGTCCCACTCCCACTGCTGTAACGTAATTTTCGTACATTCATACAGCTTTGTGGTGCCGGCTTAGAATTTGCACCACCCCAACTCTTCCTGGGTGTCGTAAGAGGCGACCAAGGGATATACACCGGAGGCGAGCAGCAGCGCCCCCTGCAGAACAATTCTACCACGAACTGCGATCCCCAACCCGTATGCCCAGCGTGGGATTATGGGCACTACCCCCATGAGATAAAAGTCAATAAGGCGCTTATCAGGGCGACGCCTGCGTCCAGCAGTGGGCCAATACAGGCTGTTGAGGTGTGGGTATTAAGCATTATATTTTCACCGATTGCATATTGGTTCTTTTTCTTCTTTTTTGCGTGTTCAGAATGCAGTCTATTACCGAAGAAAAAAAAATCGCGCTAGGTACTTACGGATGCACATATTTAAACAAGCAGGGCATAAATAAAAATAAAAAATAAAAATAATCTTTATTTCAGTAAGCAGTATTATGCATCGGTACACTAGCTTAAATATAATCGGAGCCATTGGTCCTTAAGTTAGGCTCTGTTCCCCAAACTAGGTCAGGATGACCTGTATTGTGGGGTCACAGGGATTAACTGCCGGACTCTACGTGACTGAGGCTATGGGTGAGGCCCGTTTTAGTTATAATTTAAGAACACTTCACAATACATCTTTTAACTGAGTTAAGTGCTAATAATGAATAATAATAATTTTATTCTTTTTTAAACTATGTAGGTAGTAATTATGTGCAATATTTAGTTACAATAAGCCTCCCTCTTGTGATTGTACCATTAATTATTGATGAAAAATAATACCATCGTGATCTATGCGGGTAAAACTAGGGATCAAAACCCTAGTACCCATTAACACTAGCTTTGCTTAGTTTGGGGCTGGCCAGCATGTTTATTATTTAGTTTAGTTCATATTGACACACTAACCTGTGTGGTGCCGGCTTAGAATATGCACCACCCCAACTCTTCCCGCGGGTGTCTAGAGAGGCGACTAAGGGATATCCACCGGGGGCGGGCAGCAGCGCCTCCTGCAGAACAATTCTACCACCGAACTGCGATCCCCAACCCGCTTGCCCAGCATGGGGATTATAGGCATTATTACCCTTGTGATAAAGCCCATAAGGCGCTTATCAGGGGGAGGCCTGCGTCCAGCAGTGGACCAATACAGGCTGTTGAGGTTGAGACCCACTAAGAAGCAAAGACCCTTTTTCTGTTTCTTCCTTTAAATATAAAAGGTGATATCCGATCTTGGGCTGCTGCAGAGAACCATTATGGTTCACTGCCCAAGATCAACATTTATGTATCATACCTATAATATGGTTGAACCATTTCCCACTAAAATATAAATGCAAAAATTTCGATGTATGCAGCTGATAATCTTGTTTAGCAATTGTATTTGTAAATATATTCTGTAAGTTTATTTAAATAACCTCTGCTATAAAATGTTTTAAAACTGTAAAGACGTTACCAAGTGTTCCAATGGTTTTTAATAAATGAACTGAACTGAACTATGGATCGATAGATGTGTCTTACCTCTACACGCCAAAACGACAGAACCTATCGGGCTGAAATTTTGCACACAGTTAATTCTAATCCTGGAAACATAGGCTACTTTTTGTCCCATAAATCAACTGATTTGATGATGGGAACTCCAAAGAGATAGAAATCACCTATAAACGTTTCCTTAGAAACAACGCGTGGATTGACCAAGTTTGGGTGGATGGATGGATTGATGGATGTTTGTTACCTCTTCGCGCCAAAACTACTGAACGGATCGGACTGTAATTTGACACACAGGTAACTCTAATCCTGAAATCAAACATAGGCTACTTTTTATCTCATAAATCATTTCCCATGGGCAAGAAATCACCATTAAACGTTTCCATAGAAAGAACGCGGGCAGAAACTAGTAATACATAAAAGCCATTTTTTCAAACTATGTTCGTACGTTTTTCACATAATAATTTGTGTTTTCCAGGGAACTCGCACAAAAGCGCATGCTGATGGAACGCACGCGCCGGGAGATGGTCGTGTTCCAACAAGCCAAGGAGGCGTGGAAAGCCAAGCAGACGGAGATGGTCATAAAGGAGGAACGGGACATCGCTGACCAGAAGAAAGCACAATCTGACAGGAGTTCTGCCATGTATGGTACTTCCACTCTTAAAACCAAATCGAAGTTTCGGTCTCGTTTTCGTGCAAACGCTAATCTTATGCAAGCGACTTAAAGAGTTGGTTTTTCTCGACAACGAAAATGAAACTTCGATTTTCCTTTTCCGAGTAGGCCCCCAGCACACTACGTCCACTGCTGAATGTCTCTTCTCTAATCGAGGGGCGTTTTGCTGCAATCACCTTTGGCAAGCGGAGAGGAAACCGCAGTAGAGGTGTTAAGGCCAGGTATTCCAGTATAAGCCGCGCTTTTGTGATTTTTTAAATCACCTGAGACATAGAAAATAGTGTTTAGAATTCTGAAAAAAGATATGATGTAAAAAATAGATTACTGTCCTTCTGACCCACCGTACCTCCGACTCCGACCATATCCCCAGTGTGCTACGCTGGGTAATTATTTTTCCCTACGATACCACCGTAGTGCTGAGACACGGGTTGCGATAACAATTTATGTATCTACAAAAACTAAACTAGAGCGGCGAACTACCATTGCTGCCCGCAGATTTATTATTAGAGGGCTTTGATTAAATAAAATCACAATGTGTGGACTTACCTCGTATATCAAAATTTATAAAATACATTGAAAAGTTTTGGTTTAAAACTCATTCACCAAAAGTATTCAGTGTATTCGGTGAACGTCATCTCACCATAAATTTATTACAAGCCACTCCAAAATTAACAAATTGCATAACAAGAACACCCGTCACTTTAATGTGTCTACTCAATATAGTATAGTCAAAGTCGCATTCAATACAAGATCTAATGAACTACACTCGATAAAAAATCCCAAAGTTACCCCTTTTTGTAACGTTTTTTCAAAATAATGACGACGGAACTACTGATATTTTACATATTTTTTTGTACTTAACTAAAGACACTAAATATTCCTAAATATAGTTTGATTTCATGAAATGATTTTCTTAATCACATAATTAATTAGTTAATTACCTACAAAAAGCACGAGCGTGGCGGCGGCTTGTCAGGCGCGATCAGTCGCGGGCTCGCGTTTACTCTTACTGCAGGTATACCTGGCCTTAAAAATACACCATACATGTCGTAAGACGAGTAAGGGAATACCAGAGGTGGGCAGCAGTTTCCTCACGCGGATTTTTAGCTCTTCCACTGCGATTGTCAATCACCTGGCAAGCGTAGTGATTATGTCAAAACTCCCCTTGTTAGAAGTTTATTATGGCTCAGCAGTGGATACGTGTGATGTTGAGAATTCATTTATTCAAAATACAAATTATAATGGCGAATCCTACTAGTTATACTGCTGAAAGATTTTGATTTTGTGAGGTGATTGGGCGTCAACGCCAAATAGAAATAGAATGGACTGTAATTTTCTGAGATGCGGTTCTAAATCCAGACTAGCGCAATACCGAGGCGAATGGCATAAACATAGAGAGGCCTATGCCCAGCAGTGGGTCGTGAAGGGCTGATGATGATGATGATGCGGTTCTAAATTAGGATTGACGTAACAGGGTACTTTTTATCATGGTAGCGTAGATGCTATTCCATTAATACTTACTGTGGTGTGTATTCAATATCTATGTGTGAGTACACTCGTAATAGTGTTTTATTACTAAAACTTTTGTAGTTTGACGACTACGAAAGTTTTTGAAGTAAACTAGGTTCGTAGTTCACCTGCTTACATTCATAATGAATGTAGTGTATTAATTGTAATAACAAGATATAATTGGGTACTTGGATAAAGATGCTGAAAACAATACCCACAACTTTTAGTCCTAATTTACCAAATAAGTCCATAACAAATACGACTTTACTTATTTCTAGCGTTGAAAAAAGAATGAAGAAATTACAAGAAAGAGAGGAAGCTAATCAACGAATTGCAGGCAAAGTGTTAGCAGCTGCGGTTAGTATAAACATTTATTAAATAACATTACCGGACAGTAATTGAACGAGCGAGCGAAGCGTCTCTGCTTCAAATCAGGGAAAATTTACTTCGTATCGTATTTTACAACCGGTCGGGATGAAACTTGGTATAGGTACAGGTTTTACGACTTTTTAGATTTCTTTTTACCGTCGGATTTTTTATTTAAGGGGCACTTCCTCCAAAAAAGGGGCTACTGAATATCTCCGCTTTATCAAATCCATTATTTATTTATTTATCAGATTTATCAATTTATAAATAATATAATTTGTTTTATATCAAACTTTAAAATGGTCTCCTAAAAATTAGTGAAGATCTGATGAGGATCTTCTTCGGTAGTTAGTTTCTTCCAACGGGGCAATAATAATAATTCAACCAAATAAATGTCGTAAGAAAAGGCTATTCGTGTGTATTTCAAAATGGGTTGTTTTTTTTTCTATCATGGAGAGATTTGAGATAATAGGGATCTTCAAAATACCACGTTTGGTCAAAGGGAGGCTTAGGCTTTCGTCACATAGTCTATATCCTCTATCCTCGAGGGGAATTTCACGCTTTTGCGAGCTACTTGCTAAATTTACAGGTGGCAGGACTTGTTTACAACATGTTTTTACATAAGTTTTTTTATTCTTGACTAGCAGCGCCTCACGGTTTCACCCGCGTAGTTCCTGTTCCCGTGGGAATTCCGGGATAAAATATAGCCGATGTGTTATTCCAGACTATAATCTATCTCTGTGCCAAATTTCATCCAGATCCGTTCAGTAGTTTTTACGTGAAAGAGTAACAAACATCAATATTATATAAAAAGTAGCTTATGTTTGATTCCAGGATTAGAATTACCTGTGTGCAAAATTTCAGCTCAATCCGTTCAGTAGTTTTTGCGTGAAGAGGTAACAAACATCCATCCATCCATTCATCCATCCATCTATCCATCCAAACTTTCGCATTTATAATATTAGTGTGATAAGGCGGGATAATATTTTTTTCATTTGTAACTATAGGTCTGCACGCACTCTTGGCGTCACGCGGCTATTTTGTTAAAATTTATACTGATTTTGTTTCTAATTTTCCAGGCAAAGCGTCAAGAACGAGAGAACATAATAAAGTCCCTTCAAGAGCAAGAGTATCTGGAGAAGAATGCAAATGACGATATATACGCGAAACAGAAGTTGGAGAGAGATAGGAGAAACACGTTGGAGGCGCTCACGGCTCAGATGGAGAATAGGAAGCAACAGGAGCGCGACCAGAGGGACAGGGAAGCTAGTATTAGGAAGGAAGTAAGTTAATAGGAGGTAACCGGCGCCGCATACCCCAGCGTACTGCGGAGAGATCAAGAGACCAAAGTAATGGCGCCTTGCACAGGTACGCGTAGGTACGCGACCGGGACGCGGAAACTTTTTAATGAACAGTTTCGCGTTGTTGACGCTCTCGCTTCGCGTCCCGCATCCTGCGAGTTGAACGCGCAGGTCCAGAGGGAGAGCATTCATAGACGGGTAGCTTGTACGGTGAAAGATTTGTCATAGAAAGAGTTGGTGTGAGCAGGGACTTTTAAGATGAGGGTTTCAGAGGAACGCAAAGAGAGCGAGTGAGAGTTTGAGAGGAATTCGAAGCGCTCCTTGAGATAGGAGATCCTTGAGATTCATTAACTACCGATCAGGTTATCATTAATGGACGGAGTGGTTCATGGGGAAGATTTCGGTGTATACATATAATTCATTAAGGTGTAAATTAGCTGAAATACGAAGCCGATAATTGGTGAAGATGTCGGAGTGATCATGCTGACTTGGAACTTTGCTGGCGTGCGTGTAAACTAGTAGTAATAGAAAAACAATGCATATTTTAAAGAGTTCTTTTGATTGCTCTGCTACCCCTGCGAATAATACTGATTATTTTAACACAGAATCACTTATACCCCTGAGCTAATCGAAGCTTGTGTCACCGTACTCAATATTATCGACGACCTTCGAGGCGCAGCGGGCGAAGGTCCTGCGACGCAGGAGGTTGCGGGTTCGAATCCCACATCGGAACAAATTTGTGTACGATCTGCAGAAATTTGTTCCATTGGTCTGGGTGTTTTCTATGTATAATAAAAAATATCTATCAATGTAGTATATCGTATTAAGTATTTCAGTTATCTAGTACCCGTAACACAACCTCTGCTTAGCTTGGGGCTGGATAATGCTGTGTGAATTGTCCAACATTATTTATTTATTTACTCTCAATTCCAGACCGAAGCCAAAATAGCCGCCGACGAAGAGAAAGAACGGGAAAAGACCAGAAAGAACAAGGAGAAAGGAAGAGCTTACGCCTTACAACTGAAGCAACAGATACAGGACAACGCGGAGCGGCGGCGCAGGGAGCGCGCCGGCGACGAGGCGCGCGCCCGGAGCGTGTTCGACGCGGACCGGGCCTGGTACGACTTGTGTACACAGACACACGGACGGATAGCACTAGCGCTCAGGGATTTTGTAGCTAGGTCATTATTTCACTAGGTAGTGGGTGCCAGTCAAATAATAGGTTATTATGCATTCTTTACTCAGACAGACGGACGGATAACACTAGCGCTCAGGGATTTTGTAGCTAGGTCATTATTTCACTAGGTAGTGGGTGCCAGTCAAATAATAGGTTATTATGCATTGTTTACTCAGACAGACGGACGGATAACGTTAGCACTCAAGAATTTTGTAGCTAGGTCATTATATCACTGGTGGGTGCCAGTCAAATAATAGGGTATTATGCATTGTTTACTCAGACAGACGGACGGATAACACTAGCGCTCAGGGATTTTGTAGCTAGGTCATTTTTTTTTTTCTAGGTAGTGGGTGCCAGTCAAATAATAGGTTATTATGCATTGTTTACTCAGACAGACGGACGGATAACACTAGCGCTCAGGGATTTTGTAGCTAGGTCATTATTTCACTAGGTAGTGGGTGCCAGTCAAATAATAGGTTATTATGCATTGTTTACTCAGACAGACGGACGGATAACGTTAGCACTCAAGAATTTTGTAGCTAGGTCATTATATCACTGGTGGGTGCCAGTCAAATAATAGGGTATTATGCATTGTTTACTCAGACAGACGGACGGATAACACTAGCGCTCAGGGATTTTGTAGCTAGGTCATTTTTTTTTTCTAGGTAGTGGGTGCCAGTCAAATAATAGGTTATTATGCATTGTTTACTCAGACAGACGGACGGATAACACTAGCGCTCAGGGATTTTGTAGCTAGGTCATTATTTCACTAGGTAGTGGGTGCCAGTCAAATAATAGGTTATTATGCATTGTTTACTCAGACAGACGGACGGATAACACTAGCGCTCAGGGATTTTGTAGCTAGGTCATTATTTCTCTAGGTAGTGGGTGCCAGTCAAATAATAGGTTATGATGCATTGTTTACTCAGACAGACGGACGGATAACACTAGCGCTCAGGGATTTTGTAGCTAGGTCATTATTTCACTAGGTAGTGGGTGCCAGTCAAATAATAGGTTATTATGCATTGTTTACTCAGACAGACGGACGGATAACGTTAGCACTCAAGGATTTTGTAGCTAGGTCATTATATCACTGGTGGGTGCCAGTCAAATAATAGGGTATTATGCATTGTTTACTCAGACAGACGGACGGATAACGTTAGCACTCAAGGATTTTGTAGCTAGGTCATTATATCACTGGTGGGTGCCAGTCAAATAATAGGGTATTATGCATTGTTTACTCAGACAGACGGACGGATAACACTAGCGCTCAGGGATTTTGTAGCTAGGTCATTATTTCACTAGGTAGTGGGTGCCAGTCAAATAATAGGTTATTATGCATTGTTTACTCAGACAGACGGACGGATAACGTTAGCACTCAAGGATTTTGTAGCTAGGTCATTATATCACTGGTGGGTGCCAGTCAAATAATAGGGTATTATGCATTGTTTACTCAGACAGACGGACGGATAACGTTAGCACTCAAGGTTTTTGTAGCTAGGTCATTATATCACTGGTGGGTGCCAGTCAAATAATAGGGTATTATGCATTGTTTACTCAGACAGACGGACGGATAACACTAGCGCTCAAGGATTTTGTAGCTAGGTCATTATATCACTGGTGGGGGGCAGTTAAATAATAGGGTAGGTACCTATATGCAGAGATTTTTTTTGATTGTTTTAATCGATTCTTTAGGTCATTATTTAACCGAAAAATGATAAGACACTCACTAAATTTGGCAATCACAAGGTAAAAAATTCAAACCAAAACTAAAATAATTTACGGGTGATAAAAACGCTGCCATGATGGCGCGATTTTTCTGTGACGTCATCATTCACACTGCCATGACGATGTTTCTGCTTCTTCATTCATTTATCAATCAGAATAAAACCTTTTGTCAGGACCTCTGTAGTTATCATCTCGAGAAAAATAGAAGTAAATAAAAGAAGTGTGAATCGTGACGTCATGTCCTCTCTAGCCTGGGCGATTAGAAATTTTGCAATTGAGATTCAAAGTTGGCAGAATTGTGTCAAACCAGATGCAGAAGCCATTTGACAAAAAGTTGAAGTTGATATTGAGATTTAAAATATCTACTTTTCAATGGTGAAATTTTACAATAAAAACATGCAGAAAATGCCGTCAAAATTAATATGTACGTACATATATTTCTATATCAATAGAGAATACGCATATTTTTTTTATCCATTTTGTAGTCACATGCATATACCCTATTCTGAGAGTCTGACTTAGTAGCCCGCCCCGGACACTCGCCCATTTCTCCAGACAAAAGACGCGTCTCGGCACATACATGCGCTACTCTGTTGCGATACACGTGCAACTGTGTGTGTGACGTCTAGGGTCACTTCATGAATACATATATCGTGCGAGTGAGACAGTTGCGAAAAGTCTGACATTTTATTTTAATTTACCTTCCACAGAAAATTAAATTACATCTAAAAACAGAAGAAATTTCGTATGTTCATGTAAAGTGAAGTAAAGTAATATTTATTGCATGAAATAGGTACATGTAAATAAGGTACACAGGTGGTGTATGCTTCAAAAAGACAATGTATTTCTACTGTTGCGGCGTGCAAAATCTGGATACACTAACATGAACAAACCAACAATAAAATATATCGAACACCATCGGCGTCGTCTGTCAAAATCATTAAATGCCATCTGCGTCCTGTGATTACGCTGTACATCCCGTCGATTTGATTTGTAACGCAAATCGAACTCCACTAGCGGTCCAGGAAGCTCTGTTAGGTGGAGGGCGAAGAGTGTCCGTTATACATATACGTTAGTATCACACTAATATTTAAAATGCGAAAGTTTTTTTTAATCATTTATTTGGTGCATGAGGGTTTTGCCGAACATGGCATGTCACCCCCGTAATTCTGAATTACAATAGTGCTTAATTCAACAAAAAATACATTCTATGTAACAAAACAAAATAAAAACCTAACAGAAACTTAGTCTATGAGATCTTCTTTACCACAATCTAAATTATATGTACATTCAACAAAATTAATTTATCAAAAAACTAATCTGTGACATAGTACCTATTACAATAACATATTATAATAATATACAAGCAAACTTTTTAAATAATTTAAGTTTGGATTTATGGATGGATGGATGGATGTTTGTTACGTCTTCACGTCAAAACTACTGAAAGGATTGGGCTGAAATTTTGGATACAGATAATTCAAATCCTGGAATCAAACATCTTTTTATCCCTTAAAACAGATCCCATGGGATAGAAATTACCTTTTAAGGTTTCCATAGAAACAACGCGTGCGAAGTCGCGGGAAGAAACTAGTTATTATATATTCTCTGGTACCAGCAGCAGAAAATGTATAGTTTGGAGATAACCTGACAAATTTGCTGAGTTTATATTATAGTTTAAACATACATAGCCTTTTATTTCCTGCTTAATATTTTTAGTTTTAATGTTTGCCCGGACCCTAAGATTATTCATTCTGTTTCTGATTTCCACAGGCAAGCAGAAGTAGCCGAAGAACGTAAGAAGATAATCAGCACCCACGCACCACCTCTGATCGGGTACCTCCAAACCGGCGTCCTCAAGCCTGCGGACGTGGCGGCGGCGCGCGGGGGCCCGCTGGATGCGCTGGCGCAGGGCGGGGGGGGCGCCACCAGGAGGCCTAAGTGCAATCCGCAGTGCATGCTCATACGGGAGTATTAGGGGGCACCCCTGCCTCCTAATACTGTCTGGGTAGATGGATCGGAGGGAATCTTATGTATATTATATATATTTGGGCCGAGATATAAGGGGGCATCCATAAATTATGTGACACGCGCTTTTTCGAACCCCCTCTCCCCTTGGTGAGAACTGAGAAGTCGTGAGATTTGGCTCGACCTCCCCCTAAACGCTTCACGTAATTAATGGAAGAAGTAATAGGGAAAAGATAAGAGTAAGAAATCGGATAGATGGATGTTAGAAGCAGGACAAAGGTGGGATTGAAAAAATATCTAGGACCATTCCCAATACCTTATCAATCCATCGTTTCGGCTATCTACATTCTAATTTTCACACTTTAAACAAAAATGTGCAGAGTTTATGTCGGCTAACGGTTTTGGAGGGATTTTAGCTTTGAAATCATGGTCTTTATATATAAGCAACCTTTGCGCTTTGTTGGTTGGTATTGAGGAAGCAATACATTATTATTACTAACTCATTATTTCTATTAATAATATAGGTACATATTTTACTTTAACAATGCATTGTATGTTGTTTGTAGTTTAGGAGAAATTCCAGAAAGTTCAAGGTTTGTAAGAACTCAGTCCAGAAACTTCCTATAAAAATTTTAAGATTGTTTTTTAATTGTTATTTATTGTGATAATGAAGTATTTTTGTGCTAGATGTTAATTCTCTAATTTGATACAATTTTTACTCTACCGAACTTTGATTCACAAAGACTGAAATATTTATATGAAGACTGATTTTTGAGTAAATTTATGCGTAATGGAATAAATAATGTTTTAAAAACACTTTGTTTGTATTGAAATCTTTCTGTCAAGTTTTTCGTTGCGTAAATTTGTAACTATAGATACAACATTTTAAATCACTTACAAATTCGGGTAAACACTGTTACTCAGTCTCGTTATGTCCAGTACATACCAAGGTTGCCTGGAAGAGATCGTTCGTAACGATAAGACCGCCCTTTGAGTTCCTGCGAGGTATCCCCGGATTTTTTTAATTATTTCGTTTGTTAGCTCTAGGTACTTACAATACACCCCCGTCCACGAAGTTATTTTCTGTTTGGTTTATGCACGACTATGAAGTTCCCTAATTGTTAACATGTGAGTGAATGACAAAATGAAGTACTTCATAGACACTTTTGACTGATAGAGATGAGAATCTGTCGACTAGAAAAATAGGACTTACGAAAGTTTCGTTTTTTATCGAGCCGACATAGAATGTAGGTAGGTAGGTATCGAAGATTATTCCAGATGATTTTTCCATGAAAAATTATTTAAAATAGTATAAATTTATAATTTATAATAACTCAAATCTGTTTTTCTTTTTAGTACGGAAAAACGCATGTAATGCCGCAGACTGAAGAAAGTAGCGAATAAGACAAGGAAAATAATATTTATACTACACCTGCTCGGAAAGTTGCCTATTCCTTTTCCATATAGAGAATAGAAAGTATGTCTTTGCAGGCCTATAGGAAACCGGGAGGAAAAACTCTATGGAATTTCATTTCTCACGTGTTTTAGCGGGAGGAAAAAGTGTATGGAAATCCATTTCTAACGTGTTATTTTTTTTTAATTTCCTAAAAGATCGGTCGGTAGCTATGGTTATTTTCGTTCGGTCAAACGACAAAAAGTTTTTACTCCAAGTCCATTAGGCCTCTTCCGATTTCCGAACAATATTTTGAAAAAAGAACCCAAAGGCTGGCGCAGTCAATGAGGTTTTACCAACATCATTGGGCGCGGTAAGTTCTTCTAAATTTCAATTAATAATTAATTCTGCTTTTTATTTTCCTCGAAGGTGTAGTTTAAAGCACTATTTATCACTCGGCAGAAAGTGCGATTCCTACCTCGTGTGTTTTAAGGCCCTCGGCTGCGCCTCGGGCCCAAAACGACACACTCGGTAGGAATCGATTACTTTCTCGCCTAGGTGTAAAATGTACTATTGTTTATACTGTTGATTTCCTTCCAAAAATAAAGTCATCTAGACGCCTGAGTAAAGTCTATAAAATAATACAATATGTGTTGCTCAACATTTTGTATTTTTAGAACAAAATCGATTTCAACTTCTTCATCAACAAAATCGATGTCATAAAAAATTTAATCGGTAAAGCATTCACATGACTATTGGCAGGACATGACTATTTGATTGCCAGTCGAACTACCAAAACTATAAATAATAAGAAAAAGATAAATAATAAGTAGGCTTCATATTCTAAGACCAAAATGAACATAATTTCATCATAAGTGTTACCATCTACATAATATGCAAATCCTCGTATTCGTTGTAAATAAAATAAATTCCATCAAAAAGTGGTTAAAAATCCCGCTGCGGCAAACACATCTCGTTAAAGGCGAAACTCAAACAATAATTAAGTTGGCCGAACCGCCACCGGTGGAAATATTTAACCGAATCTAATTAATTCCAAATACTCGCGGAGAATATTAAAAGGTTGGGGAAAGGGTGACCATGGATTTGTTTAATACACAATTTGTGTGTTAATTTACTGAATTTTAAACAGAGGTTTTTCCGCGCGGTCAGAGTACCTACCTACAACATAACTTTGTTAAGTAAGTTTGTTTTTGGCTTAGAAGTGCTTATTATGGGTGTATCTTCCTACTGGATTGCTAATGTGCTATCTGTGATTAGTTTTTTTTTAAAATTAAATCCAATAATTGTATTTACAGGTGAAAATGATGGGACAGTATATTGTGATACAGATCAAGTGTGCTGAAGAGAAAATCTCGTAAGGCGTCTCGCAGCTTCAAATAAACACTTGGTGAGTTTAAATAAACTAACCTGTAAAGTTTCCATTTCTTCCTACGAAATTTACGTTTGCGGAGATACGTGGACAACACCCTCTTCTAAATAATGAAAGAAAAAAGAACTATATTTCCATAAATACAATAAATGTAGGATACTTTTAGAAAAGGTCAAATTATAAAATTAAATAGTGACTGAACACTGAATAGGGTTAACAATTCTTAATATAGAGTTAAAATAAACGAAAACTATCTGAAAGTCAAACTTCCTTCCAAAACCGCAAAGCTGATACACCCTGTTATCCCGTGAAAGTTAGCATTTTTTCGCAATAAAGTAATAAAAGTTGCCACATCAGCGACCCCCGAACACGAGTAAACGCGGGTACATTGAGATAAGCATCGGCACCCCATTTTACCCCATTCTACCCCATTCACAGGGTAGGATGGGGTAGAACGGCGAATCGACACTTGAATGGTATTTGTTCAGCTTATCGGGCTAAAGGTTATTTAAATAAATAGGTGTTTGATACTGCTGAGTTTTGTTGGTTTGGGACTGGGGAATTAATTGGTGCTTTTTTCAGAGTTTTAACGTTTAACTGAATTGATGATAAGTACCATTCGTAATTGTAAATACCAGTGCAATTATAATAAACGGAGCTTACGACCAATATTTTTATGCTTTTAATTATTTCGCGAAATGTATGTATGATGAACATTATTTTATTATTAGAAGTACCTACCAATACCTTACAATCTGCCATGCTCTTCAAGAAGGGTTTTGGAAACCCATAGGTTTACAAACTGAATAACGGACTCTTTCTAAAAATATGACCGTATTTTCTAAATTTTAGGCATATTGGTCTAATACGGTATCTGAACAAGAATTCAGTTGTTTAATATTTTTGCCATATGTAACTAAAACGAGTCATCACTTTATCAAAGTTTAATTATAATAATGTATTATTCTTTTTCTTGTTCTCCATCTCTTTTCTAAGCGCATATCTGTCCAGCGCTTCTTTGAACTCCCTCTGCTCCTTAAGGTGGCTCTGTTCTCTCTTACCCCACGCGGTCATGTCTGCGTACCATTTGAGGTAGTGTGGGTAATCCTGGAATTTGTGACCATCTTAATTAATTTGACGTTTGACCCTCATCTAGAAGCGCGTTAGAGTGTCAGCCTAGTTCGAAAGGGGGACACAGAAATAGCAGTGTGCTTAAACTTTTCCAAAACTTAGTAGGGGGCTTATAAAAAGAACGAATAAAATAAACTTAGATGTTCACCATGATTTTAGATTTTAAGATTTCTAATATTCCGGCACAGTTTCATGCGCACTGATCACGGAATAACTGAAGGCACCGCCGATGAGTTTTTACTGACCGATATACCAATCTAGGATCTACCCTGATTTTCTGTGTTTTGCTACGAACATTACCTACCACTAGAAAGCTCAAAACTTCAATCACAGTAAATATCCCGTCGTAAATGACTTTAGTGTTGATAACCATGTTGGATTTAAAAACGTTTAAAATAAACTTGCAAAATATCACTCCCCATCTTCAAAAAACTGCTTCATCAGCATTATTTTTCCTTGTAAAAGTTAGATAACCTTATTTTATGTTTATTATAATGTTTGTTGGCTATGTAGGTATTATAGTATGTAGTGTAAGTATTTGGTATCTTTAAGTATCTAAATCACGGAATTAAAATTCTCTATTCTGTGATCTAAATAGATTTATTCAGTGCCACCATCTATTTTGTTCTTTTCATGTCCAGTCCATACCAAGGTTGCCTGGAGAGATCGCTTTCAGCGATAAGGCCACCCTTTATACTTCCTGTATTCTAAGCTTTTTTCTCTGTATTGTTTCCTGTCTTTGTGGGGTATAATAAAGTATTTTCTATCTATCTATCTATAAAGATGGACCCCTTGAGGAATAACCCTTTCAGCATTGTATGCAGATTCTATGACACCTTGCTTCGGATCCCATATAGGCATCGTCCCATGGTCTGATTTACTGGGAGACGTCTGTGACGCAGAGGTCCAAGGTCTGCCTGCGACGCTGGAGGTTGCGGGTTCGATTCCTGCCTTGGTGTTGTTTGTTGATTTGGTGATATTTGTTCCGCGTTAAATTATAATGTATCTGTATCTATTGTAATGTATTCAGTATATCAGATATCTAGTACACATAACACAAGCTCTACTTAGCTTGGGGTTAGATGATGCTGTGTGAATAGTCCAGCTGCACTAGTTCGCACTGGTTGTTGAAGAATTAGAGTAAGCTCTCTGTGTACTTACAGGTTTCTCAACGTCTTCTCCTAGGAGACACTCGTACATTTCTTTTGGGCACAATCCTTGACTCGAAATCCTGAAAAAGAAACAATAAAACTCTTTCGCTCTCTTTTACATATCTTCGCTATTAAAGACCGATTCATACAGAATCTGTTAAAAACTTGAGCGACGCTTCCGATTGGTTTTTTTGGCTCAGTTGGGCTACCTCTAGACTGTTTACTGTGCAGTTTCAATCACACTTATCATACTAATATTATAAATGCGAAAGTTTGGATGGATGGATGGATGTTTATTACCTCTTCACGCCAAAACTACTCAACGGATCGGTCTGGAATTTTGCATTCAGGTAATTCTAATCCTGGAATCAAAGATAGGCTACTTTTCATCCTGTAAATTAGTTCCCATGATAGAAAGGATAGAAAACGTTTCCATGGAAACAATACGTGCGACGACGCGAGCAGAAACTAGTTGTAAATACACCTACGAGTTGTAATTTATAATACCTAAGTATTCATTAGTTGTAATATTCTTCGTTGAAGACTCACTTTGCAATTCTATCTCCGTCGAGGAATCTCTTTAGAAACTCTTTCAGGTAGCCATAGCTGTACCCTTTGAGCACTTGCGCCAAACTGCTCACATTCAAATCTGGTGGTACCACGTGGTTGCTGAAACAATAATACTTCGAAAGTTGATAAAAACAAATGTAATAGTTTGAAAATCTATGTTAAGGCGCATACCCGACCCAAATCAGCGCCACCACCTATGGAATTAAAAAAAATCGATTTTGCAGTTCGTGATACCTATCATAAGCTTGTTTTTAATGCCCTTGTAAAAGTTTTACTTTGTACTAGTTTATGCCCGCGGCTTCGCACGCGTTGATTCTAAGGAAACACTTAAAGGTGATTTCTATCCCATGGGAACTGATTTATGGGATAAAAAGTAAAAGTAAACCCATGTTTGATTCCAGGATTAGAATTAACTGTGTACAAAATTTCACCCCGATCCATTCAGTAGTTTTGGCGTGAAGAGGTAACAAACATCCATCCATCCATCCATTTATCCATCCATCCAGTAGTGTGAGACACGAAGGAATAAAAAAAAATTATTTTGCAGTTTGTGGTACCTATCATAAGTTTATTTTGAATGCCCCTGTAAAAGTTTTATTTTGTATAATGTAGGAAGAGATGCGATGTGGCTCTTTTTGCTCACCATCGTGGGTTCTGCACCCTCAGGCCAGTACAGATCGTCCGATGCCGGCATGTGAACGCGCACCCACGTCGCCGCTTACGACCTCTACGGGCTCAATAATAATAATAATAATCAATAATCATTTATTTCGCTCACTTGGAGGGTCGATTCTTACGACCGCCCGGAAACCAATCCATACTAATACCACAGAATACCTGCATACAGTCGTTCGACGAAGGCATTTTGACGTGGTTTTGACATGGCAATCGTGCGGGCGGCAAGGGACGGGACGGGGAAGGGACACTCCCGAGTTCTGTACATCACCGCCTTAGTAACTCGGGAGCGTCTTCCCCCCGACCCGTCCCTTGGCCCACACGATTTTCCTCCGTTGAACGACTGTAGGTATGCATTGTAGGTAGACTGTGCTAATAACTATAAATTCGAAAGCAACTGTGTCTGTCTCTCTATACAGCTGAAGGGAGGTAAATGATACCATTTACCTTCCTGCCAAATTTGCCTGCTCTGCCGGGACGGACATAGGCTAGGTACTTGAAAAGCGCGTGCGAAGCAGTGGGCATCAGCTCGTCTTCCATATATCTTCTATGTTTCAACTAGGTTTCAACCCACTCTCTTCTTATGCTGATCGCAAAGGAATAGGTTATAGGTTACCTTATCACCCAGTCGTTTAGCAGTGCTACAACTGTTGAATAGCTCGTATTCGGCATTAACACAACGTGGGAGAAGTCTTTCAACATCTGCTTACTCTTGGTCATCCAAGGATCGACACAGCTGCCTGAAAAACGGAAAGCTTGAGCGGGGTTAACGTCACGGACCGCCTTAACCTGTCTTCAGGAAGGGAGTAAACAAATTGCAAGAGCTGTCAGTCCGTAAACACTAAGCGCGTTAGGTATCTTTCAGGGTCTGAAGTCTCGCTCAGTTTGCATAGTGAAGAAAGAGATAAATAAATAAATAATAATAAATAATGCTGGACAATTCACACAGCATTATCTAGCCCCAAGCTAAGCAGAGCTTGTGTTATGGGTACTAGATAACTGATATACTTAATACAATATACTACATAGATAGATATTTTTATGATTCATAGAAAACACCCAGACCAACTTACGGAACAAATTTCCGCAGATCGTACACAAATTTGTTCCGAGGCGGGGATCGAACCCGCTACCTCCTGCGTCGCAGGCGGACCTTCGCCCGCTGCGCCACGGAGGTCGTCGATGCCCTCTATTTCAACGCAGAAAGACACCTGTTAGTCATTTAGCGTTCTGACGAAGAAATGCAACCTGAAATGAACTTCATTGCGTTGCTTCTAAAATGTATTTTTTCCAGGCCAGAGCTTGCCAGAAAAACTAATATCAACACAACAGGCCATACCAATAACAGTTATATTGTCCGTTTTCTGTATCTTTTTGAACAGCTTCTTAGTAAAATTCCGCTTGAACAATGGCAAGCTCAGATGTTTTTCTGCCGGTGGGACCTGACCAATCAGAAGAAAGCATTCATTAAAAGTATCTATAGCTGTTTCGTGACTCATTGTTCTGTTTTAGTTTAGTCGGTGTATCATTGCGGGCAGCAACTTGCCTACGATAGGGGTTGGTATCACTAGGTGCACTGTGCCATAGAAACTTGTGTTTTGTGTTGAGAGGATCATTTCATTCCAAAAAACGGTGCTAATCCGTTAAAATTTTTAAAAAGCTCTTTTAGGTAGGTACTGGTTTTAACTTTAGTAAGGTATCTTGTTTCTGTGACTTAACAATCTGTTTTTCACGCAGAATATCGAAGATGAAGAGGGAAAAAGGAACAGAAACCAGCAATTAAAAACGGACCTGGCTGATATAGCAGCGAATAATATTTTCTCTATGGGGCTTCTCAGGTAAGTCCTTTCTATTTTTGTTTTCATTGATTTTACTCTGTAGTTACTGTATACATGTACCTAATAGGTACATGTATACAGTACCTACAGAGTAGTGAATTAATTCCTTGATTACAGCTACGAACGCGGTTACTTTATTCAATTTATTATAATCAATTTCGACATTTAAAACAGTCTCCGCTTTCTGTATTTGAAACAAAGTATAAGGAATACAAACAACTGGTGTGAAACATATATCTATGGTGTGAAAACCATAAAACGCGAAATAGTTATTAGCATCTTAGCCATGGATCACCTACTGCTGCGTATAGGCTGATAAAATATATATGTATATGTATAGGCTGATAAAAGTGAAAGACATGTAAAGGTCTTATATATAACTGACTCTCATAAATAACTGGTTGGTTGTTAGTTGTTGGTTGGTAAGTTGGTATATAACATTCACCTTTTTATAATAAAGCCTGTGCACATGTTTGATGTGTATAACGGCGGGCTGCGCGGCCCGTGCACATGCGACCAAGTCCTGCGATACTCGCTGCAGGTACACGTTTGAAATCAGCTCGGGGTTGATGTAGCTAGGGTCCAGCTCAAATAATACTGCGTCTGCAAGTTTAAAAAATGGTGATCCCATCTAGAGCTGGATTGTTTTGTTTCGACCTAGAGGTTGTTACGCCTAAGATTATTAATTAACAACTTTACCTGGTAAAATGAAAAATCTGTAAGGGAACGACAATCAACGGTGCAAAAACTATAATCAAGGATTGGTTTCAAATAGAGTTTAGCAGTTGATTTTTTTAGAGTTTGACAGTGCAGTTAGATTGAGCCCAGTTGTAATCAGTTTAGGGACCGCTGGCCTAAAAGCCTTAAAGTGTTACATACCTATGCCTACACAGCAAAATAAACCTATTAGAAAAACTCGTGCTTCAAATTAATTTTTATCCATACCGTTTAAAGAAGCGAGAGCATGCATCAATACAGTCTTTCCACTGCCGTAAGGTCCAACCAGCAACGTCTTGTGGAACCCAGTAGTCATAGACTGGCAGTAGTCCCACCATAGTCTTCTTGCGTCGCCGTGATGTGGCGATGCTGCCCTTCAAAATACAAAATATCGACATACAAAAAAAAGATCGTACGGCCACTCGGCATTCAGTTTGGTATAGAAAGCCCGTCCCTCGTTGTACGTATATCCCTTAATTAGTTACTTCTTACGGCACCCGCTGGAAGACTTGCGGTTTTACCTTTCATCCAGCTATTATTCGACAACCGGTGATCAAAAGTTTAAAGTTCCTTACTGACTGGTATTAAAAAACTTGTGTGAAGAAATTGCCTAGTAATCATTTCAAAACCAAGGAATTCATTATTGTATCTATTATAGTTATTATTATACTTACGCATAGTTACATCGTGTATCTTCTCCAAAGAAATTGGGATCACCTATGAAATCTTGTAATTTCACTCTTGGATATTCTTTTACGAAACCTTCATACACCAATTCCTGAAACAAAACAGTTTTTGGAAAAGTCTTACCAATACAAAATTGTAACTTCATTTCTGGAGGAAGACCTAGAAATGTCGTTTTTTAGTTCACCCTCTTTTTTAAGAAACATTTTCGCAGCCAGACATACCTCCATTTTCTGTGCAATATTTTCTTTTACTTCTCTTAGTTTTGGCTTCTTTTCTTTCTTTTTGCGTTTCTGTTTCATAGGTTCAGGGTATACTTCTTCATTATTTATGTAATCCCTCTTTATTGCTGCCTTTAGTTTCTTTAGTTCAACTCTGTTTAAAATATTTAAATAAGTACTTTGTATTGAAGACTGTACGTTTGAATGCTTAGATTAAAACTCACCTCATATCCTCGTCAACTTTGGGAATCAGCTCCAGTTTCACTTCCATCATCGCTCTTTTTTTATCTACATCTATGCAATGTTTTGCTTTCACGTCTCGTTCTTCAGTATTATCGTATTCATCCCAGTCGGTGTGGTAATCTTCGATTACCTTCCAATGAAAGGGTGTCTTGTTATTTCGTATATCGGAAATCTTAGGGTTGATTAAGTTTCATTAAGTCATAGCTTTTTATTTTATTAAACCTACCTAGGTATAATTTAAATGCTTCAAACGAGAAGGTAATACAGGCCTGTATTACCTTCTCGTTTGAATCAAATGTTTAAAAGTCTATAATGGTTTGGTTACCTTCAAAAGATGGTCAGTTTTCTTAGATTCTGGGAAGTCGTATCCAGGATGCTGGCTTGGATTCTTCAGTAGTTTTCTTTTTAACTCATTCTCCAGTCTGACTTTTTGTTGTTCTAATTTCTTCTCCATTTCTGCTTCTCGCTTTGCTTCCAATTTCGCTAACTTTTTCTGTAGTATATTTAATTATATTAGATTTCTGTTATTAATTTGGGTATCCAAGCCGTATGCACTTACCTGCTGTGCAGATTTGCCTTTATTTGCTTTCTTTTCTGCTAGATAAGCTCTGTATATTTCTAAATATTCATGTGGCGCCGGTAAGTCTTCTCTCAATATCATTTTGGATCCACCACTGTTATCATCAGGTATATCATAGAAAACTTTAATTTCTTCAAACCTATTAACGAAATAAGTGTAGAAATATTAGTTTAGAGCAAAATGCCTAGCTGCCATTTTTAAAAAATTTAAGTTATCTACCACTTGTAAAACCAGTCTCGTATATAATCTCTATATGACTCGCAGATATCTTCCTCTCTTTGTTTTAGATAGTTCTGTTTTATAACTTCATATTCAGATTTCCAATCTTTTTCGAACTGCTCTTTCAATGGCATAGTTTGGGCTTTTATCTGTAAAACCATTATTATGTAACAGAAAATGATATGCTCTGTATTTTATTGTATTTTTGTAAGTATATTACCAGTTCAAAATTTTCTTGAGCTATATTTTTCGGTTTTACCAACGCCCTTATTCCAAGCAGTTCATCTCTCTTGAATTCTTTACACCTATTTCGTTTGCACTCAAAGTACGCTCTGGAAGAGACCGAGTATAAAGCAAGTAGTCTGTATCGGCGAATAGCCGACTATTCTGTGATGTACTTTTGAATCTCAATCATCTATTTTACTAGCTACCAGAAGCTCCCCGAAGCTACTTAGATAGCTAGAAGACTAAGAAATACACGTTATCTTTACGACTTAGATAATTGCCCGATGCTCTCTCTCCCTTCTAAGCTAGACCCCACCAGATGTGTATCTGATCGGGTCTACTACCCTCCTCTTTTCGTCTCACTCACAATATTTATTTGGCTATATCTTCATCACTCATTACATAAGTTCTTTATTATTTTCTTACCTAAATGCTTTCTGAATAATTTTTGCGCTACGTTCACGAAGCTCGGGCCGTGGCTTTGGTGCCGCAGTTCCTTCCAGTTCCCTTACCCACATTTGCCTTTTGAGCTTTGCGTGCAATAGTTCTGTTATGACTTTCCTATCGTTGAAAGAAATCATTCATTATAAATAATATCATCAGTACCTATACCAGAATGGAATTTTTCATCGTTATATTACGGTCGGCCAATAACGTCTAATGTAAACTTGTGGGTTACAGTTATACTTAGGTACTTATATGTTTTCCAACAAGAAGTCCAATATTTACAAGTTTTAATGTCAACATTACCTTGTCCTTTCCTGAGATTGTATAAGTTCTGCATTTCTTTTAATTTCCTTCTGCTCTTCAGTTAATTCCTTTTTCTTTACTTCATTATCTTCTTCAACCTCTTCTTTACCCTCTTCATCCCACCAGGCGACCGTTCCCTCAGGGCCTCGTTCTCTTTCAAGTTCTTAACGAATAAATTTCGTTATCATCCAAATTTGGGCTGCATTTGATCTAATACCATATTTATGTAAAGATTATATTGTCTTACCATCCAGCCTAATCCTTTCGTTTGCTCTATCGGTAGCCTCTTCAATAATTTCTTTTATTACTATTGGTCTTTCTTCTTTGTGTGCTATTTCTGTTAGTTCAGCATCGTATGTTGTGTTTTTGTGATGAATCAGACCATTGCTTAGGAACAGATGTTCGCTTCCATCTAATTTTGATATCTCATGCTTTAGTTCCATCATTCTGAAAAGAATTCAAGGGCCCTTAGACAACAAAAGTCTCATAACCTTTTAGATTTTGAAGTACCTTCTGACCGCAGATTCTTTGCAGTAATTTTATAATCAAGTCTACTACATCTATGTAATTTAAGTCCAATTCATTCACGCCGAAACTGTTAAACGGATCGGGCTGAAATTTGAATAAACGTAGGTAGATCTAGACCTGGAATAACACAAATACTAATCATTATCCCATGAATCAGTTCCAATGGGATAAAAATAACCTTAACCGTTTCTATATAAACAAGCGCAAGAACTAGTTAATCATGTGTAATTTTTTTTTTCTCGTTCATCTTTATTTCACCTTGCTACAATAGCGTTCAAGGCCTCTTGAAGATACGCAGTCTTCTGCACCTGCAGATTCAGACGGAGACATTCCAACACGTGGTTGTAGATCGTCATGTACTGGCCTAGTACCGCAGACAGTCGCAGCACTGCGCCGCAGCGCGTTTTGTCATGGGCTTTGGTGGTCTGGAACAGTAGACTGTTACTAAGGCCGTAGCTTATAAAGAAGACCTCTGCCTATTAAGAAAGCCCTGATTTATCATCAGGCGGGTTGAGCATTAGGCGTCGAGGAATCAAATGGCCTACTTTAAAGGCCGCTTGTTCAAGTGAAGGCGGCTTATTGTAAGGTTTACGCTGTAGTTGTCTGTTTTAGTAGAAAATCAATTAAAACTATTTTTATTTGATAGGTTATAAAATAGTTTAAAATTTGACTTGTCTATGACCTTATTTTGTAAGCAGAAAGAAGGAAAAGTTATTGATTTTTGATATGATTTTCGATGCAGGTTAATTTTCATTCTAATTTCCATGATTTTTGTTGCATACACGCAGTTACAGTTGAGTTTACAGCTATACCTATCTCGGCGCATGTGTGGAGACAGGATTTTGTTCATTCAAAAGTTGACCATTGTACATGTTCGAATGAATTGCTCTTTGCATTTTTAGTATTTTTCAATTCACCTGATAGTTGATATCCAGTTCCACTAATTCCTCTAAGGTCTTAAGTGTCTTCTTCCATTTCCTAAAGTAAAAATCACTGGACATTTTGATTCATACAAATAAATTGAAAATAAACATCGAATTCGCTTACTTATGCTAAGCTAAATATATACCTAATGGTGGAAAATCGAGATGGTTATGGTTAATATTTTTTCCTCGAAATGTATTGAAACAAATCCTTCACTATCATTTTTCACTACCGTCCTTAATAGTGACTCATTAAGGTTTATCTCGCAATTTTTAGAACAAAATTGTTCAAACAAGACTCAACTCCATCTTATCCTGATTAATATCTATGATTCCACTCAAAACCCAATTGTACAGTCGATAAAAATCACTGAACATTAAAAATAAGTTTCAACAAGTGGAACACGTTTACATTCGTTTCGTTTCATCGTTTACGTCGCAATAAATAATCTTCATAGGTACACATATAAATCAAACGTTTCCGGTAATTTGACCTAGTTCAATAATTTTTGTCGTTGCCAGATTTATGAAACATTTTCATCAGTTTCCCAAAACATACAAAAAGAACAAAAATCAAATTATTTTTGAACCAAGCTTAAAGAGAGCGAATGTCTAAGGGCCTCTGTTCACACACTTTTTTCGCCGTGAATATCTACGGTTAATTCAACGTGTGTATGCACAGCGCCGTCAACAAGTAACTATAGTGATCCATACAACACTGGCGACCGTGTCTAGTCAACGCACAGTGAATTACACGTAGATTTTCACGCGTGAAGTGTGTGAACAGACAGAGGCCCTTAGACATTCGCTCTCCTTACGCCCTATTACCGTCACTTCTCCCAATACATGTAGATTCCACATTCCCTCACTATGTTTCCGTCACCGTTCAGAGGTCGTTGAATACGCCCTTTCCCCCGTAAAGGCCAAACGATGGCCATAACCCGCTATCAGCCACAACGGAAAACTTTCATCATACCCTACGCGGGAAATAAGCGTTGACGGGAATGATGCTTACTTATTGCCTTCCTTTTTAAAAAATACCCTCATAACTTGCCAAAACCTTTCCATCTAACTTCAACTTTAGGAAATCAGAAAATAAAGTTGAAATTCCTAGAGCTGTGGTTGGTTGTTGAGTTGTTTGGTTTGAAGGTGTTTTGCATGTTTTTGGGCGCGCTACCCAGTTTCCGGCTGCGTTGAATGCGCGGCCATCTTGTTTGCGGAAGTAGTAAAGTCTTCCGTAGCGCCATCTGTCCGGGAACGTGTCGCTTTCAGTAAATTCGTTCTGTTATACACTTTTTGTCGTGAAGTTGTGTGCGGTTGTAAATTCGTTTTGTTTACGCTTGTTTTTCGTTTTGAATGGTTTTTGTTGGTTTTTAGGTTGTGGTGGTGCCTTGATTTATTGATATGCACCATAGATAGGTGTATAAATCTTTGATATGAGCAGGTTTTGGGACAGGTAGCTAAATCAACTAATGTTGAACATTAGACAACAACAAAATGGTTGTTGAGGTAAAGCCACAGGGACTCAAACTTACACATTTCGTACTGGGAACAGAATTACCATAAGCTCAGCTCAGCAGCACCAACACAAATAGGTACCTTTTTGGTGGGACGAAAAAACTAACGAAAGTGGAACATAATCGGTGCTAAATATTTTGCAACTATTTATTTGTTTGTGAATTACTTAGGTACCTACTTTATCGTTTTTTTTGTTTACTGTATGTAAATAGTGAGCAATTAAATTTAATATTCAGTCACAGTAATTTGCAACCATTTTGCTAAATAGAGTCTAAAAAGAAGAGACTTTCGTAACTTTTCACAGGTACAATAATGCTTATCATGTAGTAAGATCTTCGAAACTCAAAATCCCCTAGTGACTCACACTTCACCACTTTGTTTTTGCGTATTTACATAATAAAAGTTCACAATTTGCTCTCTAAGTAGGTTTATTCCCCTAACACCTTCGCTGCGTCACCTGTCGTCATATTTTCGGGGCACATCGTGTTATTGCCTCCAGGGACAATAGTACCCCACCTATACGACACCCTTAGTGCTTTAAAGCGGCTATACATGATGGCTCCGGTCCAAGTCGTTCCTGGCCATCTTACCCAAAACCAGAGTCATGGTTAAAGAAAGGGCTCAAAACTTTACTCGGCATATCTTTGGTTAAGTACCTACTTACTTAGTGGCGTAGAGCAGTGACCCGAAGATCTTGGCCTACGACACCAGAGATCGCTAGTTGACCCGGTCTCTTGCTGTTTCAGACCCGTCGGCCGAAATTCACTAAGGTCTTTTTCGATTTCTTCGTGCCACCGATATATTGGACCCCCAATAGGACTCCGACCACTACGCTCTTTTGGCTGCTCGATTTCAGCCCATTCGGACTCCACTTAAGGTGTTGTTGGTTGATTGCTCAAAATTTGTTCTCTCTGACATCACTGATAGTGCTAGTGTGTGTATTTCATACCGTCTCTAGTATGGTCGTCCGTATACCAGATGGGTTGATTGACGATATCGTCAATGTCGCAGCTCACTTGGATGAGCAAGAGCAAGCAGCAATAGACAAGAGGGTCTCCTCTTGTCTATTGCTGCTTGCTCTTGCTGGCAGAAGCGATATGAAGCTTTTACCTAGTGTAATGTAGCTTAAAGGAACGTAAAAATACTGACAAGAACGGAACGTCCGGAGGGACCAGAGACAAGATAGAGACCCCTACGTTATGGTGTCTCGAATGAAAAAGCAACTTGTAATAATTACGAAGCCAATAAATGTGTTTGCCTAAAGCTACAATTTTATGGACTTTTATTTAACAATACATGGCGCAGCCGACGGAAGAACAATATAATAAGAAGACGGAATATAATAAGAAGTAAGATATTGACATATTGCCCAATTCAACGAGGTTATGACCACGCCGCCAACACCGCCATTGACATCCAACACATCAAGCGTTGCAGAAGAATTTCATGCGATGGGAGGGGTAGAATATCGAATGCCGGCAGCCCTACGGCTGGATTCGCACCTGGATTTATTACCACAATGGGCCAGATTCAAACAACAATTCCAAATCTTTCTGACGGCCGCGGGCTTCGAGAGACTGTCGGACAATAGAAAGGCGGCGATATTGCTGAATTGTGTGGGGCCTGAGGCGCAGGATCTCTATTGCAACGTGTTGAAGAACGACGAAACCGCAGTAAAATATGAACAAATCATTCAACTCTTTGATGATTATTTCGCACCGAAGCAAAATGAGCTATTGAACACCTACAACTTTCACCAAAGAACGCAAGAGGATGGGGAGATCTTTGATCTATTTTACACAGCACTCATTAAGCTTGTAAAAAACTGCAACTTCAAGGACCAAGAAGAGAGAATGCTCCGTGACAGAATTGTGTTAGGAGTTCATGATAAAAATCTTCAGCGGAAGCTACTCGAGGCCAATGACTTGACTCTACAGAAAGCGGTGGACATGTGCAGAGCATCAGAAATGTCACGAGATCAATGCAGCAGAATACAGCAAGCGAGCCAGTCAGCAGCGGTAGATGCAGTTCAAGGGCCACCAGGACAACCTGTTGCAGACTCACGAATAAAAGCTAAGTACTCGTCCAATAGTAAGGAGTATAATTGTAAAAAATGTGGTACTTGGCACAAGCCTAGAAATTGTCCAGCTTATGGGAAAATATGCTCAAATTGCCACAAGCCTAATCACTTTAAAAAAAGGGTGTAAATTAATTAACGAAGTAAGTCAAGTCGATGAAGGGAAAGCACACAATGAAGACAATTATGTTCATAATTTATGACTAGTTAAGGTATGTCACAGCATTGGTAATATTAAAATTAATAACAATGAGTGGATTCTATCCTTAAGAGTAGAAAATAAGATGGTTGAGTTTAAATGTGATACCGGGGCTCAAGTTAATGTTTTATCCTTAATGGATCTTAAGAAAATTGTCAATGATGATATGCCTAAGTGGTCTGAGACAAAATTAGTTCTAGAAGCATTTGGAGGAACACATTTATTTCCATTGGGGAAAATTATCCTAAAAGTAATAATAAAAGAAAAGATTTATGACACAGAATTTATAATCATAAAAGAAAACGTTCGACCTATTCTGGGCTTAAGCTCATTAAGAGATCTTAATATTCTTAAAAATGTAAATCATATTGTTCCCAGTAGTAAAGACATAATTATTAATAAATATTACAAACTGTTTCAGGGTGTTGGCCAGTTTGAAAAACCGCTGGAGCTACGCACTCAGCCTGGTGCCAAACCGGTAGTGAGACCCCCTCGCAGAGTTCCTCATGGACTGATGGAGCGACTTGCTTCAAAGTTGCGCAGCTTGGAAGATCAACAGATTATTGAGAAAGTCGAACAGCCTGACAGTTTTGTAAGCAATTTAGTAATAGTAGAAAAAGCCGATAAAAGTCTAAGAATATGTCTTGATCCTAAGGAACTTAACATGGTTTTGTTGAGAAATTATCACTTAATCCCAACTTTAGAAGAAATACTCACCAAGCTGTGTAACAAGTCTGTATTTTCTGTGTTAGATCTATCAGACGGGTTCTATAATATTAAATTAACAGATGAATCATCAAAGTTATGCACATTTTCCAGCCCCTTTGGCTGCTATTCCTTTAAAAGACTCCCATTTGGTTTGTCCATAGCTCCAGAAATATTCCAAAAATATAGTGAGAATACGTTTGGAGATATCCCAGGAGTAGTAATTTACTGTGATGACTTGTTAATTTGTGCTGATAATGAGGAGGAACATGACATAATTTTATCACAAGTATTTGAACGGGCTCAAAAATGTAATGTAAAATTCAATTTAAAGAAATTTCAATATAAATTAGAAGAAGTTAAATACTTTGGTCACATATTTTCTAAAAAAGGCATGAGAATAGACCCAGACAGAATAAAAGCAATTGTTAGTTTAAAAAACCCAAAAAATAGAAAAGAATTACAAATAATATTAGGTATGATAAACTATTTGCGAAGGTTTGTAGCAGGGTTAGCTGAAATGGCCACACCATTACAAATGTTACTAAAAAAAGATATGGAATGGCTGTGGACCCAAGTACATGAAAATGCTTTTGAAAAAATTAAAAATTGTATTAGTAAAGCACCTGTATTACAAAACTTTAATAGTAATTTAATTGTAACTATTCAGTGTGATGCATCTAAAGATGGGTTAGGCTGTTGTTTGATGCAAGATGGCAAGCCAGTAAGCTATGCTTCAAGAAGTTTAACATCAGCAGAAAAAAATTTTTCACAAATAGAAAAAGAATTGTTGAGTGTAGTTTGGGCAGTAAAAAAGTTTCACTACTATATTTATGGAAGAAAATGTATTGTATTAAATGATCACAAACCTCTAGAATCGTTATTAAAAAAGGGTGTCCATGAAATACCATCTACGCGCTTACAAAGATTAAAACTAAAGCTATTAAAGTACAATATTGAATTTAAATACCTAAAAGGGAAATTAATGTATGTAGCTGATTTACTGTCTCGTTCTTACTTGGATGAAGCCGATAGTGATGATTCCTATATGTATGAGGTAGTTCATTGTGTAGGTTTATCTTCATATCTACAATGTACCAGTGAACAGAAAAATGAAATAATAAAAGAAACATTGAAAGATAAGGAATTGGTACAGTTATCAGATTATGTAAACAATGGATGGCCAGAAAAAGTATGTAAGGTGCCAGATTCTATTCAATATTATTTCAAATTTAGAGAGAACATCACAGTTGATCGAAATCTCATTTTCATGAATAGTAAACTCATAGTTCCTAAGACCTTAAGATTGTCAATAATTAAAAAACTCCATGAAGGTCATGTTGGGATTACAAAAATGAAACAAATGGCAAGAAACTTGTACTATTGGCCAAAGATGGATGTTCATATTGAAGATTTTGTAAGAAAATGTTTTATTTGCCAGACTTATCAAAATAATAATGTAAAAGAGCCTCTAATTTCACATTTTATTCCAGAATTACCATTTTCAAAGCTAGGAGTAGATATAATGGACTTTAAGAAAAAATCTTATTTAGTAATTTATGATTATACCACAAAATGGTTAGAAGTTAAATTAATACCAAGCAAATCTGCCAACAGTATAATCAGTACCTTATTAGAAATCTTTTCACAATTTGGGGTTCCCTCAGAAATTGTATCCGATCATGTACCATTTGATTCCAGAGATTGTAATAACTTTGCGAAGGAATGGGGGTTTAAGTTCACCTTTTCAAGTCCAAGGTACCCTCAATCAAATGGAATGGCAGAGAGAGGGGTTCAAATTGCAAAGAAAATGTTAACCAAATGTTATGAGGATAAAGTAGATTTTAGAATAGCTTTACTACAATATAGGGCATCACCTGTTTCTGGAACTAACTTTTCACCAGCTCAATTGTTAATGAATAGAAATTTAAGAACCAAATTACCTGTAACATGTCAATATTTGAAACCTAAAATAAATGAAAATGTTCAGGCAGAATTCATAAAAGTTAAAAACAGAAATGAAAAAACTTATAATAGAAATGTAAGATGTAAAGAATCCTTTTCAATAGGACAACACGTTTGGTTCAAAAAAGATCCCAATAGTAAAAAATGGCTAAAAGGCCAAATAGTAAACCATAACAATTTTAGATCTTATGATGTAATTGATGATGAAGGAAGTAGATATACAAGAACCTCGTATCATATTCGATCTCAATAATGTGTTGATCTGTCCAGGAAGGCTGAGTGTGGGGTTTGAGTGGTTTTAATATAAGTAGTTATATAAAATAATATATAGCATATTATGCTTATGATAGGTATGTCTAAAATGTTCCTTTATGTATTTAGCATAAGTTAATTATTGGTCTTAGCTATGATAGTTTAGAGAATTGTCTTGTATAACATTAGCAATAGTAAAAATTTAAAGATAAGTAACTTTTTTTTTTAAATATTTTTTTTATAAAGAAGGGATAGATGTAATGTAGCTTAAAGGAACGTAAAAATACTGACAAGAACGGAACGTCCGGAGGGACCAGAGACAAGATAGAGACCCCTACGTTATGGTGTCTCGAATGAAAAAGCAACTTGTAATAATTACGAAGCCAATAAATGTGTTTGCCTAAAGCTACAATTTTATGGACTTTTATTTAACAATACACCTAGCAAGCAACCAGCATAAAAATAAATCTTAATCCATCGCATGCTGAGAAGGGGCCGTTTTGTTACTTAGTATGTTCGTTTTATTACAGTGTTTACTGTATTGTTGTGCTTTGTATTGCAAATAAAGTCAATCTAAATTTTTGCTTGTTATTCGACCAATGATGACATGGAGCATAGTGACCGTGTATGTTACTTTTTAGCCATACGACACCGGTGTCTCTTAACGTGTTATAAGCTCCAAAAAATGTTTGCCGCGAGTGAGATAAAATTTTATTCAGGTTTTAGTGGGCAAAGTAGTTTTATTAAATAGGACTCTAAGGTGTTGTAGGACCGTGTTGGCATAATGGGAAGATGGACTTTCAATGCGAAGAACGTGGTTTTGAAATTTGAATCACGCTCGTGCACTAAGTTGTCATGAAAATGAGATGCACTAAGGTCTATGGAGAAAATAATGCCTGGGTATGCGTGTTGTACCTCGCAATCATTTACTTTTGAGAAGAGTCCAATCTTCTTGACCCTAAATTAAAATTTCAATCGCATTTTTCCGGCTACTATATTCTCTACTAAAAGTTTCAAGGTTTCCTGTTTCGCTACGAGTACGCGGTGTTACAGACCAAGTCTTCTACAGGCTTGTTGACGCTGAATTAACTTCTAAACTGGACCACATAGTTCTATGCCTTTACCATTTTACGCATCATGTACCATTATCATCAGATAAATCCCCTGGAACATAATGTCACCCCCACACTTTCACGTTTTAAAGTATTCCCTAAAGAGTCCGGATATGGAGTAATGGATGCCATCGATCCTGCATTATCTCCGAATATTGCTTAAACTCGATACGTCAGGGAATAAACACAAAAATTACTTTGACGATAATTGTATGGGAAAGGCGACAGGTGTGAAAAATTAAGATCAAATAAACATAACATCCAGTGTAGTCCAGTCAATGAGTGCTCAAAAGAGGAGTTTGGGTGGAATAGTCGAAAGTAAAGACTTTGGAACTTTGTTTCGACTAGTTTTTTTGGCTTTCTGTGTCTTTCGTGTCACTGCGGCCATGATAGGCATATTCTGATCGCCACTTTATGTGTTCAGCCTCGAAGCAGCGGCATTCATAATTCACCACTGACCCTTGCAGCTGCTAGGAACTGTAGGATTTTCTTCGGAGTGATGTCTTGTTGCTCGTCTGGGCCGTGCAGGTGCTTGCCCAGATGAACTCTACGTTTTTGCATCTGTGCTCCGCACTTTCCTAGAAGATAGAGAGGCGTTTCCTCCGCCTCCCCACAGAATCTGCAGGTTATTGTGTCGCTAAGCCCCACTTGAACATCTGCCTGTTGAGGCGATAGTGTCCGAGATCCGATCTAAGATAGTGTTTGGACTAGTTAGGAGAACAAACATACTAAAAGTTCCCACTCCTGTGATGTGAACCCTAGGAGTTGGGGCACAAAGCAGATCCCGTTTTTTAGTTTTTTGCTTTCATCTTGTTAACTATGAGTCAAGTTAATTTTAAATTGGTTTTTATATAGAACATCTTCCTATTTTCATAAATTACAAAAAATAGAAAGAACTAGTTCTTGAAGGCTAGTGTTCCCTCAATACATACTACATATTGCACAAAAGTTCAAATATAATACACCTACTCAGGTGAAAAACATATTTTGGGTAGGGTAGGTACAGATTTCAACACAAATAAACCATTGAAGTTTTTTCTTGCAGCAAAACGAAACATAATTTAGTAAAAGACCTACATAGAACTCGCATTCTAAAATCACCTACCGCACATTTTAGCAAAGTAATATCAGGACGGGGCGAGCTGAGGATTTATTTGCGACGCAAACAAGTGCAAATTGGCCTGTAGAGGCGACGTTTTCGCTAAATACCTATAAAAATGTCCGTGTCCGTGAATTATTGTAACTAGCTTGGATGGCGTAAAATATGAGCGGAAGCGATTTGTGTGTCATGTCAATACGTTGGAGCGAGAGAAGAGACTCGCGACAGTCGCGACTAAGACCTCGCGGTAGGACAAACTAGCGCGGAATACACTGCTAATTTATATTTTGCATGTCCTATGTGGTAAAAAATGTGGTAAAAAAATTGGGAACCATAAGAACCCCCAGGGGGTTCTTATGGTTCCCAATTTTTTTTCTGATCAGCAGATCAGCGTGGGGATTACGGCAAATCTCCCGGACGTGGTAAACACGACATTGAATTCGTGGGGAATCACCGCTGATGAAGTAGGGACCGGTCATTGGAGGTAGTTTTGGGAAGGCCTGTGTCCAGCTGTGAACGCCTATTGGCTGAGTTGTTGTTGATGATGAATCAGAAGAAAATAGAACTGCGGATAGGGTTATTGTTGATTATATCGTGATCATTACCTTCTTTATTGTTTAATAATAGGGCGTTACTTTGCGGAAATCCATTGCAAAATATTAGGATACAAGTATTTAGTGAAAAAAAAAACCTCTGATTGCATGGTATGTCAATTTGTGGAAGGGAGTGAATTGCATTTTGTTGAATCTCATCAGAAAAGGTTTTGCGCGGTATCGTTACTAAATATTTTTAACCTATTATTTTGAAAATTTATATTAGGACCACACGATCCGGTTTTCTGAAAAAGGTACCTAATGCTTTTTCTTGAGCTAATCGTTCGCCATCTTCTTCCACTTTGTCCAGTCTATATAGATCTCTAAATTGTAGCAAATTCCACATTCAGACGGCTCATTTTGGCCGGTCGCAGAAGAAAATATATTTTATAGCTGTTGAAATGTAAATTATCTCTTTTGCTATCTGTTTTATTAGCTGTGTGGAGTAATGTGCCGAATAAGCACGCTCGTTATGGTATTTTCATAAGGTATGTCTGTCGAATTCCGCCTATCTAAGGTTTAAGCTCAGTTGTCTTCGTAATTATGATGATAATAAATAAAAGGGCATGTGTTTCAAAAGTTTGTTTAATGCTTAATTAAAGAAACATAAAAAAATTAGTATTATTTTCAAAACAAACACAATAAAATTTAAACTTCAACATGGTGCGTTTGGCAGAATTAACCTACTTCGGTTTAATTTCGCCTACTACACTTTTTCTTAAATCTTTTCTTATTTATTCTTAATCTAATTTTTTATAAATCACAAACCAAATCAGTCATAACAGTACTATCAGTAATCAGTCTATAAATTTTTAAAATACTTTTTTTCGCAGTTTTATCTAACTTTAGGTAAAATATTAAATAACTAAGGTATTAACATTAACCCGTATAATTTAACCATGGCACATGAGAGAAGATCAATAAAACTATCTTAGAATATGTATTTTGAATAAAAAATATAAACATATTTTTTTTTAAGGTAGGCGTTATTTAACCCAGTCTGGGTAATTACGCCCATGAAATGTCTAATGTTTAATGACATCTATGACTAACGGCGAACAGCAATATGCCCCTAGAAGACACCTATTATATTAGTCACAACCACCAGGACAATTAAACACTTCCAAGTCATTCTTGGTCAGCCCTACGCATTCCTCGTGGTACCATTTTTGACAATTTACGCATGGTCTCATATCAGCAATACGATCCTCGTGACAAGCGTAGCAGTACCAGTTTTCTCTTTTATTCTCTTTACCTTGTTTTGTACTTTTTTCGTCTTTCTTCCTATTTTTCGTTTTTCTGTCATTTACTTTTCTTTCTTGACTCATTTTTGTCCTGTTATACTGTGATTCTTCATCTGTTCTCCTTTTCTTTTTGGTATTATCTTCTTTCCCGTTTTCATCTCCTTCCTTCCTTTTTCTATTTTTGTTAGTTGTTTTGGTTTCTTGAGTTTTTTCTTTTTTCAAATCTTTCGGATCGTTAAAAAGATCTTTCGTAACTCTTTGACCTTTATAATTTAAAGCCTTTCGGCGAGGTTTCTTTTTGGTGACTGCATAATTCGGTGTAGGCATAAACAGTTGAAATTGAGATTTTCCAGATAAATCTGTCAACGGTACATTATCCTCCGGGTTTGTTTCACTGTCTGATCCTGATGAAAAGAGCGGAGGTCGATGTATCAGTGGTCTTGTAATGAAACGATTCATAATATCAGAAACATCCTCTTCATCAGATACATCAGTAGAAGAGCATGAAAAAATATTTGCAAGTCGTAAACCACTTGTAGAAGGTCTAACTATCGGTGACCCCAACGTAAGTTCTTGTGCAGGTCCAACAGTAAGGACGCCGGGTGGAGTGACATTTGGTGATACAGGCTTTGTTGTACTTACTACTGGATCAGGTTGCTCAACTATTATTCGTGGTGGAGTAAATACAGCAGGTTGTATAATTTTGAATGCAGCGGCGTCATCAGAAGCATCTTCACAAGAAGTATCATCTGTGGACGAGCTATAACTTACAAGTCTCTTTATACGATGCAATCCTCTTTCAGATGAGACCGCTAACATGGACGGAATATTTTCTGTAATATTTTCAGATATTGTATGCGGTGGAGTATCTGCTTTGTGTGAAGGAGTCGTTGAAGTTTCACTAAGAATACCTTGTAGGTCTTCATGGTCAATTGCTAATGGAGACGAGGGGCGAGATTCAACTCCATCTTCGGTTTGAAGATCTTGCTGTTCAGTTAAAACAGATGGTGCAAATGCAGTTTCAGGTAAAATATCTGGGTTGAATGGGTATAACCATGTAGCATGAAAGCCGCTTGTAATGTTGCCATGTGACATGCATTTAGACCAAATTTTTGATAAAATCTTATTGAACTCGGGTCGCGTCAATTTTTGAGCGTGGGTATTGTAAAAGTGTTGCAAGACCTCTTGGTCCCAGTAAGTCTCAAAAGGCATATAACATGATTTGTCGAGAGGTTGTAATTCATGGGTGGTGTTTGAAGGAAGGCAGTATAAAGTGATCCCAAGTAAGTCAGCTTCTTCGGCGATTCTGAAATCCAAGTGACACTTCGCGCCGTCGAAGACTAAGAGGCAGTTTCCCGCAGTTTTGTGTTTAGCAAAATGTCTCAAGAATTCAATAAACAATTCTGAAGTCATACTACCTTTCGGTGCCATCCTCACAATTGTGCCTGGTGGTAGATTCTTTTCATACTCAGGATTTCTTCTAACGCCTTTAAATATTATCATTGGTGGTATTGGCTGCCCCACCGCATTCGCACAGCCCACAACCGTGACGTTTTCACCATGTTCTGATGCTTGAATGTGAACCCTCTTCGCTCCTTTTTTTGTGATCACGGTTGGTTGTTTATGCATTGTTAAGCGGCAACCCTTTTCGTCCATGTTATACAATCTCTCGGGATTGTAGTGTATTCCAAGTTCGTCATATAGCTTGTTGATTTCTTTGAAATGATGTGACACGATGGCTTTGTTTAGTTTTTGGCCTCTAGCTTGATTTAAAAATTGGGCTTTACGTTTTGCTACTTCACCATTTCTTTTCAAAAATAGCTTAAGCCAATCTCGGCCAGCAAGGCGTGCCTGCTTATTAAAGTTATTGGGTATGTTGTACCTCTCACAGAAAACAAATACTTGTTTTCGAATCATTTTCGGAGTTAAAGGGATACCCAAGTCCGCAAATCTGATGATTCTCTTGACAAAATCTTGTTCTTGCTCCCTTGTTAATACTGTCTTTCGTCCTAAATCAAGTTTGCATTTCCCGCTCTTCAAATAATCTCTCAGTGTCCTCCGTGGAATGTTATATGATTCAGATGCTTTGTATGTAGATAACGTGCCTGTTCGAACAGCAGCGACAGCTGATTTTAAGTCACTTTGTTTCCATGCATTACGTTTTTTCTTTTCAGACATATTGGGAACCTGTAACATAACATACAAGAAAAATAAATACGTGAATGCCCTGCAAAAAAAATGGAAAGCCGTCGTCGCTGGGGGGACATTTAGATTCGAACGATACCTCACACAAACAAGACGGTTCAGCCGTTTAGAAGTTATTGTGGAAAAAATAAAGTCACATACATACTCACGTTACTTGAATTTTTTGGTAGTCGCGTAAAAAAGTGGTTAAATTTCACATTATTTATCCTCAATATTTTTAAATGGTATAACTTAGTTATTAAATTTAGGCTGCAAGACAGGTTAGCCCACATACACAATGCTAATTACGCCTATGTGTGAGGTAAATCCGCCTACGATAGCGTTTGGCGCGGGTAAATACGCCTAGGCGTAATTACCTGTCGTTCCCAATTCCAAGAAATGTTACAAAAAATTTAAACTAGTCATATAATATGATCAACAAGCTGAATAAGGATAAACAAATAGGTATTTTAAATAGTGAATGCAAAATTTTAGGGAAAAATTTACGAAAAGAATAAAATCTCACCAAAAACTATCCGTTGTTCGCTGACAAAAAATGCACGACGGCCACTCGCGCCGATCGTCGCTCCACTACTAGATCGCGGTATGTGCGGGGTCCCGGGGGAGGTTCGCAAGCGGTAAGGGACATAATCACCTTTATGCGTTCGCTATAAGATTTGTTTTTATGATACATTTAACTAGGATTTCAGAGCTTAGGCGTAATTAGCCTATAGGCGTAATTCGACAGACCTACCTTATTTTGTGAATAACGTTTAATTTTATTTGTATCTATGTAGATGTGTGAATAAACAGAACTTTTTTTATTAGGTATTGGTATCTATTATTTCTTGGGAAGACGAAAATAATTAAAACGCAATTTCTAAAATCCTTGTGTGTATAATGTAAACAATAATTATATTGGAACTATACGTCTTTATGATTTTCTACGTATAATATTTTTGTGTCCTATGAGGCGATCACTTTAGAAATCAAAGGTAGGTATCTATTTCGTTCAATTATCTCTTACTAGCTGCTGCCCGCGGCTTCGCCTGCGTAGTTCCCGTTCCCGTGGTAATTCCGGGATAAAACATAGCCTATGTCCGTCTCCTGGTTCTAAGCTGCCTCCCCACCAATTTTCAGCCAAATCGGTTCAGCCGTTCTTGAGTTATAAATAGTGTAACTAACACGACTTTCTTTTATATATATAGATTTCTTCATTCCCTATAAAAATATACATTTCATTGAGTTCCGAGTGATGGAATCACTTAAAAATCTATGGTGGGTATCCTTTTCTTCGCTTCTTGTTTTATCTGTCCCTTGATTTAGGTTCCTAATGGCCAAAATTCAATACGTTTTCTGGCATATCTTTCTGGCCATGGAAAAAGTACATTTGAGATTCGAATCGCAACGTAATAAAGTTCATTCCAGTGTAAATGGCTAACAGCTGTCTCTTTGCATCTATTTTTACACCAGGTATGCAATCTAAGCGAGACTTCAGGCCCAGAAAGATAGCTAACGCGCTTGCAATATAAAACCACTATAACATCATACCAGACAAAAACAGAATTGACAAGCCATATTTTGTATCCTCCCAAACATTGCAACTTTCTGCGTACTTTCTCCCAATGCCCCCGTACATCAGACTAACAACTGCATTAGCCGGGCTAAATCGCGCGCTCTTAATCGTCCTGCAAACGCGTATTTCTTGATTAAGGGATCGTAAAAACGTCGTCTCTCTCTGATATACGGGCGCGGAGCAGGAGAGGAGATTAGCATCGGTTTGTATGAGGTATGATGGATGCGATGGCTTTTATGGTTGGAGTTTCGGAGTTCGAGAATGATGACTGTTATGATAATGCAGATTTTTGTAGAAATCTCCTGTCCATACATATGTCCATAGCTCTTAGAGTTAGCATGCTGAAGTGGCTATGGGCAGGCCATATGGCTCGCAGAACCGAGCCTATGTTCAGCAATGGACGTATACGAGCTGATGGTGAAGATGCATCTTCTGTCCTGTCTCTCCACGGGTTTGCTGGAAGAAAACAATTTTAAAGATTAAACTCGTCAGCTTTTCTATTAATAAGTTGGGTTTGTGCAATAAATAATTAAATTACAAACAATAAAGGCGTTTGTATCGAATTCGATTCTGAGAGATTAATCTTTTGTAGAAAACAGTCTCTTACATTTAGTCATTAAGTTAATCACCCCCTTTTGAGTTATAGGGTGAACTTCCAGGCCATTGTTTCTGTAGCACCAATTACAAAAACATAGCTAAAACCACGCTCAAATTAGGTAGGTATATTGCAAAAGATTGGAAATAGCGTGTCTTTGCATTTAATTGTAACACAACACAGACTATTTCTTGAATTAGCGATGGGAGAACGTACCGTATCTACAAAATTTTACTTATATCTATGGCTAAAACACTGTTTTATGGAAAATGGTGCAGCTTGTCTATGATGTACTAACGATCTAAATGATAGTTCATTTTAATGATCTCTTCTAAACGCAGTTATGCAGATCGTAGCAAAGAGCGTGTCGTGAACGATGATGGTGCGAATAAATCCCATGTCGAGGCAGTATTTCGCGGAGGTGATTTCAGAATGACAGATCGCAGCGCCGCCCTGTATATATCAACCCCACTCGCTGGGCGGAGGCGTACTTGCAAAGTGTATAGTTATAAAACCTGAGGGTGAGTCTATTTGACGTTAGTATCGAGATGAGACCGTGATGTCTTCTTTTTGTATGGGATTTGCGTAGTTCCCTGTGCGCACGATAGAGGCGCGCCACCAAATTGTATGGAAAAGGTGGCGTCACAATCACGTGTCGTGCGTGACTAACGTCAAATAGACTCGCCCCTCTGATAGATTTTGAAGCATTGTTTTTAACAAGATCTAAAATAATTGATATAAGTACCTATGCTTCGTCTACACGTTTATTTTCTTCATCTGAATGAAAGAATGCAATATTTTTAAGACTACTTCTTTTTAAGAATAGTGATGAGAATCTATCGATTCAAAAATATCGGTACAAAAGAGAGCTTCGATATTTATTGGGTTGAAAGAAAATAAATGCGTGGACGGAGTGTACCTACCTTTGAAGTTAACGTAAATTTCAACCTAATATGTTCAAGTGTTTCTGAGAAAAAGCGTCTTGACAGACAGACGAGCAATGAAAGGGAGTGTTTTATTCCTTTTAGAAACCTAAAGAAAACATACCTACTGTGTATACGCAAGCCTCTTTCAAACCAACAAACGAGTAAACTTCCAGAGCGTTTTGCAAATACGCGTCCACGTCCAACCAGCCTTAACTGGTGTCTGGTAAATTTATGACCTCTCCCGACGAAAAAATGTGGACTCCAAAGAAGATTTCACCAGTTTTTATTCGACCAATATATTTTATTTGAAGGAAACGACGCGGCGAGAGCTTCATGACTTTAGGATTTATCATGTGTTCGTGAGTTTCTTTTGAAACTTTAATAGTAAGTGATTTATGTGTTTTGGAAGTGAGTTGCATGAGCATGCTTACTGGTGAATTCACAGACGCGACTATGACCGACGTATATGAGACGCCTATACGACTTGACAGACATAGAGTACCTCTTAGCGAGACTAAGGCGTGAGAAGTAAAAACGTACCTTTAGGTATTAAGGCATGGTAGGCCAGCAGAGGCCGCATTTTTGAGATTTTTAAAATCGTCTTCTGAAAAAAAGATATAATGTAGTCTAGTCAAAGTCGCATTCACTTACAAGATCTAATGAACTTCACTTGACAGAAAAACATCCCAAAGTTACCCCTTTTTCTAACGTTTTTTCAATACTAAGACTAGCGTACTTCTGATATCACAATTTTTTTGTACTCAACTAAAGACACTTAATATTTCAAAACAAATTCGCAGAGTTTGACTTGATAAAATGATTTTCTTAATCACCATGTTTAAATAACTACAAAAACACGAGCGCGGCGGCTTGGCAGGCGCGTATTTTCCCTTACGCCTACTGCTGCAGGAATTACTGGACTTAAGGCGCTACCCCGACCCAAATCAGCATCATCAGCATCAGCATTAATAATAAGGTTATAATAGGTATCACAAACTGGCCAATCGCTTTTTGAAAATTCCGTCGTTGAACAGAATAATTATGATAAAATAGGTGGGAGCGCTGATTTGGGTCGGGGTAGCGCCTTAACACTGTTGCTTCAGCTTGTCATACCTTATCAAATCATTTTGATCATGGTGCTGTGTGGATTATCCAGCATTATTTATTTATTTATTTTCTAGTACCGACTCCATCATCTGGGTAGATACTCGTAAAATAAAGTTGTGTTAATTACACCGCATGTAACTCATGAACGTCACGACCGATTTTAATCATCTTTGATTTGTTGGAACCTCTGTCCGGATAACCTCTGTCCCGAATAGCATAACAACTTATTTAAAAATATGAAAATTCATATGAAGATAAATCCGTTTTCTCATACATTCGCATGCAATGCCATATCCGATTTTAAGGCGGAACGAAGTTTGCGGGACAGCTAGTATTATTGTAAATACCTATAGTCCGAATTTACCCACAACCTACATCATCAAGGTCTTGTGACAATCTCGATTTCAAAAGAAGTCACCAATAGGGGTTCTTTAGCGCGTCTTTACGGTCAAGACCTGCCACATATCAGTCCTAAGGCTGTACAGTGCGTGTGTGTATGGGTGTGTAAGCACAAAGTAGTGTGTGTAAGGAAACGTTTATTGGTGTGTGCCGGGCGGGTCGTGTTTTATGAAGGAAGCTGTTCATCACGACATAAATCTTCGGACGGTGGCGGCTGTGACGCGGCTCAAAGAATGAGGACACTGAGGAATTGTGAAGTTTATCGAGAGAGAGAAGCGAGCAGAAAAAAAAATTATAATACAATGTACAAATTGCGATTGAAAAAACATATTTTAAATATGAATATTTTATTACTTATTATTTACTCCAACACAAACGGTCTTTAAAATAAAAAGTTAAGCGACAAAACAGACACCATGATAATGTTGTGTATACACGTTTAAGTATTCACGTCTAATTAACTTATCAATATTTCTTTTTAACTGCTATAGACCATAGCAACCGTAAAATCTCAGCTGTTTAATTTGAAAGCCATTAGGCCGAACGTGGCCCATTTCCATGTTGTTATACTTACTATGTAAACAAAATAACTTTTCAAATTCCAACGCAGAGCTACGAGTGCTACGAAGAACTCGTAGCACTTCTACAAAAGTCTCGTAGGCGTGCTACGAAACACTAGTAGCCTTTACTTACTATACTACGAATAACGCCGTTACACTAGGGAACTTTTAACCCCCAACGCAAAAAGAGAGGGGTGTTATAAGTTTAATGTGTCTAAAGTCATAAATAACGGGATATTTACCATGATTTGAATTTTGAGTTTTCCAATATTTCGGCACAGTTTCATGCGCCATGATCACGGAATAACTGACGGCACTGCCGGCAGTGTAATATCCCGTTATTTATGACTTTAGTGTTAATAACCATGATGGATTTAAAAGTTTTAATGTGTCTGTCTGTGTATCTGTGTATCTGTCTGTGGTAGCTCCCAAACGGATGAACCAATTTTCGTTTAGTTTTTTGTGTCATAGATAATTTTATCCCGAGTGTAGCGTTTCATGAAAATCTGTCGGGGGGGGGGGGGTTTAAATTTTTTATTATGTTCTTGTAAATTACGACGCTCTGACTTTCGCCAGACGTTACCTATACTTTTCGTGAGACGTTGGGCATAACTCAAATCACATCGTACAATATAATATTATTTGTAAATGTGTACGTACAAAACTAATATCGTATTATTGTGTATGTTTGAACATAGTTACAAAAAGTTTGTCTTGTACGAAACAATATACAATTCCTCTTTCTTCAAACCGTGTCACCCGGGTGAGTTATTGCGAGCGGGTCGGGCGAAGTCACCGGCTGACAAATTCATTCCCCACTTGACACCCCCTCGGGGGGGACACGCTAATCTGTGTTACACTATGAATTTTTCACGAGTGCAAAATGAAACATGCAACATTGGTCGAACGTGAAGGTTTATCAAATGTGCATGAAAAGGCGTAGGAAAAGGTGAAGTGTGGTTGTTGTGAGGTGAATTGCGAGATGAAATGGAGGATTGATTGTGTGAAGGTGGGAAGGTTGCCGATTGGGGCTTGAATGTGTATGAAAGATTTATTTTCGGTATTGTGCGTTTTACCTTTTCTCAGCGCTTGTATTTCTTTACTTGCTCTGCTTACTTTGGGGTTCGTTGACTCGGTATTTGCTACATCCAGATTTCTTTTTGTTTAGTATTGTTCGTCTGATTTTGTATAAAATTTAAGTGGTCGTATGGGCCTATTCCACAAGTATGCAAAGCTAAGATTTATTTTAATAAGATATTCAAATCTGGGTGTTCCTCTCAACCTAACCTTACAAAGTGTCTTTTATAACCTAAAAAAAAGGCAAAAGTTGGTCGTCAGCATTTTCTTCTGAATATTCATAAAGATAAACCGAATTTATGCGATCATAAAGTCGGGTCCGACGATAAAAAAGTTTCGCTGGATATTTTTACTTTGTATACTTATCTGTGACTGCCCTTGTTCTTGAAAAATGTTACTTTCTACCGTAACACCCTTAAATTAAAGTCTAGGAGACAGAAAATACTAATGTAGGTTAACAGGTGGAGTCTGATTGCATGTTTAGCAAGTTTTGAACTCTAGTTTTGATTAACCCACGACTTCACACGATGATTTGACTTTCAAACCTAGGAGAACTCAAAACTTTCTGATGATATCAGAGAATATTGAGTTCCCTGAAGTTTTCACGTTCAGCTAGAGCTTTAATCCGCAGTGTATTTGCTCGTATTAAGGGTTGAATAGACACATCACTGTTGGACCAACTTTGAAAAGTGGGCCCATGCTTCATACAAAAGTGGCCATGTTCCTTTTTAGCTAATAAGTCCGAAGTGTACTGGTATATAGGGTTGATTGTATGGTATCAATAAGCTCTAGGTACTCATTATGAATGGAAACGGGTTAACAACGAACCTAGTCGTCAAACTATAAAAGATTGCATAGTTAAATAGGTCTGGGTACGTTGTAGGTACCTATAGATACTACCTACCTACTACATAAGTTTGAGTACTAGTAAGAACTTCTACGTAACGATTCAAGTATTCAGTAGTAACTCAAAACTTCTGTCGATATTTCATTTTACTTACCTAGTTTCGAAGAAATAGAATCGATATAACCTCGATATAAGAGACCGTAGTGATGTATTACGGCGGTGTCGAGCTCGCGACCGCGTCGACCTCGCGCTATAACTCACGAGCTAGCTAGTGATGGGAAAAACATCGCTAACGGAGCTTTTTAAACAGAAACTCTGACAATGTTTGAAATAACCCCACTAAAACATTTCGGCAGTTTAATGGCGGCATCTGAAAAATCATGGTTGGCCAAACATTTCTTGGTGTTGTTAAATTTATTTATTTGCTGACTTGGTCTATTCGGCTATTTTCGTCCTAAAATCTACCTACTACCTACTACAACTGATTGATTTAGTTTTGAGAACTACCTTAAAAAGCACATTTAGTTTAATAGGTACATTTTGTTACCAAGAATCTCTCCCTTTTATTCTCGTTACCAACTTTTGTTACGAGAACTCTCTACCTTACTTCCGTAGAGACGAAAGTCCCATCACTAAAGAGCAGATCCTTCCAATGTTTTACGAGCTGCTGAAATGGCTCCCAGCCGTGGGCAGGAGAATGGGCCGTTAGTCAACTATTCAAATAGAACATTTCTCTTGAAGAGGAACTGGTAGTTTTATAAGTTGCATAGAAAATAGACGGAAAAAGAAAACGAACCGAAGGCCGATTCCACCCGATCACTTGAATGGATTCAAAAGAGTCTTGATTTTATTTGAAATTCTATAAAATTGAGTTTATACAATTCAAACTGTTTTAAAGCGATCCATCAAAAACTAAAGCTGTGTCGATAAAAAGAAGCAGCCAACGCCTTATGAAAAGTATGAGCAAAATTGTGTGTAAAATGTGCAATAAGCTCAAGGCGTCTTCGGTATAGTTTTAGATCACGTTTAAAAAAAACTTCAAGTGCGGAATCGAGCACTAAGGGTTCCTTATAACTGTAAGACTGTGTCTTGCCAAATTTCATGATTCTAGGAACTCGGTATCCTAAGGTTTTGGTCCATGGCGAGAAACAATTTTTTTTGGTGAATAAGTATATTCGTACTTGTAGTAACAAGTTTGCAGTTTTCGGATGTTTCCCTTTCTTTGTAGTATAAGATGTTGCTTCTTGTCAAATTTTATGGTTCTAGGTCAACGGGAAGTACCTTATCCTATAGGTTTGGGTCCATGGCCAGAATCAAAAGTATTTTTTATGTGAATAAACTACAAATTTACGATTTTCCTTTTTACTTTTGAGGTACGGAACCCTAAAAACTAAAACTATTTATGAGTGTTTTCACTAATAGCTCAACAAAAGGATTTCCTTGGAACTAATTGAGTTCCTAACTACTTTAAAGTGAAATAAAATGATAATGACATATAATTATTCATTGTGTTAAGCATGTCGACTTTCTATGTCTATCATAAAGATTAAAAGGAATAACATCGTCGTTAATTAAAGGAATGATAAAGAAAATTTGAAATAGCTGATACACTTTTGAAAATAGTTGGTACCTACCTACTCGAAGTGGTTATATTTATTTTAGAAAACTCAGTTTCATTGTGAATAAATAGGGACACAACCAAATGTACCATAGCTACCTACTTTCTTATTCTAATAACAGGCACACCTTTACAAATTTATCAAAATTATTTCCAAAATAGGGATTTACCGGAGGTGCGACATTTCAGTATATGAATATTGTAGGCAGCTGATACTACTTCGTCAATTTGTTAGCGGCAACATCTTTGAAACATTAAAATTTATAAAAAAATGACAACACCTGTCTATCTGCAGAAAATCTAGATCTTTTGATCATTGACATAAATATCGAATATCGTCACCCCGACTATAAGTACATTCACGGAACATAATTGTTTCACATTTAGCTGCATCAAACAACGATTCCCTAGAACCCAATCAATATTGAAATGATAATTAGAGGACTGGCAAAGAAGCGGCCACGTCAGCGTTGACCTGTACTCAGGGCCGGATTGAGAGGCAGAATATTATAGAATAACAGAATAGGTGTGGAGACCCTGGGGCAACTAGGAATTGAAGTTCTTTTCTCGCATAATGATGATAAAGGCATCATCAGAACCATCATCCAGCCCGTGTCTTATCCACCAACTGCTCGGTGTAGGCCTCCTTTAATTTGTGCCACTCTGTCCTGGGTTGATCAAATCCAAGTTTTATTGGCAATCCTCGTAAATTATGGGCCTATTAGAAGGTAGTCAGGAAATAACTTAAGGCTGTTATACTTTACGTTTCCTGGCTTATCTATCTGGGCCTAGAAAAATACATTTTAGATTCTAAATGCTAGGTTTATAAAGTTCATTTCAGCTTATACTTTTCCGTCAAAGCGCTAAATGGCCAACAGGGCTCTTTCTGCGTTGAAATAGAGGGCATCTCTTTCTAATCTAAACTATGGAAATTGAGCGAAACTTCAGAACGAGAAAGATAGCAGACGCATTTGTAGTGTAAAACCACTATTATTATTTTTAAATGTGATTTCTTACGACCAATTACATTCATTAAGTTTAACAATGGCAAGTGGAATTTCGAGACTATGCGGGGCGGTTTGCTCAAAAGTAAATAATTAGGTAATACTGGAAAATTCACACAGCCCTAGAAAAGGAAGTTAAAATAACTAAATATCGGCTATTTTAAACTCCTAATTTTTTTGGTAACTTCTTGTGTGGGTTTCCAATCTCATCTGGCAACCCCTTTGGCTAGCCACCTTAAGGTAGCCCCGTTTAGCCTCTCCCCTGAATCCGGCCCTGCTTGTAGTTATCTACCATTATAGTTAGCGACCTAGTATTACTGTACTGCTACTTCGCTTTGATGTCTTAGTAAATTGGATTTTAATGATACTACGTGGATATGAAACGCAGCTGTCTAATTATTCACGTTGAGGATAACACTCTACAAAACTTGAGGAATAGGTATCGTATCGAACGAATGCGATTAGAATTGTAAATCATCACATCATTTAGTATTTATGCCCTCGATTGAATTTAAATTGAAACTAGCTGTTATCAAGTGATAGGTACCTTACCTACTAGGTGTCGTCTCACAGAAATATATCTAGATCTGTGGGTCGTCTATTACTTAATCGTGTGAGGTGTGTCGTATACTTGTGGGTTGTTACATTTTTATATATGTATAGGTGGCGGGTAGAGAATAAAAACTGGTCTTTGGTCAACTTGCCTTTCATTCACAACATGGTGACAGCGGTGATAAAAATAAATTAATTTTAGTAGAAAAAACCAATAAATCGCGTTGAAAAAGTAATCAGTAGTGAAATTCGTTTCGCAAAGTCCATGAACAATGGAACACGCACGGCCTCCAGCCGAATTATGCTTGGAAGGCGGACCGGCCTGTCGGGCCGAGGCGTGGGAAAAATGGCTGAAATGTTGCACTCTCTATAATATATCTGTGAACTATATTATATGTCCTGCGTATCTGGCTAGTCTCCAATGACACTGACCGACGTGGTCGAAATTCGGCTAGGAGGACATCATCATCATCAATCATGTGGGGCTCAAATTAGTCGGAAAATATCACGAAATATCACAAGGGGGATGGGGACGGGGGTGTAGTGAAATAATAATGATGCATGTGTGTTTTAGCTGTGTGGTACCGGCTTAGAATTTGCACCTCTCCAAGTCTTCCCGCGCGTGTCGTAAGAGGCGACTAAGGGATATCCACCGGGGGCGGGCAGCAGCGCCCCCTGCAGAACAATTCTACCACCGAACTGCGATCCCCAACCTGCATGCCCAGCTTGGGGATTATGGGCATTACCCCCATGAGATAAAAGCCAATAAGGCGCTTATCAAGGGCAAGCCTGCGTCCAGCCGTGGACCAATACAGGCTGTTGAGGTTGAGTATGTGTGTTTATTTTCGCTTTTGAACGCGTTATTTCTAAACCGGACAGACACACATGTTTGCCAGACCTCGGAGCAGACCAGTCTTGAACCTCGTCACGTATCACCACCATGGGGGAGAGGCGGCTAAAAACTGCTGAGATAACATGAATTACCATAGTATAAGGTTTTGGCCATCCAAAACAAGACAATTCATGTTTTGAACCTGAGATCGTAAAATAGTGGTTCTATAACCACGATTGTTTTGCGATCTCAGGTTGAATGTTGCCTACCTGCCGATTAGGTACATATTATTGCATCGTATAACATTAAAGAATTTTCCTCTCAGTGTCTAGTTCGTGTCTCAATAAATGTGTTCGTTCCGTTTTCTAAACGACAGTTCCGTTATCGTAATTATATCTATATTCAAGCAGAATAAAACTATGGTTGTCAGGGCTTCTGGTCTGTTATTAACTTCTTTTTTACAATGAAGACCACAAAGCCACAATTTATAAGAGTCAATTATCTATATATATAAAAGAAAGTCGTGTTAGTTACACTATTTATAACTCAAGAACGGCTGTACCGATATGGCTGAAAATTGGTGGGTAGGTAGCTTAGAGCCAGGAGACGGACATAGGATACAGTTGATAAAAAAAAAAATTGGCGTAGTCACTTTTAAGGCAAAGCCTAACTTAGATAATAGGCCACTTAATATACCGAAAATACGCGTGCGAAGCCGCGGGCGGAGGCTAGTTTAATTATAAACCTTTATTTACAAAGAAAATTACAATCAATTAATAATAGAAATAATAGTAATAAAGTAGACGGTTTCAAACAATCTACAGGTAGCTCAACTGATCCATATCAATACCAGTTGGAAGCGTCCCCAAGACGCTGGCTGCATGCCCCCGCAATTATTAGAATTCACTAGCGACCCGCCCCGGCTTCGCACGGGTGCAATGCTGATACAGACTTTTTTGTAGACCTTTTTAAGGTGTACAATATTGTAGTACATTATTTTGATCTATCTCGTAGGGTTCAGCCAGCAGCGTTTGCAGTGTAAGTGCAAAACAATGTGCTTATTTAAGACATCACATTAGAAACCTCTAAAATTATCAGTGTTTCTCTTCTACAGTAGGAATGTATTATACATTATAAACCTTACTCTTGAATCACTCTATCTAAAAAATCACATCAAAATCCGTTGCGTAGTTTTAAAGATCTAAACATACATAGGGACAGACAGACAGCGGGAAGCGACTTTGTTTTATACTATGTAGAGATGATGGCTTACCTAGGTACTTTTGAGAATCTTTCAGTGAGTTCCATGAGTTATGTTCTAGAATCTTCCACAATGTCTGACACATCGGCTATTGAATCAGCATATAAACTTTGCAATCGACACCCGCATGTAAATGACCTGCTCTAAACTGGACAACAACTCGATTCCAACTTAAATAGTTCGTGGAAACCTTATACGGGCGCACATCCAGATATTGCGATGCAAATCACGGGCGAGCGCTAGTTACAAGTCTAATATATTAGATTTATTGCTAATATATACCATCAATACGTTTGTTTTGTCCGTGGGTCTGTCTCGGTGGTATTTATGCTGTGTGGGGCATGGCACAGCTGATGTATAAAAAGCTGGGTTAATCCAGTACTCACCATTTTGCATTGTACCGATATCCAGCAATCGTGTTTTTGGTTTCAACGTTCGTACGATTTGATGATGCTGTGGGTATGTCCAGCCAAAATTATTTATTTATTTTCAACATTCACCTTAGCACATTGGTTATTTGCGAGCAAATTCAAGGCGAGCACAGCGAGCTCGCTGCGTGCCCGCGGCGACGTGTGGCGGCGCGCTCGCTGCGCACTCGCCTCGCATAGAAATCGCTCGCAAATCGCCAGTGTGATAACTGTGAAATGATAGGGCTCTAAGTCATAACATAAGTTAAGATTTACTTTATTCAGGACTGACAAAAGTTTTTTAAAAGCATGTTCACATTCAGACACCAAGATTAGGATCCATCTTTGAAAAAACATTGGTCGATGTAGACTACTCTACATTGAAGTTTTGTTCTACAGCGAGGTCGATGGGCTTATATCTATGTCATTGTAAATAAAACTGTATAATTGAGTAAACTTACTGAATTTTGATTTAATGCAGCAAAGGAAAGGGCTAATCTTGCACTGAATAATCTAGCTGAAACTATCTAGCTGTTTTCAGTTCCCTGTACCAAGAAGCTGGTAAGAAAACGGCAGTTTGCATTCAAGTGTCACGTTAGTAATTGGCAGGGATTTATTATGATATCCGCCTCGTGTGGTGATTGGGTGACGACACGTGATCACACGAGACCTGACTTGTGCTTGATAGGTACAGATACCTACCAACCAACCGGCCTCGCTGTCTTCATATGAAATAGTGCCCTATCCATGGACCAATTTTCTTTGCAAGACTCATAGATAAAATAAATCTATGAGTCTTGCAAACAAAATTTAATACATCCTATTTAGACCTAAATGAACCAAATCAAAAGAAAAATAGCGCTTTATTTTTTTTAGTATTGAAATAATATTCGAAGCGTCAAAAAAAGCGTCCCGTCCCGTGCCGGTTTTAGAAATAAAGCATGTTTGACATCGGTCTAAGTAAAATTTTACTAATTTCTATTATTTTTATTTGATTAATTTGACTCTTAATTCGGGATTATTTTAGGTCCCTACTTAATTTCATCATCATGTGTCGCTATCTTGATAGGAACGATGCTTTGATGGAAGCCAGTCGTAAGTCTACAAATCTCTATACACTTCAACAGTTGTTACAAACCTACAAACTTTCCATTCATACATCAGATGCCAAATATTTTCAAAGAACTTTATTCCACCAGGCTTTAGCTATGCCCCTATTCCATTCATTTGCCCATCATTTGGCTAAGTACCTCTCAATGCCCTTGTGTTATATCATCCGACTCCTGTCGTATGGCTAAGCTTACTTTGACATCACCACTTTTTTGCTATCGCTACCGAATTACGACTTCGATTTAAAACCTTATTAGCACAGACATAAAGAGCTGTTGAGGTTTGGGTAGCGTTTGCTGTGGTGCGTCCATGAATAGCTATTTTGAACTGTATTTTATGAGCGATAAGGGTGGTTGATAGGTTTTTGATGGTAAAGTTTATTGGTCAAAAGCTGCGAAAGATGTGATGGTCATTTGATCTTCTATGCTCAGATTACGCGTTTATAAATAACATCCTACTTATCGATGTTTGCGCAATTTGTACTTTTGTGGCTTTGATACAGGGTTTCATTTGGCTTTGCAGTATTGTTGAATCATAAAGCCAAAAGCTATTTTTGATTATTGTGTCTATCTGGCTAATAAAATAAGACAGGGAAAAAAGCATTTTGTCACTATTGAACGAAACTGTAACCGGCAAGCTGAAGACAGGACGCTATGGCGCTCATTAGGAGAGGCCTATGTCCAACAGTGGACTAATATAGGTTGATAATGATGAACGAAATCAAAAGAACTGAACAGAACTTGACAGAAGGACCTGTAAAGTTATTAAAAAATATTATGGACATACATAAACACATAATTTTTAAAGCCTCGTTGGACGCTCGAAAATATTCATAATCTTTTGCTACAGCTAAATGCATAATTTATAATTTTTTTACTCAATAGAAACCTCAAGTTGGTTGGTGTGACTATGAATATGATCAACTATTTTACTAAATAATATTTCGCCTATCTTAGGTTTAAAGAACTTGATTTTTCTCATAAAAACATTATAGTTCACTTAAAATGAGATACATTTAAACAGTAAATGTGTACTAAAACTTAGTAGGTAAATAACTCCTGGGCCTTGAGTCTTAGCTTAAATTACTAATCATTATGTTATCTAATAGTGTTATATTACATATATGTATGTAGTTATATTAGGTCCTTACATATGAAATTGGCGTTTTGTATGGGAGGAACAAAAAGTCGAATATTTTTTAATATAATATATTTAATTAATCAAAGTATGAACCATTATTTTCTATGCACTTTTGCCATCTTATAGGTAGTTCATTGATCCCTTTACTAAAAAAACCAGTCGGACGGGAATCAATAAAATCTTTGAAGGCGATTTGGACTGCCCCATCGGAGTTGAATTTTTTCCCTTGCAAGAAGTTATCCAAATTTCGAAAAAAGCGCTTCCGATTATCGTAAAGAACCCATTTTTCATCACAGGTAATGATTCGGTTTAAAATACCTTCATTATTGTGCCGGTTTAATAATGTAACGCAGCAGTCGACGCGCGTTTGCCGGTTTGCTTCAGTCAATTCGTGAGGTACCCACCTTTCAAGCTTTTTAATCTTCCCAATTTGCTTCAAGTGAATTAAAACAGTTTTATCACTAACACCGCAGCCTGCAGCTAACTCGGACGTGGTTTGCGATGGATCCGCTTCCACAATAGCCTTCAACTCTTCATTATCAACTTGAGTCTCAGGCCGTCCACGGGGCTTGTTCTGCAAGTCGAAATTTCCAGAACGAAAACGTTGGAACCAAAAACGAACTGTGTTTTCTTTTGCAACACGACCGCCATACACATCATTCACCCTTCGAGTTGTTTCCGCAGCACTAGTGCCACGGCGGAACTCGTACTCGTAAATAATGCGATATTTTAAGTTTTCCATTTTGTAAAATGAGTGACGCAAACAGAAAAAAACAGAAGAATAAAAACAAATGAATGACGATCATCGAAGCACAAATACACGAGTCTATAGCTGTACAAATTTGAATTTGGAATTCCTTACCAAAGAGGAGAAATTTGTGATTAAAGTGGCCAGTACGAAAAACGCCAATTTCATATGTAAGGACCTAATATTATTCTATTGAGTAGACATGTATTTTCAACATATTTTTGTATATAATAATATAAAGATAAAGATAAAAGATAAAAGATAAAAGCATTTATTGTTGTAAGACTAGGTGTAACATTAGGTACATTGGTATTAGGTCAAATTTAAAAAGTATCTCTAGTCTGCCGGTTAGGCTTACAACAGAGGTACATAAAAAATAGTGAATTTAACAACGGGTTACAGCACAGATTATTATATAAATTAATAAAAAAAAAAAAAGGAATTGTGAATTAGGTATATAAACATAATGTCCAATTTTAAAAGTATTATAATTTATCATTAAGGAAATCGTCAATTGTATAATAAGCCTTTTCTTCGAGTAGTTTATTTAATTTGCCTCTAAATACGTTCAAATTACATTCGGAGCGAATTGACAAAGGGATCTTATTGTAAATTATAGGAGCCATGCAAAACACACTCTTCCTAAGTAAGGCGGTCTTACATGGGTGGTGGTGCAGTGTACCCCCGCGACGAGTGCCAGCTGGGTACGGGTCAAATCGTTCCATATTAGTCCGAACAAAATTAGCCACTTCATATATATACAGAGAAGGTAGAGTAAGTATTTTCCAATGCTTAAAAACCTCCTTGCACGTGTCGGTCTGTCTTAGACCAAACATTGCTCTAATGCAACGTTTTTGAGAAATGAACACTTTTTCCTTATTAGTGGAGTTACCCCAAAATAAAACTCCGAACCGTAATAGCGCTGCAGTGTGCCCATAGTAGGCTGCAAGTAATGCTGAGGTGTTTGCTATCTTGTTCAATTTGTACAACGCATAAGAATATTGGTGTAGCCGGCTGCACAGTGTGTCAGTATGTATTTTCCAATTTAACTTATTATCTATTTGTAAGCCTAGGAATCTCGTGGATTCAGTAAAATTTATTTTGTTACCTAGATAGTGCACGTTGATTGTTGGTAGAGTAGAGAGCCTTTGCTTAAAGTCCATAAGATAAGTTTTAGTCAAGTTAATTCGTAAATTATTATATTCAAGCCAATTAATTATCAATGTCAATGTATTATTAATGTCAGATTCTATATTTGTTAGTCGATCATTAGTAAATAGGATTGTGCTATCATCAGCGAATAATGTCATGTAATTGTTAGTAATTAGGGGCAGGTCATTAATATATATGATAAACAGTAGAGGTCCTAGCACACTTCCTTGGGGGACTCCATGACTTACTGTTTTCAACTTAGACGTGTGTGTAGTTTCAGAAAGTGTTAATGGACACACTTTGGATATTTCAGTTACTTGTTGTCTGTTAGTCAAGTATGATTTAATGAGACTATTAACATTTCCTCGTAGGCCGTATCTCTCAAGTTTATCAAGGAGTAAATTATGGTTAACATGGTCAAATGCTTTTGTCATATCCATATATAGACCAATGGCAGTTTGTCTGCTATTTACGGCTGTCGCTACTCTGTGTAAGAAATCGTAAACAGCCATATTTATAGTTTTATCTTTCCTAAATCCATATTGACGCCCAGTAAACAGATTGTTTTGCTCAAAGTAATCATTTACTTTGCTGTAAATGATTTTCTCAATCACTTTTGAGATAATTGGTATCAGTGCTACCGGTCGATAATTGTTAATATCATCTGTATTCCCTTTTTTGTGTAGAGGCTTTATTATAGATAGTTACAATTTCTCCGGAAATACACCATTTTCCATACATATGTTTATTATATGGGTCATAACAGGGGAGACCGTAACAGCGACCTCTTTTAGTATTTTAGTGGATATCCCGTCATATCCTACACTGTTCGTGTTTTTTAGAGATATGATGGTCTTGAGAGTGTCAAATGGAGTAATTGGCGTCAGAAATAGAGAATTAGATGATATGTTTATGTGCCTATTAAATTGTTTACCTCCACCACTATTATTACCAATGTCCGTGTTATTATTATTATTTTGAATGTCAGTGTTAGTATTATTATTTCCAATGTCAGTGTTAGTTTTATTATTTCCTATGTCAATTCTAGTATTATTATTCTCAATGTCAGTGTTAACCTTAATATTATTTCTCATGTCAGTGTTAGAACTACTTCCGTTATCCGCCATGTTAATAAAAAAGTCATTAAAAATATTCACAAGTTTACTGGGGTCAGAGATAGTCTCATTGTTCACTATAAGCTTTGTGATACCCTCTTTAGGCGCGTTATAATTAATTTTATTTATAATACTCCATGTGGCTTTTGTTTTATTGTCAGAATTTTTTATATGATAGTCGTTTTGAGCTTTCTGAGTTATTTTAATAATTTTTTTAAAACGCTGAGAATAATTTTTGAACTTATTCTTGCTCTCTACATTTTTAGTATGCCTGTATTGCCATAGTAAAGCTCTTTTTATTTTGCTACATTTTTTTATTCCGTTCGAAATCCATTTAGGTTTTTTATACGCATTAACTTTAATCCTTTGGTATGGAAAGCATAAATTATAAAAAAGTATAAATAGGTCATAAAATATATCGAAAGCATTATTTGGGTCATGGCAGTCTATAACAGTTTGGAAAGAGAGAGCTGCCAGTGAATCCTTGAATTTTTTTATATTGTCACTACAATAGTCTCTGACCTCAATAAACCAGTATTTAAGTTTGCAAAATTTCTTCACGGGTACTTTTACAATTTGAGCCGTGTGGTCAGATATTGCAAAGTCTATAATTTCTCCTACAACGCCCCTTATATTGTGTATAATGTTGTCGATGCCCGAATTGCTGCTCAGTCTAGTAACCTGATTAAATTGAAATCTCATATTGTATCCCGTTACAAGATGCTTAAATTTAATGGAATTTGGTTTTCGTTTTAAAAGATCAATATTAAAATCACCACATATAATAACTTTGTAGTTTTTACTTTTACTGCATATTTTATCTAAAATTGAGTTTAGTTGATCTAGAAACATTGTAATATTTTGAGTTTTTAAACGCGGGGGTCTATAGACGCATATTATGTACACTTTTTGTTTTACTAGTTTTATCGCTGAGCATTCTATAATGCCCGGTATAGACAGACCGACAATAGTGTGTGCGCTTTCAAATTCATGCTCATTTCCAACCAGAATACATGAGCCCCCATGACGCGAGTTTCTATACGATGAAGAGGCCAATTTAAAGTTCGATATAGTTAAACGTGTTTCATCATCTTTTATCATATTGTGTTCTGTGATACATAGTACATCTACTTGTTTGCCATCAGTCTTAAGGTTATCTAGGATTACCATCAGCTGATCCGATTTGCCAATAAGTCCGTCAATATTTTGATGCATTATAAACAAATGTTTAAACACGAAAAAGATTATTATCATTGTCACTATTGTTCGCATCTATTTGCGGAGCTTCAGCCTGTGGGACCTCGTCAGTTTGCGTTCCCTGATCACAGGATGTTTTTTCGTTTTTAAATTCAGTTTGGGAGGCCATTTCTTTAGTTTTAGGTTTTGCGACAATGTTATATTTTGGCTTGTTTCTGTAGTCTATGTAGTTGTTCCTATATGTTACCCGTAAAATGTCTCTATAAATAATGTCTCTATAAATATGTAGTATGATATTTGGTTAAATTATTAAAAATATGCTCCTTCTGAAAGAATCGTCTTTTTTCCGTAGTTCGTACGTGTATTAGGTAATTTTAGTTTTATTTTGTTTCTAATACTATATTTACTTTCTTTTAATTATAGGCTTAGATTTGATTGTATGGTCTTTGAAGTACCTAATATTTTTTTATTAGAAGACATGTATTAAAGACGTTTAGTTGCTATAAATTTAGTGTTTTAGTATTTTTATATAATTCTAGACTAGATCTCTAATTTCATGTCGTCCGATTCCGTCCGATTAGAATAATTTTTTTATTCAATAATTCAGCCCCATTGGATCCCAAATAATACGCCAGCAACGGGGCTATGAACTTATCTCACCAATCTCTTTCTATAACTTGTGACGAGCCCGTCAAAGTTCGTCACTCGTGAAATTACTTTTCAAACACAATGAACATGAATTAACTATATCCTACCTACAATACAATGAATTTCACTCTTAATTCTATGGTGTTAGTGATGCTATCGGATGCTGGTGGCAATTGGATTCGAGAATTTTATCTCGGATCTAAATGCCCAAGACTCAATTCACGTTTGGGAATTTTCCAGAAGCTTTTCTCAGAGATGTCCGAGAGAGTAAAAAACTTTTATTCAAGGCTATGCACCCAAATCTAGACCCAGTCTTTCTTTCACCAGTGGTTTTGGCTATTTTATTATTAATTAGGTAGAGTCTCGCAACGACTAAATACTATGAAAAAAAAACTTGAATGTGCTACATTTTAAATTCTTATAATCCTCTTCAGAACCCATCTGTATCAAACATCCTGTCAACGCCTATTCTGTCACAAAGCCCATTGTCCTGAACCTACCCAGCTTATAATAACCACAAAAAATATTTTCGCCACATTTCACCCCCAATAATTACATTTAAAAACCATTCCATTGTGTTCCCCTTCGAATAGTGACGCGCTGTCGAGCGGAGATGTTATCGATATGTCAAAACCGTACAATAACAAGTTATCGACTTACATCGACAAATACGAAACAAAAGACGGATTACAGCTACCCTTTACACGACAACCACCCTTCGGTCTCACACCTAAAGCTTACATTCAGTTGTAGGTTATTCGAGCTTATGGGGCTTATGTAGTACCATGAAATTGTTTTTTTTCGACGTTGAGCAACGATGGTAATTAGTTTGGCTAAGTTTGGTCCCATTGTTGAGTTCAGTAGCTCGGGCAGTGATGTTCTATGGTGTTTGAACGTGGGGATTAAAAAGAAATAAGTTGTGAGTACTTTTACAGTATTTTTTTAGAATTCATTGTGTAGATCCGGTTTCGAGTGTCAATCTTGTTATAAAGGTGTTTAGTGACAGTATTGTAGCCGCTTTTGTGGTTGAATGAAACTTTTGAGCTTATAAAGAACGCGAGACCGGGATATCTTTGCGAATCTTTACCTTCTTTCAAATGAGTGGAAGGACAAATTCCCAATTTTTTTGCAGGCAAGCTTATGACAGGGATCTAGTTTAGTGCCGATAAGATACCAACTACTCAGTAAAAATTACTCATAGGTCCAAATGCAAAAAAAAAAAAACACAATTGTTAAAGCTATTAAAAAGTACCTGCATACTAAAACCAATAGATAGTAAGGTGATTAAGGTAAATTACCCGACCGCTTCCTTTCCGTCAGCCCCAGACCTTGAAACTTCGGAATCGATAAAAGACAGCCTACCATTTACAAGCCCTATAATCTTCCTATAATTTGTACTTTTTAAAGCCCAACCGATAGTTTAGTACGTTTAAAAATGGCGTATTATACGTGATTAGGGTGGGTCGGAATAACGTGTAGCGGTCGCTAATCGTTGGTTTGAAGCCTTTAATTCGTTAGAATTGGTCGCGTGATGCATGTTATTATTTTATTATTTTTGAATGATCTGTCGATGAGTTGTATGTATATATACCTCTACCTACTTATACGATGAACTCTTTTTTGGTTGTTTCTGACAGTTACATTTTCGGTCGGTTAAAAAGGAATGTTTCTAATTTGTAATGGCTCACCCGTGATCATTTTGAAGCTGTTCAAACTTATTGTAAACTAGTTTCTGCCCGCGGTTTCGCACTTGTTTTTTGGATAAAAAGTAGGCTATAATTATGTTCTTCCAGGTCCAGATATTTATGTGTGAAAAATTACAGCTAGATCCATCCTGTAGTTTTGGCATTGTCTTCGGCCAAACATCTTCACAACGGCACAAACTATCGCATTCATAATGTTTTTGTAGGATAGGTAGGCTTACTAACCTAATTTTAAATTTATTATTTTTTAGTACATATATTGCCGTGTGGTGCCGGCATAGAATTGCACCACCCCAATTCCTCCCGTGGGTGTCGTAAGAGGCGACTAAGGGACACACGCACCGGGGGGCGGGCAGCAGCGCCCCCTGCAGAACAACTTCACCGAACTGCGATCCCCAACCCGCATGCCCAGCGTGGGGATTATGGGCATTACCCCCCAATGATGAATAAAGCCAAAAAATGGCCCCCAGTTCCCGGCCGCCTCGCTATTCCTGGCCATGGTAGCGGCCATGGTAACGGCGGGGCAGGGGGTGCTAGGAATCACCGGGCTACCTCAGGCTACCATACATTACGCAAACCGACCCTGGCAACGTTCAACGGACGCACTCTGAGGCTTGACCACCATCTAGCGCAGTTGGAAGTGGAGTTAGAGAACATTAAATGGCATGTTCTGGGGTTATGTGAAGTCCGTAGAGAGGGGGAGGACACCATAACCCTAGACTCGGGCCATCTTCTCTACTTTCGCGAGGGTGATAAAACATCCCAGGGTGGCGTAGGTTTCCTCGTCAACAAGGCCCTCTCTAACAACGTCCAAGAAATCTCCAGTGTGTCGACCAGGGTAGCGTACCTGATCCTTCGGTTGTCCAAGCGGTACACCATGAAGGTTATTCAGGTTTACGCACCGACCTCGGCACACTCGGATGATGAAGTGGAGGATATGTACGAAGACATATCCAAAGCCTTACACAACACCACTAAGGCACACTTCAACGTTGTTATGGGGGACTTTAACGGCAAGGTGGGAACCCAGACTGGCAACGAATCCCGAATAGGCCCGCATGGTTATGGAATTAGGAATCACAGGGGGCAAATGCTGGTCAACTTCCTTGAGAAAGAGGGGCTGTTCTTAATGAACTCCTTCTTTAAGAAACAGCCTCAAAGGAAGTGGACATGGCAAAGCCCCGACACTGTGACTAAAAATGAGATCGACTTCATCATGACAGATAGCAAGCACATATTCAGAGATGTCTCAGTGATCAACAGGTTCAATACCGGATCTGATCACCGACTGCTCCGAGGCTCTCTGAATATCAACTTGAAGCTTGAAAGAAACCGTCTGATGAAGTCCACGCTCCGACCTAACCCAATCCAAATCATGGCGGGCACCGAGAAGTTCCAGCAGCTTCTCGGGAATAGATTTGTTGCCTTGGATCCCACTGATGACGCTGACGAGACCCTACACAATCTGGTCGAAACGCTGAGGGATGAGGGCATCAAGTTCTGCAAAAAGCAGCGCACAGGCAAGAAATCCAAACTCTCGGATGAGACTCTCGGGCTGATGACAAAAAGACGGGAAACCACCCAAGCGACTTCGTCAGAAAGGTCAGACCTGAACAAGCGAATTGCGAAGATGGTACGACGCGACCTTCGGAGCTCCAACACACGCCTCATCGAAGAGGCTATAGAGCGAAACCGAGGGTCCAAAGTATTCACTCAGCAGCTTGGCAGGAGCCACCTGACGAAGCTGAAGACGCACGACGGGAGGACCGTATTGTCGAAGCCGGAGATCTCCACCGAGGTAGAGGATTTCTATGGCCGTTTATACGCTGCACATGCCCCCCATTCCCGACGAGACGACCATGATTCTAGAGCCACTCTGACACGCCACTATACCGACGAACTGCCAGACATCAGTCAAGACGAGATTGTGTTAGCTCTGAGGCAGCTTAAGAATGGAAAAGCCCCCGGTGAGGACGGAATAACATCAGAGCTTTTGAAAGCCGGAGGTGCCCCTGTTATACAGGAGCTACAGAACCTCTTCAACACCGTCCTTCACAGTGGGAGAACTCCAAAGGCGTGGAGCGGGAGTTTGGTGGTGCTCTTTTTTAAGAAGGGAGATAAAACCCTTCTTAAAAACTACAGACCCATCACACTCCTGAGCCACGTCTATAAGCTGTTCTCACGAGTGGTCACAAATCGTCTCGCCAGGAGACTCGACGAGTTCCAGCCACCGGAACAGGCCGGGTTCCGCGGAGGATTTGGCACCATAGACCACATTCACACAGTGAGGCAGATTATACAGAAGTCCGAAGAGTATAATCAGCCTCTGTGTCTGGCCTTTGTGGACTATGAAAAGGCCTTTGACTCTGTCGAAACCTGGGCTGTTATGGAATCCTTACAGCGATGCCAAGTAGACTATCGTTATATCGAGGTGCTGAGATGCCTCTACGAGGCCGCCACCATGAGTGTCCAAGTACAGGGCCAGCAGTCTAAACCCATCCAACTGCGCAGAGGAGTTAGACAGGGGGATGTTATATCCCCGAAACTGTTCACGAGCGCGTTGGAAGATATGTTTAAGACGCTGGACTGGAAAGGTAAGGGCATCAACATAAACGGCGACCACATCTCACACCTGCGATTCGCTGATGACATAGTCTTAATGGCGGAGTCGCTAGAGGAGCTGAACCAAATGCTGGACAGCCTAGCCTCAGCCTCGCGACGCATCGGTCTTGGCATGAATTTGGATAAAACCAAAGTCATGATCAATGGCCTCATTGATCCGGGACCGGTCGTCGTACATGGCCACCTTCTCGAAATTGTTTCCGAGTATACTTACCTTGGGCAAATTCTGCAGTTGGGTAAAAATAATTTTGAGAAGGAGGCTAGGAGGAGGATCCAGCTAGGCTGGGCAGCGTTTGGGAAACTACGTCGAGTCTTCTCGTCATCCATACCACAATGCTTGAAAACTAAAGTTTTCAATCAGTGCGTCCTACCCGTCATGACCTACGGAGCTGAGACGTGGACACTCACGGTAGGGCTGGTCCACCAATTCAAAGTCGCTCAGCGAGCTATGGAAAGAGCTATGCTCGGAGTCTCTCTGAAGGATAAAATTCGTAACGAATACATCCGACAGAGAACCAAAGCTATCGACATTAGGGATTAGTCCCGGGAATTCCCGTTCCCGAAATTCCCGGGAATTCCCGAAATTTTTGGCTGATTTAAGAACCGGGAAATCCAAAATCATTTCCCGGGAATTTTCGGGAATTTCGGGAAAAATATTTTAACTTGTATAGCATTACCGAAATAACGTAACTCAACATATTTCACTTCCTCTTATAGCATTTCACATTATCAGTTACCTCACCTACGCGGTATTAGGCAGGGTTGACATGATTTGTATCACTTGATATAAATCAATTGTTATTTTCCCTGCAATGAAAACAGAGGGCATTCAAAAATGTATGAGAGTGCCCAAAATTGAGCTTCCGTGTACACATGCACAATGTATTATACCTGCTTTATTGGTTGAGGATTCAGGAAATTGTCCGAAAAAAAGATACTTCTTAGCCAACGTATTTGCGGCAAGTCATATCTGTTTTACAATTTGTATAAAGAACTAGTACTCCGGTAACGTTCTGCCCGCACCTTCGCACGCGCTATTGGAAACGTTTGAAATTTATTTTTGGAAACGTGCAAAATTTCAGCCCGATCCGTTGAGTAGTTTTGGCGTGAAGAAGGAACGGTACAAACTTTTATATTTATAATATATTTAATATTATAAGCTGCGCCCCGCGGCTTTGCCCGCGTCTAAATTTCAGTTATTTATTGCACAACACACCCCCCGTGTGCAATAAATAACTTTAGGGGTCGTTTTGTAAAAATAAGAAATACGTAATTCATTATTTACTTTATAGTTTATTTATACCGAGTTTTGAGTGAATCGAACCAAGGAATAATATTATCCATATAAACTTGACCACCCTTTTTAAGCATCTGAGATTATTTTTTGCAAATTAGATTAACCTATGTATTATTTTCAGAATTTAAACTATCTACACACCAAATTTCAACCAAGTCGGTTTACTAGTTACTGAGATACGTGGTAACAAACAATCACACAAACTAATGCATTTATAATATTAGTAGAAAGTGTGATAAACGGACTTAGACACCGAAAAAAAACTTGAACCAAACATGTAAGACAGAAATGAAAATGTTTCAATCTTGGTGTCTTTCCTTTCTGCTAGTACTTCGTGTGATTAAACCTTTGAACCTACCTTTCCTACCAACCTATAAAAACCTTAAAACTGGATAGACCAAAGCGATTCTGATAGAAAAAAAATATTAAATTAAAATAAATAATTCCGATTCAAATAAAATTAATCGTATTTTCTTTTTTAACCATGATGTTTATCAGACCTGGTTTAAGAAATGTTAGTTATAGCTATATTACTTTTGATCTGTAAATAATATCAATTTTTAGGTCCATGTCTATTGTCCCCTCGTTCGACAACAAGTTTTTACCTAATAATACCCACGCAGGCGATATCATCGCGCTTTACAGGTTCAGAAGTCAGAGCCGATCAGAATATCATGCACAAAGAGGATAATAAATTGCAGCAATGCACTTGACTCTGGTACTTCCTCTTTGCCAAGCTCAACTCCAGCTTCATGGAGTATTGCTGTCATGTTGCTCAGCAAGGTACTTTGCTGAGCAAGATGGCAGCAATCGACTATGTAGAGCTGGCTTCAGTCACGACTCTATAGAACGAAAAGCCTTCAGGCTTATTGTCGAACGAGGGGACAAAAGACATGGACCTAAGAATTTGTTATTCATTTTATTAACATCTCAAAAGAAATACAGCTTTAAGTAACATACCTAATACCGCATAGGTACCTGATATCAGCGAAATGCCTAAAAAAGACGTGAAGTATATTAAATTATCTTATTTCGGTAGTGGTATAACAGTAAAAATATTTTTTCGAAATTTCCCGGGAATTCCCGGGAATTCCCGGGAATTCCCGGTTCCGACTTTGAAACTTCCCGGGATTCCCGGTTCCTCGAAAACGACCCGATTTTGGAATCCCTAATCGACATAGCTCAAAGAATAAGCAAGCTGAAGTGGCAGTGGGCCGGCCATATCTCGCGAAGAACCGACAACCGCTGGGGTAAACGTGTTCTTGAGTGGAGACCACGACTCGGTAAACGTAGTGTAGGACGCCCTCCGGCCAGGTGGGATGACGATCTGCGAAAGACTGCAGGCAGATGCTGGATGCGGCAAGCTGAAGACAGGGCGCTATGGCGCTCATTAGGGGAGGCCTATGTCCAACAGTGGACTAATATGGGCTGATGATGATGATGATGATGAGTACATATAATAATAAAACATCATTGTATCTCCTTGAAACACAAGTAAACCGTTGTTGTGTCAAAAATTAAAACAACAAAAATCAACACTTTACTCTGGAATAAAAAAAGAGCTGTCAAACTAGTACCTACGTTATATGTACGATTTAACTTTGTAATTTATTGAAATCGAGCATTTCTCACTCAACACGCGTGAATGGCCGATTTACAGGGATATGAAACAATTTGCAATGAAAACCAATCAATGCTAGCCTGCAGCGACTTTTAGCAAGTCAAATAGCTAGCTGTCGGCGATTTTATGCTAATGCCAGCGTTTATTATGCAAAGCCAGAGCGTAGGGCGGGCGGTAGTCGATGGAGCTATCGATGGTTGTTGGTGGTCGATAGTCACCTTTATTTGCCATTTAGTCGCATACTAAAGTAAAGCAACGGATTTGACACAGTTTTCAAACGCCAGTCACCATTTTTAGCAGACAGTTCTTTTATTTTATAGCATTAATAGAAGTTTGCATCCATCAATGTTGTGTAAAATATTGTAAACGTGACAAATGCCTATAATTATCACAAATTACAGATTCTGCAGTCTGTGATAGGTAGGTAGTTATGTGTACCCCCAATTCTTGTATAAGATAAGGTCTAGCGAGAGTAGCGAGACTGTCATGCTTATGTCATCACACGGTTCTCGGAATGTAAGAGCTGATGGCTAAAATCCGCTGATCTCTTTACTGGGTTGTGACTGGGTGGTGTATAATTTCTTGTGTCGTGTATAATTTCTTCAAAATAAAGATTGCCTCCAAATTAGCATTACGTAGGTATTTTCATTTGGAATTTATTCGATTAATTTTCTCACTAGTTTTTCATGTAAAGTTACCCGGAAACATTCCTAAATCATGTACGTACGTATCCATGTCATTATCCTGTTTCAGCATGTACTTAGATATTTTATTTTAGTACATGCTGAATTCTGCGACCTTCGACACTGAAGTTACCTACTTTAAGTTCAGCAACTGCTCATCAAAAATAACTTAAGTGGGGTGTGGTAGCACACATCCATCAGATTTTCAGCACTTTTCAGTCCACTTCAAACTTCATCGATATTATACCCCATCCCTACTAGAAGCCGAGAGACTGTGGTCACCAATTTGCGTTTTAATTAAGTATTCAGATAACAGGTTTGTTTTTGTTGAAAATTGTTTTCCTCCGACAATCTGCGGTCAGGTCGCTGCGACCGCGCGTGCGGTGGTAGTGCCAAATTGAGGAACATTTAATTTTTGAGGTACTTTTCGCTCTTGTCGATGTTGTTTGAACCCGGCTTCGCACGAGTGCCAAAGTCATTAAATAAAAAAATTAAATAGATAAATTAATCATTAGCGATTAAATAGATGTTAGGAATAATGCCGTAATACATTGCCTTCTTATCTATTATACTTAGTGTTTTATTATCTGTAGACCGCACAGGATTCTTGGACACGTCACAAAATTCAAATTACACAAAGTCAAACTAAGAAATAAAGTGATCACTTTGATTTTTTCTTCACATCAATCTATTTAAAGTAAAGTAAAGGACGGAAGAAGAAACCTTTCTTTACCCGGTTAGGTTATATTAGGTAGTTTTCAAGCTGGAACTAAACTCGTCCCAAGGTTTTTTATCCTCGAGCTAGATAATCTGATATTTTCTAGTAAGCCTTTTTACAAAAGATATGTTTGAAAATTCGTTTGAATTTATTTGTTGATAATAGTGATTGCAACTCACATGGATTTTTCTAGCCCGGTATAACTCGTGTGAGCGGCACATGTGGCGGCCTGCAAAGCTCGCAGTCGACAGGACTTTTTCCGATATTTTTAACAATCATTGTCATATTTCTGCTAATTTACATAAAATTTTAATGAATTATTCAGGGTGCCACGGACAGGGTGTATTAAGCCGTAAGGGGTAGATTATGGACTCCGAGGGGATCATTAAGTGGAATAACGAATTTTTGAATTTCGAATATTTAATTTTTTTTTTGCAAAAAATAAAGTTTTTTTCTTCTTATCCGTGTTCTTTTATTTTCGTTTTATTATTAACATTACAGAATTAGAACTAGACTATTACTAGATTATGACTAGATATTTACATTTGAAACAATTGAGCTAATTGCAGACTGTTGCAAACACATACAGGTATTATTTGATTGTAATTTTCTTTGTGAATAAAGTTACTTAAAAAAAAACAACAAAATATTTCACAAAGTTTCTTTACTGGTTTTTCAACAAAACCAGTGTTTTGCCATGAAATTATTACAAAAACTTGATTTTTTTGATTTACTTTGAATTTTAGAAACACTAGTTAATAAAATTGAAGACTACACGTAAAAAGAAAAACGAAAATAAAAAATCTTGGAACAAATTAATGTTGACCCACTCGATGTCCAGAATCACTCCCTTTCCGCTGTACACCCTTTCCGTGGCACCCTGTAAACATATCTTCCTCATGAATAATTTCGTTCATTGGTGAAAATCGTACGAAAATCCGTTCGCTTGTTTTTGAGTTTATCGCGCTCAGAAGAACGGACGGGCGCGTCTGGGGATTTAGTTTTACAATAATGCAATAAATATCCGATCTGCAGAACTGCATACTGTTTGAAGGTCGCTCAGATGTTTTATATTTCAGTCCGTTTCAGAGATAGTTGAGTGTTGACGCGCGTGGAGGTAAGTCATTGTATTTTGTTTAAGTTTTTTTAGGCGTCTGTTTTTTTTTTACCCCCGACGCAAAAAGAGCGGGGTGTTTATAAGTTTAACGTGTCTGTCTGTGTATCTGTCTGTGGTATCGTAGCTCCCAAACGGATGAACCGATTTTCGTGTCATAGATAATTTTATCCCGAGTGTTTGTAGCCATGTTTCATAAAAATCTGTCGGGGGTTTCTAAAATTTTTAATTTAATCTTGTTAAAAAAGAGTTTTACTTATACTTACCTGATCAGTTAGATATCTATCTAGTACACATCAGAACATTACACAAGCTATGTTTTCTTTGGGGATAGATGATGGTGTGTGTCCAACGTTATCTATTATTATTAATTTATTTTGTCTTTGGTACAACTTTTAAATCCATCATGGTTATTAACACTAAAGTCATTTATAACGGAACGCCGAAATATTGGAAAGCTCAAAACTCAAATCATGGTAAATATCCCGTTATAAATTACTTTAGTGTCTTGGGTACGTTAGGTAGCTAATGGGAGCTATAATTCGGCTGACGTAAAAACTAAACTTAGGTCTTGGGCATCACTTAAAATGTTATTTTTATATCGATAGAAAATGAAGAAACATAATTTTTTGTGTGTTCTTCTTCTCAATGGATTAAGTATTTTCATTTTGGTTATATCTGTTCTTATAACAAGCTAAGTAGATACCTACTAACTTTTACAGAATTACCACTTTCTGCCTCGCGGTTCGTCGATTGTTTCTATCGAAACGTACGAGTAATACTCGTAGGTTAGTTATATCTCATAGGAACTGATTTATGGCAAAAAAAAGTTGCCCATGTTTTATTCCAAGCCTTGAACTACCTGTACTTATGCAAAATTTCAGCCTGATCTGTTTAACAATTTTGGCATGAAGAGGTAACAAACATCCAAAAAGAATAATAATGTGATTAATATTAATATTAGTGTAATTTATTATATGCCTACAAAACTCTCAAAATTTCATTAAGATCTGTTCAGCCGTTTAGGTATGAAAAGGTTACTCATATACAGAATACCTTCTTAGATAGGTAGGTAGGTACTTCAGTAAAACAGAAGGTAATGTAAAACAGAACCAATGCCAATATTAGCACTTAATCGAGGTTGACAGATAACGGAAACTCAGCTGTTCTTTGCTGGTTGTATTTATTTTGTTTTGTTATCTACTGACGGTGGATTTCTATGACTTTTTCCATCGATGTAAATAAAATTCGGGAGATTGGGTAATTACTAGCTTCTCGAAAGTGGAACGCTCCAATTAGGTCCAATTAGGTTCACCCATCTCAGTCATAGTCGGACCGGCGCCGCTGGCGTTCCTGTTTCGCGTGCGCATTGTTGACAACAATGCGCACGCAATGATCGATACAACAATTTGTTGTATCGATCTCACTTCGGTGTAGGGACGGGACGTCTTTCCATCTTTGTAGTTCATTAGGTAGGTAGCCTACCTATATTGCAAAAGATTGGAAATAGCGTGTCTTTGCGTTTAGTGGAAACAAAACAAAGTGAAAACAAAAACCAACACAGATCGCGCGTTAACCAAACTGCGCCAAAAATTAGGACCACGTGTTATTCTGTAATAGTCGCGCATTTGACCGATTAACCTAGAAAAGAGTATTTAGCTTACTATAAATAAGTACTCTTTGTTAATCTCTCTAGGTTAATCGGTCAAATGCAATAGCAATATCAAAGGTCTTTCCGAACCTTAGTTCGGAAAGACCTTTTGATATTGCTTCAGATATATCTGAATATTTTAAATTGGCAACCTCTCAAATGTTTCTGTAGAAATTTGCGTGTGTTCACAATTATGTGATTTTAGATGTCTGATGGTTTGATTGTTTTATGCATTATTGAAATGTTTGTGTTATTTTTTGTTAGATCTTTCCCTCAGTTTGTTGTGTTTATGCTAAATAAATTTTTAACCCCCGACGCAAAAAGAGAGGGGTGTTAAAAGTTTAACGTGTCTGTCTATGTATCTATGTAGGTATCTGTGGTATCGTAGCTCCCAAACGGATGAACCGATTTTCGTTTAGTTTTTTTTGTGTCATAGATAATTTTATCCCAAGACAAATTTTCATGAAACATGGCTAAGAACACTCCTTAGCCATGTTTCATGAAAATTTGTCGGGGGTTTTTTAATTTTTTTATTGTGTTCTTGTTATTCTATTCTATCTATAACTTTAGAGAAGTAACAGGTAATAACTTGGAAAACTCTTATTTCAATGGCAGTCAAAACCTACCTAAGGTTGTGTACGTAGGTTCACTTTATTTTCTGTGTTAGGCTCACAAGTACTTGGGAAGCCATCCATTTAGTTAGATGAAGAAATATGGCGAGCCCGGCTTAGGGCAATAAGTTACAAATTATACGACAAAGGCTACGCCATTTAACGTGATAAACTGGAGAATTTTTTACGTTAGACTTGTGAAAATGGTAATAAAGAGTGTTGGATAAAATCACAAAAATTGTATTATCAAATTTGCTTAGCAGTCAGCAGTCTCATTAAAAGAGAGTAGTATAGTGTGACGTCTTCTTTGGAGTAGTGAGGGAAGGTCTGCCTGCGACGCAGGGGTTTGATTCTCATCGCGGGACAAAATATATTTGCATTATTTGCAGGTACAAACTACGTCATTTTCCTTGATAGACCTTCTGATACGGAGCGATTTTTTCGTCTCGCCAGCCATGTATAGGAGGAAGAGGGGACGCCAGACGGGCCGCGGTAGGTTTTATTTTAAATGTTCCCGTGGTTCAGCGAAAATAGCGAGAGAGGACCGGAGAGGTTTTTAGTGGGTCCTTTGCAGGGCGTCGAGACCCAAATAATTCTGGTCGCCCCAGACCAGTTTATTCGTAAACGAATTTACTCGCCGAATAAAAAAAGGAATTTTCATCACTCTCGCTTGAGTGACTTTGCTGCTCAAAAACAGTGAGCAAAATCAGGCTTTGCTCACATGTGGAATAATATAATATTGTCGTTTGACTTAAACCAGAAAATAATCATAGACCGGCCGATATTTCAGAAAATTTAAAAAAATAACATGTTAGACATGTATTTCCATCCACTTTTTTCTCCCGCTAAACGCGTGAGAAATTAAATTCCATAGAGTTTTGTCTCCCGCATTTGCGTACGCCTGCAATGACGTATTTCTCTCATAGAGGTCTATAACTCTATCCAACAAGCCTTTTTTATCCACCGGCGCTAAATAAAAATAATGTTGTCAATTAATCAGCTTTATACAGGCCGTTGTTAATTTGTATCCAGATGAAAAGTAAAGCTATTGGGGTGTGTGCCGCGGGCTTTTTTACGAGAACACTTTGTCTTACCCTTGTACAGTTCGCGGGACTTGCAATCGCGACTGAACAAACTTTCTTTTTGAGACACATAAAACTAGTTATTTTAATCTGCACGACACAGGGTATCCTAGTGTGTAGGTAGATCAAGGTACCTTTGTTAGTTGTGATATAATTGTTACATTCTCTTTTGCATACCTTCAAGTACCTACATCAAAATTGTAATTTTAAGTATGCATGCAATAATGTAGTTTTTTATAAGTGTCAAAATAAACTTTATTATTATTATTATATATCTCGCTCAAAAGGGTGACTTTTCTGTGAAAACTGTTTTTTATACTCTATAGACCTGGATAGCAGGATCAGCGAAATCGATGTTAATGTGCTATTCTCATGTGGACCGTTTGTTTTTAACCGACTTCGAAAGATTAGGCTGTATGTATGTATGTTTTATTTATGTATGTCCGTCGATTTCTTCGTCATTTATGAACCGATTTGGATGATTATTTTGCTATTGTATAGAGATTCAATTTTTTATTTTTAGAGGTTTATTTTTGAGGGTAAGTAGTATTTATTCCGAAAAAAAATAAAGACAAGATAAATATTAAGGAATATGAAGTCAGTTTTTAGTTTTTTCAAAATAATCATATAAATTACTATTGAAACAAATAACAATAGGTATTTTGAGAGCAAATTTCGTGAGCAAAATCGATGTTTTCTCTCATGTGAAACCTTTGTTATATTAACAAGCGGGACCGGCAGTTTGTCTGATCGGGTATCGGTAGGTATTTGGTAAGTTAACTTCAGGAAAATCTGAAGTACATAAATAAACGCAAGTTGTGCCCTTGAGATATGTCGATAAATCGTAACAATAACTGGTAATCATAATTTATTTCTGAACCATAGGTTAGCTTACCATATTGCATTATAATAAAAGGTAATCAAATTGATTATACGCTTTGTAGCTAGTTTTTTGTTTCTACATAAATAGTGACGATATCGTAGTAGGTATCGTAATAGGTAGTTATCTAGTACCCATAACACAAGCTCTGCTTAGCTTGGGGCTAGATAATGCTGTGTGGATTGTCCAGCATTATTTATTTATATATATATATTTTATGTCTAATGGTCATGCTTACAACCCGCATGCCGTATGTCCAGCGTGGGGATTTTGGGCATTAACCCCCATGAGATAAAGCCAATACGGTGCTTATCAGGGGGAGGCCTGCGTCCAGCAGTGGACCAGTATAGGCTGTTGAGGTGGGATGAGGTCATACATTTTGCTAGCCGTCAGCGTCATCTGGTTAAAGTAAGTACAACATAAGTTAAGATAGGACATGCTTTCCCATTTTAATATTGGTCTAGCTTGTTCAATCGCTGATTATGAGGTCCTGGGTTCGAATCCTGGATCGGGCCAATAGTTGTCACTGGGGTTGTTCTAGCAAGGAAAATTCACAGTAGCAGCCCGGATTCAGGAAGTTGGCGGTGTTACAACCCCGAGCCTCGGAAAGCACGTTAAGCCGTTGGTCCTGCGCCTGATCTCTCCCCGGTCGTGTCGATCTGTCGTCCCGTCGGATTATGAGAGTGAGAGTGAAATAGAGAGTGCACCTGAGTTTGCGCACACGCTTGTGCACTATAATATGTCCTGCGCATCTGGCTAGTCTCCGATGAGACTGGCCGCCGTGATCGAAATTCGGCTAGGAGGACATTATTATTATTATAGTTACTAAGGAAACTTGGGTAGGTACTTAAACCAAAGTAAAGATAAATGTTTTAAACCATCACGGTTACCTATAATATAACACTATAGCAAATTACAATCAAATATTAAAAACAAATTAGAACTAGTATTTACAATTGAAACAACAACATAAAATGTCATATTATAATAATACGAAACTCAAATCATGGTCAATTTCCTTGCAGCCTTTATAATGTAGCCTTGAAGTAATTTACAACGGGATATTTTCCATATGGCGGCATCTAACCTTGAAGTGAAGATACAGCCCCATATCTATTAAAGTTTTGATTGAGCGTTATATTGGACAACAGACTTGCCGTGCACTGTACACCGTGAAAAATGGAAGCCTTTAAGAAAATTATACAAAGAATGGCTGCCAACGTTTTTTCTCTGTCATATTTGACTGTTGCTTTCAAAGTTTTAATTAGGGTTCGAGAGCTGTTTGCTCAAGAAATTCATTTATTTTGAGTCGTAATGGACGTTTGATGAGAGGGTGCGCTGTGAAAGAAGATAATGAAGGCGTAAAATAGTACTCGATTACGAAGTTTGAAAAAAATGTGATAAGTTTAGAAAGGTGCGGGGATGGCTTTTGCCTAGCGGTGGGACGAAATAGGCTAAATAAAAAAGTCAGTTAGAAAATTGACTGACTTTTGTTTTTATTAGTCATGAACTCATGATGACAGATAAAAATTAGTTACCTAAGTAGGTAAGGTAGAAAAAGAAAGTACCTAATTATTTATACTCTAAACATATTAAAACTTTAGGTTGGGGAAGCCTTTATTCACAAAGAAAATTACAATAAAATAATAGAAATAAATTAGAACTAGTATTTACAATAGAAACGATTGAGCTAACTGCAGACTGTTGCAAACAATCTACTTTAGGTTTGACCCTCACAGGCAGGTACAACTCTTTATGTCTGCCGTCTGATTTTATATTACAAAAGTTTTGAAACACGTGATGGGTACTGCACCCACGTCCGAATCACGTGTGTATAAATAAGTTGCCTCATTCAAACTCATAAAAATCTCCAAATCCGTAGTAATTACTTTATCTCCAGCTAAATGTTCCGATCGTTTAGTTCTGCACAAAGATGCGGTTGACGCCTTATCTCCCGTATCGTTATTGGCATCGTAAGTTAGCTGTAGGTATACAGGGTGTCCCATAATGAGTGGATAACCTTGAAGGTTCTTGTGTTTGTATGATAAAATGTAAAAAAAATTCAAGCTTAAACATGATTTTTTTTTTAAAATTTCATTCTTTCATTCAAGACATTGTCTTGAAAACTACTACTTGGTCATAGTTACCAAAATATTTAAAAAGGTGACCATTGTTTAAACTGGTTAAATTGTTGAAACACAAAATTGTGAACAGAGTTAGGTACTTACGAATTTCTCCAAGTTTAAAAAAAATGAAGACGACCCAAACGGTTCAAGTTTTTATTTTTTTGTTGTTTAATTTTTTCCTTAACCCCCGTCCACCTTTAAGGTTATCCACTCACTATAGGACTGTTTATGTATACATTATACTATAACATACAAGGTTACTCCCTTTCAAACCATTCTACGACGTCGATCAAACATGGTAGGGCTGTGGATTGGAATTATTTCCAAGTGCAAGCAAAATACCCAGAAACTATAAATGGCCTTGGACTTAAGATTTAACTTAGAGTTAAGGTCTTAGCACACTACACAACCTACCAAAAGACGACCCCCTGAACACACGGTCGAAAAATTCTTCGCGTCCGCCCTTAGGTGTATTCGTGCATCTAGGGGAAACCGCCATTTCCTCTTATATCTGGCAACAGTCCAAGCCGAGGTTCCTTACTTTTCCGGCGAGGCGCCCTCTGCATCCACCACAGCCCGCTAACGCTGTCGTGGCCATCTGCGGTCAACAGCATTTAAGTCCTTTCGAAAAACGTTACATTGGAGGCTATAGAAATGGCTTCTATTATTTAATTATTTAATTTTTATATTTTTAATATTTTAATTATTTTGAAATGAAACGGAATTTATTTTAAAAGTGTTGTTATAAAATAGTGTACCTATAATTTTAATCAATATTTATTTCTCTTCTTTTTGACTTTAATTGAATTGAGTTAATTTAAAGTACCTACAATACGTACTTACATATGTAAACATTGTGTTCTGTAAGTAAAACAAATATGACGTGTTATTCTTGAAATTAACGAAATAAATGATTATTGATTATTATTATTGACAATGAACGTCAAGTGTAGATGCTTTTACAATGTGTGGTTACATAGTAAAATTTATAAAACTAAGAATCATAACAACAAAATATGCCTACACAAATAGATACTAGTTAAGACAGATTAAAGTCACAAACAGATTACCGCATCTAGCACCAAAGACGTAAAAATCAACAAAGATCAACAGACATCTAGATAAGCCACTTGACTCGAACAGATAATCAACCGCATCTAGCAATGCACGCTTCCTGTTTTTATCTCCCGGTCGTTTATCAACCCGCAATAACCGTTGGCTTTAACAGTCCAAACAATAACACTTGAATTTACAACCTTCTAACTGCTCTATGGGACAAGGTGTCTTTGACGCAATCATAGTGATGGGAAGAGCATTAGTTTATCGATAAAATTGTCGGAACTCTAGGGCAGCTTTCGTCGTCGTCGGAAAACTCTAAAATACACTTTATAATGTGCAAAATTAATATGAGTAACTTTGCTTATTTTTATAGACGACGACGAGTGATTTTTACACACTGTTTTCGTCTTGTCGTAGCACAGATTCTTGTGAACGGGTGTAAAATTTTTGCGTAGCATCATTAAATAAAATTAAAAATAAAATTTTTGCTTTCTAGGTTTCATTTGATACCTTATTTGCGTAGATGAATGAGATTTTTCTTTCATGAAATGAAAAGTTACACAAAACTTTTTGCATAGTGGGTTGGAATTCCCAACCCATCTTGCAAGAAGCATTTATAACAGATACATAATAGATTCAGGCGTTACTTTGCAAAAATCTATTGCAAAATAATAGCATGAAAAAATATAAAATAACAACAAACAATCGCGTAAAACCGCCGCGTTTTATGGGGAACTGTCAATAAATATTTTTTCATGCTAATATTATTTAGATAAGGCAATTAATATTTGTTCAATTTTTATTTTTCGATATCCACTTCAATATCACTCGTAACTAAACGGATCGGAAACGAAACCCGTGTTTTAATGGACATCGATATTTATCTCATCCCTAGCCATAAACGATATCAGGTCAGGCCTACGTTATAATTGTAACATGTTACTGTTATTGTCGATACGCCTGTGACACGCCGCCGTCCTGTCAACTCTACTATAACGCCAGTAATAAAGGCAACTTTATTTGTTTGTTTGCGCGTTATCTTAATGTATCGATAACTCTGGCGAGACGGCCAGCTCTATTACTTAAGGTTGCTAAGTAGCTTTCTTGGGAAGGTAATTTGTTGTAGTCTTGTTTTTATTTTATTTGATAGCTTTTCTACGACTTTTTTAGACTTAATTATATGCATTAGGCATAATTTATCTAGCTAAAATTAGAAAATATTCTAAACCACACTGAACACCGCGGCTACATGTAAATATTATACCTACTTTTGTGTAGAGTCCATTAAAAAACTAAATAAATCACGGGTTGCATTTTTAAACACATTAAGAACATCAAATTCTTTTTACAACTAAGTTTTTGAATGTTATTTTAATACCTACTACGCGACTACCGGCAAGGCAAAGCGTTCCGCTAGGTATGAGATTTCCGTAATTTTTCCGATTCATGTTTTGTTTGAAAAACATATTTGAGGATGCAAATTATGAACAAGCATTGTTACTTTGCTTGTTATCACAGATCGTTTCACAATATCCCAAAACGTGACGTGAGCCGTCATAAATGCCGTGTATCGTGTACTAATACCTAAATATTTTTCTCGAGTTTCCGGCACCGACCAAAGTATTTGTCGCCACCATAATCAGAGGTTTCAGTGACGAAAACGGAAACTTTTAATTTCGTTCTTTCGGGCTATATGTTCGTCTGTGCATCTTTTTTGTTAATCTCTTGTATGCTTTAAAGTCCGGTTCTACTGCATTCATAGTCCAGTTCCACAAAGACCAGTAAACCACAACTTAATTTAGAAAAATCGAAAGCTTTCGATCATTTTACTTTGAACGTCTGTATTTTTTTGTTTCAAATACATCAAGACAATCTCTTCACTTTTAACTTTCAAACTAGTATAACCAAATTTACATCGGTTTTTTCGTTTGAGAGCTCGATGCCTCAGATAATAACACATTCAAAGATTTACCTACTTACACTTAAACACGTCAATCTTAAAACAGTGAGGCTAGGCAGTGAATGCGATTTATTTCAACAACACTTGCATTGCATTGCGTCCCATGCATGACGCACATGTCCATCTGCAGCTCTGTGCAGCGCCGACACTTTTCTGTCGGGCATAAAACCGGATCCGATATGTTCTTTATCGTCATACCGTCTGCGAAAAAAGGACATCGTGTCGTGTAGGATAATGTGAAAGTCCTCTAAACGTAGTGCAGGTAACTCAATACACTGATTATCATATTATTACTTGACGTTTGTTCGTGCGTTTGAGACATCGTGAGTAATTTTATCTTAATAACTACTTTTAACCCGCTATTTTGCTCACCTGTGAGTGTTATGTAGGTAGACTATGAACTCTGGGATAACCATCAGAGGATGAATTAGAATCATACCATTAGATTCGGATAATCTGGTATTTTTAACACAAGAGCTTCATGGCTAAACGTTAGTGTGTGAAAATTTTCAGGAAATTTATTTATTTAATGTAGGTGTGATATATCTATTTAATTAAAGACATCACTAAGACTCGACACTTTTATTCTTGATAAGTAGAAACACCGACGCAAAGCCCACATGGCAGCCGGAGCCGGAACCATAAAACATAAACAGAGCCATAGACCATACTAATGGTCTATGGATATAAAATAGGAACACTACAGTAGGTATAGATCATATAGATCGAGAATGAGATTAAGAAGGACAGCGGGACAGCATGCTGTCTCGTTTAAATAACATGACATTTGAATAAATATGATCTAAGCTCAATCCATCCACACGACTTCTAACTTTCATGTTGGTACTACGAACCAGCCTGGTACATCAAGTCATCATTTTGGCCATCATATTGCGTCTTAGCCGTTTCCATCGAGTCAACGAAAAATAACATATCTACCTACCTGATTACTATTGCTATTTCTTTGTTACGGAACTTGTTAAGTTGCTACGGAGGAAATCCGCATTGAGTAGGTAAATGTAATGTACAGATTAAGGGCATAAGAGATCGAGATGTCGTGCCCTCTATGTCATCTGTCTTATCTTAATTCCCAGACAATAACGTTTTGTTATCTTATCTTAATAAGTAGTTTAGAGTGTCTTGTACAATGGAGTAGCTATACCTAATACTTCATTCGTCTTGCATCAGATAAATGATTAGAAGATAATAACGACGACGGAGGAGTTCGACATTTGTAATAACCATGATAATTATTTGATCATCAGATTTCAGTGTTTAAAAGGAAAATGATTTATTGCCGAAACTATTATATATACTAAAAAATCAAAAATATATATGGAAGGAAAGAACGGTTTGTCCAAAACATCCCAAAGTTACCCCATTTTCTAATGTTTTTTCAATACTATGACTAGCGAACTACTGATATCGCACTTTTTGTTGTCCTCAACTAAAGACACTCAATATTTCTAAACAAATTCGCAGAGTTAGACTTGATAAAATGATTTTCTTAATCACCATGCTTAAATAACTACAAAAAACACGAGCGCGGCGGCTTGGCAGGCGCGCGTTTTCCCTTACGCCTACTGCTGCGGGAATACCTGGCCTTAAGTCAAGATAATAAATAATAAATAATGCTGGACAATTCACACAGCATTATCTAGCCCCAAGCTAAGCTGAGCTTGTGTTATGGGTACTGGATAACTGATATACTTAATACAAATAGATAGATATTTTTATTATACATAGAAAACACCCAGACCAACGGAACAAATTTCTGCAGATCGTACACAAATTTGTTCCGAGGCGGGAATCGAACCCGCAACCTCCTGCATCGCAGGCGGACCTTCGCCCGCTGCGCCACGGAGGTCGTCGAACGAAAAAGATTCAGAGGTCTACGAAAATACTCGTCAAGGCCGCGGGTAGAAACTAGTTTTCCCTATCGAACCTATCGAAAAAGCTGCAAAGCCTCTACAATGTAGAGGCCTTGCAGCTATTTTGATAGGTTATAAAAAAAATGTACATTCGACTTTATGACTCTACATTGTCTCTCTATGAATATTATTAGTTTCGTATTTCCATTCTTCTCGTGCCAGTCACTGTACACAATGACGTCACACGTCGCCATTTATAAAACTCAATTACCCAGTACCTCTACCGCTCCTTAATAATGATAATTGATGGGGAAATTTGCGAGCTTTTTGCGGAGAGATGCCGCCAGCCATATTTCTTCTTTTAAGTGCATTTTCGTTGTCAGCCGACGTACGGTTTTATGGATTTTTCACGACTTTACATTGATTTAGTGGGTGAAAGCTTTTTTAGAAGGTCTACGTGAC